>CM045986.1:81130103-81730103 GCA_025175895.1 Wurfbainia villosa
AATATGCATAAATAAATGAATGATAATCTTATACTAACCTCATTAAAATATATGAAGATAAACATGGCTGGAAGATGTAGTAATAGAGTCGATGAGATAGTAATATATGGAAGACATAGTAATAGAGTCGATGAGACAGTACCCCCAACTGATCTCATGCATGTGGTTAATGAACTACCAGGGTTAGCCCCGGTTAGCCCCTGATAGAGAAATTGAATTTGAGATCGAATTGATTCCTGGTTGTAACCCGATCTCTAAAACACCTTACTGTATGGTGCCGGCTGAATTGAAGGAACTTCAGGGACAGCTACAGGAGTTACTCGACAAGGGACTCATACGCCCAAGTCGCTCTCCATGGGGAGCTCCAGTACTGTTGGTGAAGAAGAAAGATGGGTTTATGCGAATGTGCATAGACTACCGAGCGCTAAATAATGTGACGATCAAGAACAGGTACCCTTTACCGCGGATTGATGACCTGTTCGACCAGCTAAAGGGTGCCACCGTCTTCTCTAAGATTGACCTGAGGTCTGGCTATCATCAAGTGAAAGTGAAACCAAATGATATACCAAAGACAGCTTTCCGAACAAGATACGGGTATGCCCTTCGGAGTTATGCCCTTCGGAGTGACGAATGCACCTGCTATGTTCATGGATCTGATGAATCGGGTATTCTCGGCATTCCTCGACAAATTTGTAATCGTTTTCATCGATGATATACTGATATATTTGAGAACCCAAGAAGAGAACGCAGAACACCTAAACATGGTATTACAGATTCTTCGGGAAAAGCAGTTGTGTGCAAAGTTCTCCAAATGCGAGTTCTGGCTCGATCAAGTATCATTTTTGGGTCACGTTGTATCCAAGCACGGAGTGATGGTAGACCCAATAAAGATTGAAGTTGTGAGTAACTGGAACAGGCCAAAGAATGCCAGCGAGATCAGAAGCTTTCTTGGGCTAGCAAGCTACTACAGGAAGTTTGTAGAGAACTTCTCTAGAATTGCAGCCCCTATGACAGTCCTCACCAGAAAGAACAAAAAGTATGAATGGACGGACGTCTATGAGAAGAGTTTCACATAATTGAAAAAGAGACTGACCTGCACTCCAATCCTTGCTCTTCTGGACAGTAACGAAGGCTTTGACATGTACAGCGACGCTTCCAAGTTGGGACTCGGAGCTGTACTCATGCAGAATGGCAAGGTCATTGCCTACGCCTCTAGGCAACTCAAGGAACATGAAAGGAATTATCCCACTCACGATCTAGGGCTAGCGGCCGTGGTCTTTGCTCTAAAAACATGGAGGCATTATCTATATGGAGCTCAGTGTAGGATTTATACAGACCACCAGAATCTGAAATATTTCTTCACACAGAAGGACCTAAACATGAGACAATGCAGATGGCTCGAGCTCGTCAAGGATTATGACTGCGAGATCTTCTACCATCCAGGAAAAGCGAACAACGTGGCCGATGCACTCAGTAGGAAATCCTGCGCCACCTTGATGTCTCTATCGGTATTATCTCGACCCTTAGAAAAGGAAATTATGCGTTACGGGGTTGAAATCATTTCCGGATGGCTTTCTACCATGACGATAGCACCGACGTTGTTCGACGATATATCAGAAAAGCAAGGCCACGACCCGAGCATTCAAAGGATCAAGCAAGAGGTCCTAGAAGGAAAGGATGATGGATTTCGTATCTCTGACAGTGGAGTACTCTACCTCAGGGATCGCTTGTGTATTCCCGATGATCCAGAATTATGGAAGAAGATATTTGAGGAAGCTCACGGAACCCCCTATGCGATGCATCCTGGATCCACCAAGATGTACCAAGATCTGAAGGGGAAGTTCTGGTGGTTCGGTATGAAAAGAGATGTGGCTCAGTATGTCAGTACCTGCCTGACCTGCCAGAGGGTTAAAGCATAACACCAGAGACCTGGAGGAACACTGTAGCCAATCCAAATTCCAGAATGGAAATGGGAAGATATTTCTATGGATTTCATCTCAGGACTGCCCAAGACGACGAACGGATATGATGCTATATGGGTAATTGTGGACAGATTGACGAAGTCTGCCCACTTCTTAGCAATCAAGATGACCTATTCGACTGAGCAACTGGCTCAATTATATGCTAAGGAAATTATCAGATTACATGGGATTTCTAAGACCATCATTTTTGACAAAGATGGTCGTTTTATTTCCCATTTCTGGGAATGTGTTCAGAAGGCCTTTGGCACGAAGCTATTATTCAAGATCGCCTTCCATCCTCGGTAATGACGAGGAAAGGGTGAATCAAGTACTGGAGGATATGTTATGAGCTTGCGCCTTGGATTTCAAAGGGAGCTGGTGCCGATACTTATGCTTAGCAGAATTCGCCTACAATAATAGCTACCAAGCTACTATTGGAATGTCACCCTATGAGGCTCTATAATGAGGAAATGTAGATCTCCTATATGCTAGTACGAGGGTGGTGAAAAGAAGGGGATGGGACTTCAAACAAATTTCATTGACAACACCACCCGAGCTATACAGAACATCCGCCAAAGAATTGAAACTGCTTAGAGCCAGCAAAAGAGCTATGCAGATATGTGACGTAGACCATTGGAATTCGACGTCGGGGATCTGGTATTCCTCAAGGTAGCCCCGCCCCTATAAAGGGAGTGATGAGATTCGGAAGGAAGGGTAAGCTGAGTCCGTGCTATGTGGGACCGTATTCGATATTGAAGAGAGTTGGCAAGGTAGCTTACGAGCTAGAGTTGCCTCAAGAGATGTCGGCTATTCACAACGTGTTCCACGTTTCGATGCTCAAGAAGTGCATTTCCAGTATGGACCAAGTGATCGAGCCACAAACAGTGCAAGTTCAAGAGGACGTGAGTTATGAAAGTCGGCCTATCTAGATACTAGACCGAGAAGTCAAAAGGCTAAGGAATAAAGAGGTTCCCTTAGTGAAGGTCCTGTGGCAAAATCAACGGTATGAAGAAGCTACCTGGGAACGCGAGGAGGACATGAAACAGAAGTACCCAGAGTTGTTCTAAGTTTCGAGGACGAAACTTTTAAAAGGTATGAAAGACTGTAACGCTCGTAAAATTTCTAAAAATTTTATGAGAATTTTTGCATGATCATATGGGATTTTATGTGGGCTCTTTCAAAAAAATAAAAGAAATAGAGCCAAAAAGGATGCATGGCCGAGGATTTGAACCCTAAACCCCAAGTAGATAGCTAACCCTTAAGATGCACCCAATAACCAGAAGCCCAGTAGGGTTGTGCTATTAGAAGGGTATGGGAAATGATAGATAAGGGTAAGGGAGGCTAAGGGACACCTTCAAGTGAATAAATAGGGGAATGAGGAGACAAGAGAAACCACATTTTCCATTCTCCACTTCTCTTCTTCTTCCTCACCGAAACCCTAAGCTCCCCCTCTTCCATTTTCCGAAAACCAACTAAGCTAGGAGAAGGCTCTAATCTTGGCACAACCTAGGGTATTTTCTACTACTAAACAAAGCGAAGGATGTAAGTATCCCCTCACCTACATACAAGTTGTTTCGATTGAAGTTATTAAGAAAAAGCTATATGAAACTTTCGGCCAAGACCTTCCTTATGCTTTCCATGATGATCCATGCTATACTTTGTATGAATATCATGATAATAGGTTTCTAGATATGCTTGGGTTAAGGGTTTGATCTTCAAACTCCATGAAACCCTCGGCCAAGTTCCCCCTTGGACCCCTAATGGTTTTCTATGCTATGCTCTAGATGTGGTCATGCTATGTTTTGATTTTAGATGAAGATAACATGTTGTTAGCTAAACTAAATTTAAGTGGTTGATCTTCAAACCCCATGAAACTCTCGGCCAAGTCCCCCCTTGGAACCCTAATGGTTTTCTATGCTATGCTCTAGATGTGGTCATGCTATGTTTTGATTTTAGATGAAGATAACATGTTGTTAGCTAAACTAAATTTAAGTGGTTGATCTTCAAACCCCATGAAACTCTCGGCCAAGTCCCCCCTTGGACCCCTAATGGTTTTCTATGCTATGCTCTAGATGTGGACATGCTATGTTTTTATTTTAGATGAAGATAACATGTTGTTAGCTAAAATAAATTTAAGTGGTTGATCTTTAAAGCTCCTTGAAACATTCAGCCAAGACCCATTTAGGCTCCTAATGGTCTCTCATGCTAGGACCTATAAGTCTACATGCTATATTTTGATTGTAGATGAATATAACATGTTGTTAGCTAAACTAAATTCAAGTGGTTGATCTTTAAAGCTCCTTGAAACATTCGGCCAAGACCCATTTAGGCTACTAATGTTCTATCATGCTATGATCTATAAGTTTTCATGCTATGTTTTGAGTGTAGATGAAGGTAACATGTTGATAGCTAAGCTAGATTTAAGAAATGGATCTTAAGGTTCCTTGAAGCTCTCGACCAAGACCCATTTAAACTCCTAAGGGCCTTCCATGCCATGATTTATATGTGATAGAATTAATATGTGGTTAGTTAGATCATGTACAAGTTGTTTAGGGTTTAAAATTTTTTATAGAACCCCATGAAGTTTAGATCACACTATGTTATGCTTGTTCATGATGTTATGCCATACTCTATATGTGTGTGATGTTAGTATGATGTTAAGTAGACCTTGCACAAGTTGTTTAGCATGTAAACTCCTAAGAACCCTCCCTTAGGGTTTCGGCCAGCCTATGTACATGCCCTCTACTAAGTCCTCCATGCCATGCTACATGTAGAAAAAGATGCAAATATGATGTTAGTTAGATTTTATGATAGCATGATTGGTTGATGTCACTACTTTATGTCCATGTTAATTGTATGAATTTATGATTATGTTATGCTCATTGCCATGCCAATTGTATGAGTGTATGATATGTCATAAAGAAGGAACATGATATGTTATGTAAAGAAATATGATATGTTATAAAAAAAAAAGAACATGATATGATATGAAAAGAAATATGATATGTTATGAAGAAGGAAACATGATATGTTATAAAGAAGGAACATGATATGTTATGAAAAGAAATATGATATGTTATGAAGAAGAAACATGATATGCTATGAAGAAGAAACATGATATGCCATGATAAGGAACATGATATGTTTATGAAAAGAAATATGATATGTTATGATAAGGAACATGATATGTTATTTTACTTTCTGCATGGCTTGTGTACCGACCTAATAAGGTCCAAGGGATGGGCTCCTCGTGCCCCTGGGTCGACTGATGCGTAAACGACTCAGTAGGGGATGGGCTCCCAGATGCCCTAGGCCGACGGTCATAAGTACGGGTTTAGGATGAGCTTCTATGTTATGTTTCCCCTCGGCCGACGGACATAGTACGGGCCTAGTACTCTAGTGGGTTCGAGATTAGCTACCTCGAGTCTATTAGGGATGCGCGCTATGATGATGATGTATGTGGTACAATGCCGGGCCCAATATGTTGAGATTATGTTTAAGTACCTATAATATATATGTTTTCAAAGAGCATCTTGCATATACCTTTATTTCATGTCTAGATCATTATGATGTTATTATGGTTGTTATGCTTATATGTTTTCTGAATGCTCATGTCATTTCTTTTATATGAATGCTATGCTTATGTTCTGGTATGTTTATATGCATGTTATGCTTGCTTATGTTCTTGAATGGTTATATGAATGCTATGCTTATGTTTTGGTATGTTTATATGCATGTTGTGCTTGCTTATATGTTCGTGTACGTTTATATGAATGTTATGCTTATATGAGCTTATATGATCATGTCACTACTCTATCCTTATTGCTTGACTTATGGTTTTTGTCAGTAGGATAGGATCTTACTAAGTCTATGTGCTTATAGTTTTATGTTCCCTTGTAATGCAGATAAGGGTAAAGAATGGCTAAACTAAAGGGAGCAACAGGAGGGGCAAAGTGTGTGTGGTAGTGGCATGGTGGAGGAGATCTGTCATCTTCTTCCTTGGAACACCCTCTCAAGCTCTCCCAACCTCCTTGGCCAAAATTCCTAAAGGGTGCTAGCACACTCTAAGGTATTTTTCTCCACCTATTGCTTGTGTGGATACCAATAGAGGAGTGTGCACTTGACACTCTTGAGTTCCGGCGAACCTTTTGGACGAGCGGGATTTGCGAAGGGCATCGCATCGAGGGTAACTTCTTATCATGTAGATCTAGAGTAGATCTAAAGGTATTAAACACATACATGTTAGTTTTATATTTTATACTTCGCACGGATCCGTGGCCGGGGCTTCCGAGGTTTCCGCAACGCAAAAAGCGGTTTTTGTGGCTCGGAAAATCCCAACAGTGGTATCAGAGCCACGTGCGAAGCATGTATGTGTTTCGTCTTTGTAATTTTTGTATTAGATATAAAAATTACAGATTTATATGTTTCTGTAAATTTCCTAATTTTATAGAATTTTTGGGTATTTTTCTCAAAGAGTCGAAGCAACGAGTGTTGGGACACTCGAAGGCTTCAACCATCGAGAAAAACTCTCCGAATCGGCGAGTTCTCGCTTTAGGTTTTTGGGACAGCGACTTAAGTCACTGTAAGATCATTGTAGGGACACTCGTGAAGTTTATTTTGCGAGTAGGGGCGCTGCCCCTATCCCCGAAAGGGGCCATGTCCCGCGATCGCGCCCGGAAACCGCTTAGCGGGACCGTTACGGAGAGGTGACTCATAAATTTAAAAAAAAATTAGGAAAAATTATAGAAATTTCTGTAAAAATACATAATTTAGAATTATGTATTATTCTGTGATTGTCATGGCCCAATGACCCCAATTTGATTGGATTATGTGTGTTGTAATTCATAATACGGCCTGCGTGCCGTTTTGTGGTTGTGCATGTTGTATAGTGTATGCGACCTGCGCGTCGTACCTCTTCTTTTGATATTCTAATTGTAATTAGTTTTTAGACTCGAATGTAACTCGAGTTTCATATTTGTAATGTACAAAATGGAGCGGTGGAAAGTCCACTCGAAGACGAGATTACGAGAAGGGTGACGACGACACATGGCGGTCAAAGGAAGCGCTTGAAGAAGCCGCTAGCCTTAGGTTGACCGTCCGATCTTCTCATTGGCTTGAGAAGATCGTAGTAGGGCCATGACTATATCACATTTAATTATATATATATATATGTTGATATATATATATATATTTAATTAATTTTGCTTGTATGTATGTGATGCATGCTAGTAGAATAATGCTTGTATGTATATGATGCATGCTAGGATAATTTTCTTGTATGTATATGATGCATGCTAGAATAATGAATGTATGTATATGATGCATGCTAATATAGGATAATAAAGGCCTAAATGCGTATAAGATACACATTACGATTAGATTAGATCATAATCGAATCAACTCGAAAATGCCTACCGAGCCTTGATACCCATCAACCTCGATCATTTGTTGTTGTTGAATCTGCCAAAGCAGAGCAACGCATATTATCTTGGTAGGGTACGGAGGGACAATCTTGGTCCCGCCTATCACGCTTGGGTTAGAGTAAGCTCAATTAGATTGAGCAAAACTAGTTAAACTCAATTGGATCGAGTAGAACTATAGGCATATTCCAATCGTTGGAACGATAGGTCAAGATCGCATTTACACTAAATCTTGGGCGATTTAGCCAAAGCTAACTCAAGGTCTTTTGTAAATGTGGGTCTTGATCCTATAAACAAGAGTTGCATAGAGATGTAATCGGTAATGTGTTACCCACCGATCGTACTAAGTCTTGGGCGATTTAGCCAAAGCTAACTCAAGGCTTAGTATGATGTGGATCTTGTCCTGCAAGAATTATAGCTAGTTTGTATGAATCTAGTAAATGTGGTTTGACCACATCCATAACTCGATTCTACAAAATTCCTATAATTCAGTGGGAGCATCATTTGATTAAAGGCCTAATTAAATGATAAAAGGAATATGATATTAATTCTCTGCATTATATGTTGTAGATAACTATGTCGACAACCACGAACACTCTCTCTTTGCGATCTGTCCTTGAGAAGGACAAGCTCAATGGAGCAAATTTCCTGGACTGGTACAGGAACTTGAGAATTGTTCTCACCCGAGAAAGGAAGTTGTACGTCCTGGAGCAGCCCATTCCGGAGGCACCTCCTGCCACTGCCTCGCGAGCTGACAAAGATGCTTACAAGAAGCATCAAGATGATGCATTAGATGTGTCATGTCTTATGCTCGTGACCATGAACTCTGAGCTTCAGAAGCAACACGAGTTCATGAATGCTTATGATATGGTTGGACATCTTCGTCAACTATATCAAGGACAAGCTAGGCATGAGAGATATGAAGTCTCTAAGGCATTATTTGGGTCCAAGATGCAAGAAGGGACTCCCGTAGGTACATATGTACTCAAGATGATTGGGTACGTAAAAAACCTACAAAGGCTGGGATTCCCACTTGGCCAAGAGCTGGCCACTGACCTGATCTTGCAATCTTTGCCACAAGCCTTCAATCAATTTGTCATGAATTATAACATGAATGAAATTGATAAGTCATTGCCTGAAATGCTCAGCATGTTGAGAACTGCTGAGCTTAAACTTAAGAAGGGTAAATCTGACACCATTTTGATGGTGCAGAAGAAGAAAGGCAAGGGCAAGCCTAAAGGTAAGGGAAAGTCCCAAGCCAAGGGAAAAGGCAAAGAACTTAAACCCAAAGGAGGGGTAGCCAAGGAAGGGGCTTGCTTCCACTGCAAGGAAGCAGGACACTGGAAGCGTAACTGCAAGGCATACCTGGAAGATCTTAAGAAGAAGAGAAGTGAGACTTCTACTTCTGGTATAAATGTTATAGAAGTCAATCTATCTATTTCTTCATCATGGGTATTAGATACCGGATGTGCATCTCACATTTGTACCAATGTGCAGGGGCTGAGAAATAGCAGGGCATTGACAAAGGGCGAGGTGGACCTACGAGTAGGCAATGGAGCAAGGGTTGCTGCTGTTGCTGTAGGAACTTATGATCTATCTCTGCCCTCTGGGCTTGTATTAGAATTAGATGAATGTTGTTATGTGCCTGCCTTAACCAAGAACATCATTTCAGTTTCTTGTTTGGACAAGAAAGGATTTTCATTTATAATAAAGAACAAATGTTGTTCAGTTTATTTTAATGATATGTTCTATTGTAGTGCACCTCTAATGAACGGACTCTACTTTCTAGACTTAGAGAGCCCTATCTATAACATAAGTACCAAGAGGTTCAAGTCAAATGAGTTGAACCAAACTTATCTCTGGCACTGTCGCTTAGGTCACATAAATGAGAGTCGCTTATCTCAGCTCCATAAGGATGGGCTGCAAGACTCATTTGATTTTGAATCATATGAGACATGCGAATCTTGCCTTTTAGGCAAGATGACCAAGACTCCTTTTAGTGGACACAGTGAAAGAGCAACAGATTTGTTAGGACTTATACATAGTGATGTATGTGGTCCTTTCAATGTTGCTGCTAGAGGTGGTTACAGGTACTTCATTACATTTACTGATGACTTCAGTAGATATGGTTATGTGTATCTCATGACACACAAATCAGAATCCTTTGAAAAGTTTAAAGAATTCAAGAATGAAGTACAAAACCAACTTGGCAAGAGTATTAAGATACTTCGATCAGATCGAGGTGGTGAATACCTTAGCCATGAGTTTCGTGACTATCTAGCTGAGTGTGGGATTCTATCCCAACTCACTCCTCCTGGAACACCATAGTGGAATGGTGTATCCGAAAGGAGGAATCGTACCCTATTGGATATGGTACGATCTATGATGAGTCACACAGATCTTCCTATATCCTTTTGGGGATATGCTCTAGACACAGCAGCCTTTACCCTTAACCGTGTACCATCCAAGGCTGTGATAAAGACACCATATACGATATGGACAGGGAGAAATCCCATGATGTCTTTCATGAGGATTTGGGGTTGTGAGGCTTACGTTCGACGTCAAGTCTCAGACAAACTGGGACCCAAATCCGATAGGTGCTATTTTGTTGGATATCCCAAGGATACAAAGGGATATTACTTCTACATTCCCAGTCAGCACAAAGTGTTTGTGGCAAAGACTGGGGTTTTTCTAGACAGGGATTTTGTTTCTAGAAAAACTAGTGGGAGTACCTTCGATCTTGAAGAAATTCAAGATAAGGACCATAGATGCTGAGCCTTGATGGAGGTTGAGCAGAACCACAAAGTGTTGTGGGTGATGAGGTTATTGCACAAGAGTTGTGGAAACAACCACTGTTCATGTAGACCTACCTCTTCGCAGATCGATAGAGTCGTCGTCGGCTGAGAGATATTCATTTCTCTTGTCGACCATGATGGACGTAATGCTCATTGAGAATGAGCCCACCTCCTATCGGAAGCCTGATGAGCCCAGTTGAGAAATGGCTAGAGGCCATGAGATCCAAGATGGAATCCATGTACACCAACCAAGTATGGACTTTGGTTGATCCACCTGAAGGGGTCAAACCCATTGGGTGTAAGTGGGTCTTTAGGAGAAAGACTGACATGGATGGACTTACGCATACCTATAAGGGCCGATTAGTGGCTAAAGGTTTCAAGCAAATTCATGGTATTGACTATGATGAAACCTTTTCTCCAGTGGCGATGTTTAAGTCCATTCGGATCTTGCTTGCTATTGCAGCATACCACGATTATGAGATCTGGCAGATGGATGTCAAAACTGCGTTTCTGAATGGAAACTTGCTCGAGGATGTGTACATGACACAACCTGAGGGTTTTGTAGATCCACGACATCTTGGGAAGTATGCACAGTGCAAAGGTCCATTTATGGGCTAAAGCAAGCTTCTCGGAGCTGGAATCTTCGATTCGATGATGCGATCAAACAGTTTGGTTTCATCAAGAATGAAGATGAACCCTGTGTCTACAAGAGGGTTAATGGGAACACAGTTGTCTTCCTTGTATTGTATGTGGATGACATACTGCTCATTGGGAATGACATCCCTTCGCTACAGTCTGTGAAGACTTGGCTGGGGACGTGCTTCTCAATGAAGGACTTAGGTGAAGCAGCCTGTATTCTAGGCATCAAGATCTATAGAGATAGATCTAAGAGATTGCTTGGCCTAAGTCAGAGTACATACATTGACACGGTATTACTTCGGTTTGCCATGCAGAATTCCAAGAAAGGACTTCTGTCGATGTCACATGGTGTGAGTCTTTCGAAGACTCAAAGTCCCTCTTCTAGAGAGGAGAGAGACCGCATGGATAAGATCCCTTACGCATCTGCTATAGGATCTATCATATGCGCCATGCTATGTACTAAATCACGATGTCTCGTATGCTTTGAGCATGGCGAGTAGATACCAGTCGGATCGGTGGCGTCCTTTGGATAGCGATCAAGAATATTCTTAAGTACTTGAGAAGGACTAAGAATATTTCTTGATATTTGGAAGCGATGAGAGCTAGGCTGTAAAGTTACAGTGATGCGACTTCAGTGACACCGTGATGATTATAGATCGCAATCGTGGTTCGTGTTTTGCTTGAATAGGTAGCCGTGAGTCGAAGAGTTCCAAGCAATACGCTTATTGATTCTACAACAACAAAGCCGAGTATATTCTTCCATCTCATTCGAGAGATTATCGATAGAGGAGATGTGAAGATTTGCAGAGTACCCACAGAGGCTAACATCGCAGATCCCTTGACCAAGGCTTTGTCACAGAAAAGGCATGATGGTCACACTAGGTCATTGGGTATTAGATACTACGGTGATTGGCACTAGTGCTAGTGGGAGATTGTTAGTGAAAGCCCTAGAGCCAATCATGTGATGATTGTTGTATGGACTTTATTGTATCATATTCCTATTTATAAAGGCATGGTTATTATATTTACTTGTATTGGTGCCAAATAACTAAATATAATAATGTCCTTGAGTAGTAGGTTCTTATCTATATCAATCGATTGGTTGAATCGATAATGAGATGATATAGAGAACACTACTCTTAATCATTCCTAGTCGAGTATTAACATTCAGGGACAATGTTAATGCGTAGAGACTAGCATGTAGGTCAACAAGATGACTTGATCTCACAAGTCATGGATATGAGATATCAAGTTGACACATGGGTATGCATTGGAGAATGTATACTGAATGACCCGCCATGAGAAAGTATCATGGATCGTTATATGAGTGTCATATACTTTCTCATGTGGCTATTAGTATGACTATTAGTCCTTAGACCTGAAGTCACCATGGTTCCCTACATAAGGAGTTGCATACTTTGGCTTCGTCAAACGTCACCCGTAAATGGGTGGACTATAAAGGCGATTACTGGGTATGTAACAAATTATGCGGAGGGATGTGAGTGATGTAGATGGGATCTATCCCTCCTATATGACGGGGGTGACATCGATATTCTTGATAGAGTGAGACCACGAAGTGCATGGTCATGCCCAAATGAGTCAATATGAGATATTGAGCTCATTTGATTAGAGTGAGTCTACTTGGAGTTCAAGATTTAGATTGTACCGAGGATGACACGGTCTATGCCTCGATTGGTCAATCTAGATGTCAAGGATAGAGGGACATTGTCACATATTGTGAGAGTCACAATTAGTAGTCACAAAGGTGATGTTGGAGCTAACATTCTTGTAACTTGGGTAGCAATGATGTGTTGCTAGATACCGCTCATTGCTTATGTTCCTAAATCGGTTTAGGGGCATTGCCAACGTTACAAGAACCTATAGGGTCACACACATAAGAGCAATTAGATGGAGATTAGGTTCATATGATGAACCATGAGGATTAGGTTCATGGGATGAACCAAATTGGATTAAGAGTAATCCAAATTAGACTAATTGAGTTAGACTCAAGTTGATTCAAGTGTTGAATGAGTCTAATTTAGATTTGATTCATCAAATCAATTTAAATGAATGAATAGAGATTCATTAAATTAAATTGACTTGAATCAAATGGTTGGATTTGATCAACCATGGGAGATAAGAGGTCAAGTTTGACTTGACTTGAGAGGGAAGATGAAAGGTCAAGTTTGACTTGACCAAATGCCATGTCATGATGATGACTTGGCATGGCCGGCCAATGATGATGCTCCACATCATCATTGACTTATCAAGTGGTGCCACCTCATAAGGGAGACCAAGAGACATTGGCTCTTGGAGTTACATGCATGCATGTAACCCCCCCTTCCATGAAGTGGCCAACCACTTATTCCATTAGATGGAATTGATTTTGTGAGTTACACAACTTCATCTTCTTCCTTGGAACACCCTCTCAAGCTCTCCCAACCTCCTTGGCCGAAATTCCTAAAGGGTGCTAGCACACTCTAAGGTATTTTTCTCCACCTATTGCTTGTGTGGATACCAATAGAGGAGTGTGCACTTGACACTCTCGAGTTCCGGCGAACCTTTTGGACGAGCGGGATTTGCGAAGGGCATCGCATCGAGGGTAACTTCTTATCATGTAGATCTAGAGTAGATCTAAAGGTATTAAACACATACATGTTAGTTTTATATTTTATACTTCGCACGAATCCGTGGCCGGGGCTTTCGAGGTTTCCGCAACGCAAAAAGCGGTTTTTGTGGCTCGGAAAATCCCAACAATGCTTATATGAGCTTATATGATCATGTCACTACTCTATCCTTATTGCTTGACTTATGGTTTTTGTCAGTAGGATAGGATCTTACTAAGTCTATGTGCTTATAGTTTTATGTTCCCTTGTAATGCAGATAAGGGTAAAGAATGGCTAAACTAAAGGGAGCAACAGGAGGGGCAAAGTGTGTGTGGTAGTGGCATGGTGGAGGAGATCTGTTATGTTTCCCATACTTATGCACGTTTTCTTTAAGTTGAATGTCATGAACTGGAACTAAGTATTTATGAAATGATGATGCATGCTTATGTTTAAAAGAAAGAAAAAAAAAAGAAGATTAGAGTCTTCAGCTGTAAGAAGTATATGTAGTCTTCCGTTGTAATGCAAGTATGTACAATCGCGTTGTGCCGCCCACCGAACCCCTGGAAAGGGCGGGCGTGACAAATCCATGGTCCGATTCGTCTCCGGTGAATCACCCCGAAACCAATCCACTATAGGTAGTCCCTTTAGCCCAAGCAAGGTGGAGGTAAACCTTTACAACAATGAAAGCACTCCTTCTTTTATAATAGATATAAAAGAAAACTAGAAGAAGGAGTTTGAGCTTTGTGGGGCACTTAGTAGGATGTTTGGAGCATAAACATTAACCCTCTAAAAGCCCCCACCCTCTCTTTTTATAGAGAGGAAGCAATTTTTTCCGTTGGACTCTATCAGTCGACTGATGCTTTCATCAGTCGACTAATGTTGACTCCAACGGCTTATGACAAGACCGGATTCGTGGGATTCGTGGCTGCCTTCTCCAACAGTCGATTCGTGACCTGCAAGCTCAACTAGCTTCTATGCCTGTGCACAGTGCTATCAGTCGATTGCTTCCCTTAAGCAATCGACTGATGTCGACTTGATTCATCAGCCACACCAGTCGATTGTCGATCGACTTAGAGCAGTCAACTACCATGACATGGGGTGTATTACTCTATCAAAAACAACAGAAGCTGAGTACACTGTTGCATCTGATGCAGCAAAGGAGGTCATTTGGATTAGGAAGTTCATTACTGAACTTGGGGTGGTTCCTAGCAAAGCATATCCTATAGTCCTCTATTGTGACAAGAATTGGGCTATTGCTCAGGCTAAGATACATCGCTCTCATCAGAGGACCAAACACATACTACGGCGATTTTATCTCATTCGAGAGATGTTCGATCAAGGAGATGTGAGAATATGCAGAGTAGATTCTGATGCTAACATTGCGGATCCCTTGACCAAGGCTTTGGCACAGGCAAAGCATGATGGTCATAACAGATCACTGGGTATGAGATATTACAGTGATTGACACTAGTGCTAGTGAGAGATTGTTAGTATGAGCCCTTAGTACCAATTATGAGGTGATTGGGGAGGGAAACTTTTGTATCATATCTTATATTAATATAGGCAAACATTGGTTATTATAATTACTTTATGTATGTGTCAGCTAAATAAATATAATAATGCCCTTGAATAGTAAGTTCTAATCTACAGTATATCAATTGGTAGAATTGATTATGAGAAGCTGTAGAGAATATTATTCTTAATATTCCTAGTCAAGTATTAATAGACAAGGGCAATATTAATACATTTAGACTAGCATGTAGGTCAATGGATGACTTGATCTCACAAGTCATGGATATGAGATATCACATTAACACATGGGTATATATATTAAAGAATATATATACTGAATTGACCCGCCATGAGAAAGTGTCATGGATCATTATATGAGTGTCATATACTTCCTCATGTGACTATTGGTATGAATAGTCTTTAGACCTGAAATCACTATGGTTCCCTACATAAGGAATTATGTACTTTGGTATCGTTTAATGTCACACCGTAACAAGGTGCACTATAATGACGATTATTGGGTATGTAATGAATTATGCGGAGGGATGTGAGTGATGTAGATGGGATCTATCCCTCCTATATGACAGGAGTGATATCTTTCGCCTCTTGATAGAGTAGGACCAAGAAATACATGGGCATGCTTAAATTAGTCAATATGAGATATTGAGCTCATTTGTGTCTACTTGGGGATCAAGAAACATAAAGATCAATAAGGAGATGACACGGTCTATGCCTCATTGATCGATCTAAGATATCAGAGATAGAAGGACACCGTCATACATGATAATAGCCACGGAAAGGTTGTCGGATCTCGACGATCTTGTAACTTGGGTAGCAATGATGTATTGCTAGATGTCACTCATTGCTTATGTGTCTAAAAGGGGTTTTAAACACATTGTCAACGTTACAAGAGCTTATAGGGTCACACACAAATGACATTCTATTTTGGAAATCAGTTCTTTTAGTTTGACTAAAAGAATAATGGATGGTCAAGGCTCGAGTCAAAATCAAGTTGGTTGAGTTAGACTCAAGCGGGTTACATTTGAGTTAGACTCAAACTAAATTGGATGGATGAAGACTAGATTTGAGTTAGAATCAAGTGAGACTTGAATTAAACTCAATTCACATGCAAAACTCAAGTTAGACTTGAGTTAAACCCAAGTCACATGCAAAACTCAAGTTTGACTTGAGTTAAACCCAAATCATATGCAAAACTGAAGTTAGACTTGAGTTAAACCCAAGTCACATGCAAAACTCAAGTAAGACTTGAGTTAAACCCAAATCACATGCAAAACTCAAGTTAGACTTGAGTTAAACCCAAGTCACATGCAAAAGGTAAAGCATGCATGATGCATTAAAAATGCATTGGATTTCAACGTGAAGAATTGGAAGTGGCTTTTCAATAATGCATTTGATGCATTGGATTTCAACGTGTAAAATGAGAAGCGGCTAGTGGATTTTCAATGATGCATTTGATGCATTGATTTTGGAATTCAAGCATGATAATATATAAGGGTGGAAGAAGAGCCAAAGAAAAAAAAAAGAGAGTTGGGTGTTCTTTCTTCTTCTTCACTTCTTCATCCTCCTAATTTTGGCTAGTTGTTCTACAAAGGTTGCTAGCACAACCATATTTCCAAAAGGGTTGAGTGTTAGTGTGGATACCTTAGAGATACGGTTATCTTTACCATATTTAGATCCGACAACTTTGGACTAGCGGGATTGCGAAGGGCTCGCTTCAAAGATATAATACTTCTTCTAGATAAGATCTCGATGGTTAAAAACAATTTATATGTTTTCGCTTGGATCTCTGGTGGGATCCAAAATTTTGTTTTCGCTGTGATTTTGCGAATCGGTTCGCACGCATAGTAGGATCCCAACAGTGGTATCAGAGTCACTTGCGAAACATACATTTTGTTGTTTATATAATTTATATGTGATGTAAATTTAGATTTTTCATGTTTTATATGAGATATAAAATGTGTGTAATATGGGTACACGAATTTTAGGCTTGAAATTGTCTTAAAGAGGCAAAACAGGGAATCTACGGCCTAGCCGTGAACGCCACTGTTCACCCTAGCGAGATCGCCGTGGCATTGCTGCTTATCGGCAAAGCGGCTTTAAAATTCATGTATGTATAATCACTTTTATAAAATTACATCATTATGAATGTTATGATGCATGGTGCATGGTTGTGGCCTAGGACCCAATATGATTGTGGTTGTGTGTTGTGTGTGCATGTTGTAATTCATAATGTGGCTTGCATGTCGCACCTTCATCTCTATTTTTCCTGTTGTAAATTAGATTTAGACTCGAATGTAACTCGAGTGTTCTTATTTTGTAATGTACAAAATGAAGAAATGGAAAGTACATTGAAGGTTGAAGTTACAAGGAGGATGCCGACAACACAGGGTGACTGAAGGAAGCACTTGGAGAATATGTCATCCCTAGATTCTCCATTCGCTCTTCTCATTGGCTTGAGAAGATCATAGATTAAGGCCATAACCATGTCATGTTTAAGATTATTTGCTATGTCTATGTATGTATGTGTTATGTGTGTATGTGATGCTAAATAATAATCTTATTTTAAATTAAGTCAATTTAATATGCCTACCAAAGTTTGGTACTCATAAACTACCTCGATCATTTGTTGTTGGTTTTGTCAAAGCAAAGCAGCGCATTTTATCTTGGTAGAGTGCGAGAGGACAATTGTGATGTCCCGCTATCAAACTTTGGATGAGACTTAACTAAGTGTCTCAATTAGATTGAGAAACACCTAGAGGCATATCATAATTGTTAGGAAACAAGGGTTAGAGAGTATCAACACTAAGTCTTGGGCGATTAGCCAAAGATAACTCAAGATGATGTGTAATATGGATCTTAGCCCCTCTTTATGCAAGAATTGCATGTGATGCAATTGGTAAATTATTACCTACCTAGTCATACTAAATCTTGGGTGATTAGCCAAAGCAACTCAATGTGAAGTATGATGTGGATTTTGTCCAACATGCATCTATGATTCAGTGGGAGTCTCATTTAATCAAAGGCCTAATTAAATGATTTAAAGATATGATACTCATTTTTTTTTCATATTATTTCTGTTGTAGATCACTATGTCTTCAAATATGTCAAATACCCTATCTCTGCAATCGGTCCTTGAGAAGGACAAGCTCAATGAAGCAAACTTTATTGACTGGTATAGGAATTTGAGAATAGTTCTCAAACAGGAGCGGAAACTTTATGTCCTAGAGCAACCCATTCCTGAACCACCCACCAACAATGCCACTTGTGCAGATAAGGTTGCTTACAAGAAGCATCAAGATGATGCATTAGATGCATCATGCCATATGCTTACAACCATGAACTCTGAGCTTCAGAAGCAACATGAGAACATGGATGCCTTTGCTATGGTTGCACACCTAAAGCAACTATATCAAGGGAGAGCGAGGCACGAGAGATCTGAGGTATCTAAGGTATTGTTTCAATGCAAGATGCAAGAAGGAACACCCGTAGGAACTCACGTACTCAAGATGATTGGGTACGTGGAGAACCTTGATAGATTGGCATTTCCTTTAGGCCAAGAGTTGGCCACTGACCTTATACTGCAGTCCTTGCCTAGAGGCTTTAGTCAATTTGTCATGAATTATTACATGAGTGAAATTGACAAACCGTTGCCTGAGTTGTCACGCCCCGGGGGAGTCCCTGCCAGACGAAAATCCGGCAGCATCTCCCCTGTACGAATGACAATATGGAACTTGCATACAAGGCCTACATGGCCACTATACATCGGTCAACACGACTGGAAACAAAAACTACACACGCAGATAATAAATTAGCCTCAGGCCATCAATCCAGGTAAATGGCAACAGTCTACTATATCTAGACTTACCCCTTCTTCCATCTGAGCAGGAATATACAACCAAACCAATCGAATAGTCCATAAGGACACAACAAATATCTCCAAACCTTCATAAGTACATAACCAAAACAAACAAAAATCTTACACACTTCATCTAGTTAAAAACCAAAACCATAAGACCAATAAAACCTATCCATTTCGACGAGGGGGGATTGGCAGCTGGACTCTCCTGGCAGTTTCAACCTAAAACAGATGTAAAGCAATGGGGTAAGTTCAAAGAACTTAGCGGATAATATTCGATATGCATAGCAAGATATAGATAACAATAAGAATCATGCCAGTACAGTCTCATATAAATAGGGTATGCAAGCAAGAAATACAAAAGGATTGTACTTACCTGAAACTCCTGCCCTAATACAGAAGCATGTGCCATACTATAAGAGATAAAGTCATCACCATATACAAATATGAATCCTGTATGCATGGTAATCATATGCAACATCCAAGGCATCAATAAAAATGCAACAAACACAATACAAATGCTATCCATGCAAAGTGCATGCCGTGTAAATGACATGGTCACCCCTGACGTCAGTCAGCCGCCTCACACGCGATGGTGAAGCCGAGTGGGTAGGGCTATGACAACTGTGCACTCTGCCATCACTGCTCCTGAGTGACCGAGTGGACAGGATGCTGTCGGAGTACACCTATCCTCCTGCCCCAAAAAGAGTGGGGGTGCTAAGCTCTCATCTCCCGGTGTCATAGACTAGAGGAGGGATCCCTGCCCGCTACCACGCTGCCTCATCGCTACCCATGAGCGAACCAGCAGAGCCTGACAGAGCAATTGCACACACCCTTCTGATGTACCACTAACCCATGAGTGGCAGCGTGTGCAGGCTATGTAACTGGCTGCAGGCTCAACTATAAAGGAACCCCGTCCAGCCAACATGCAATCATGCAAGATGGTGCATGATACTAAAGCATGTAAATCCAACTAAAATGCATAACCGAATAATATGCACAACCAATAAGTACATATCCATAATCCGAGTAAAACAGAGAAAGTATAACCATAACCGGTCAAATGCATGTATCAAGTAGGCACAAAAACATACTAGGAATATAAACATGAAATTATTGCAAGCTATCCTGACTAGCATATCAACATGACTATATCTAGGAGATAAGTCAAAATACTCGCCTGATAAAATATCCGTAAAAAAATCAAATCGTCACAACCGTGAACCTGCCTCGTGACTGAAACCTGCATACAGCATAACTATTGTTAAGCACAAAATGCAATCCTCCGCTAAATCGAATACTTAATTGATTTCTTACATAATCCAATTAACCCAAATCAACTTCCAATTTCACTAATTTATCCAACCCTTACACAGTCGGCCAAAATCACCCAAATAGAACACCTCAACCCTCACAGCCAACCAACTCAAAGTAGATTAATCCCACAGATCAAAATTTATTCAAAATCAACCAATAATCTAATCTCCACTGAACAATTACAATTAACCGAATAACACAATCAAATCATGTTATGAATGTTGCCTACCTGTCTTAGAATTTCCACCGGCAACCAATATTCTCAACTCTTCTGTTCGTCGGCTGCGATCGCTGTTCACAATCACCTGCCCAACAAGGATCCTCGTTAAGACAAAAGAAGTCACTGCCATCCAAAATAAGGAGCAGAGCAGTGCTCACCACTTCCGGCACCGATCGACAGGGACCTAGTGTTGGTGCAATCGGCCCAGGTCACGATTGACCAAGACTCGAGTTTGACTCGAGTGATGTTTTGATGTTTGACAAAGTATGTTTGACAAAGTATGTTAGACATAGGATTGACATTGATGTTTGACATTAATGTCGGTTAATATGTTGGGGAGATTGTTTATACAATCGACCCAGGTTATAATTGACCAGACTCGAGTTTGACTCGAGGGAGACTTTGGTGGTTGACTAGGGTTGACCATGTGTTTATGGGAAAGTCCAAGTCATGGGTACTTGGCATGGAAAGTCCAAGTGGGACACTTGGCATTTGGGAAAGTCCAAGTCTTGAGTACTTGGCATGGGAAGTCCAAGCATGGGTTTTGGCAAATGAGAAGTCCAAGCATGGGTCTTGGCAAATGGAAAGTCCAAGCATGGGTCTTGGCATGGAAAGTCCAACATGGGTTGGCAAGGGAAAGTCCAAGCTTGAGTCTTGGCATTTGAGAAGTCCAAGGGGATTGATATTGGCGGCGTAAAGTCCAAGCGGAGTCTAGGCAGCGTAAGTCCAATGTGCCTTGGCGGTGTAGACACCGTTAGCATGACATAGCCGATGGAAGCACCTGCAAGCTCGCGCGATGGATGAAAAAGTCATGGATGACTTGGAGGGATCTGAGAGGCGTGAGGCTGATGGAGGTGGCTAGAAGGCTTAGGTCTAGGCTAAGGGTGGTCTAGCAAGTATGGGGGCACCATACTTGGGTTAAAACCTCATTCTTGAGGTTGGCAGTCGACTGGCATTATGGCCGGTTCGACTGCCGGGAGTCGACTCGAGTTTGACTGTCGTTTGAGAGCTTTAAGGGCTCGCGGTTGATCGCTCATGGGAGCGTGTCGGCAGCGCAATGATCGCTAAGGGATGGCAGCGATCACGGCCGAGTGGTAAGCAACCGACGCCCGTAGCCGATCGGGCGGTCGACTACGAGCGTTAGCGCGCCGCCAATGTTGGCGATGATCGGTGAGAGTCCCGTTGGAATTTGTCCAACGTGGATTGAGCCGTTGTCTCACAGCTACAGTGTTGGCAGTCGACGGGTGATTTATGGCAGTCGACTGCCAGGCGGAAATCCAGCCCGACGCGAGATAAAAGGAAGCGGTTCGTGGAGATTGCGGCATCAGTTCTGGGGGAGCTTTCTTGAGGCGATTTGAAGGCGATTTGCAGGTGCATTTCAGGGCCCTTCAACCTCATCCAAGCAACCAACAAGCAAAGCGCTCAAACCCTAGTTTTGTAAAGTGTTCTTTACATTTCCTTTGTATTTGCTTGTATTTCCTTAGATTATTGTTGTAATCTTGTGTACGAGGTTTCTCCGCCTCCGACTTGTTGTCGAGAAGGAGTTTATTGATTAGTGATTGCATTGGCGTCGCTAGAGCTCATTAGAGCTCGATCCGTGGAGTAGGAACCGTTACGGTTCGAACCACGTATATGCTTGTATTGTGATCGTGTTGTGATTGTGTGTCTTGTTATATTTATTTGTTATTACTATTCCATTTGTGCTAACAAGATTGTAGACGATCGATCGAGCAAAGAATTCCATCATTGTACGGTATCACGCTATTCACCCCCCCTCTAGCGGCGTCAAATCACTAACAAGTGGTATCAGAGCCTGGTGGCTCTTCAACGGATTAACAACCGGGAGCAATACGCTAGAGGGTAAAGATGGAATTTCAAGACAAGCTAGGTTGGGACATCAACACACCGGTCCCGTACTCATTATATGGACAAGAAGGCTTCGATTCTTGGAAGAGAAGAATTGAAGATTTTTTGATGATGAGGGACTTAGAGGAATGGTCTCTATTAATGGAATGATTAGAGTATCCTAGAGGACCGAAAGGTGGTTTCCTCAAGAAGAATAGATTGAGTGAATATCAACTACAAATATTCTATAAAAAAAATAATGTAATCAAATTCATTTTTGATTTAATTCCAAATGAATTCTTGTGTAGCCTAGGTGAATGCATGGATGCTAAGGAGCTATGGAGCGATTTGGCAAAGCTCCATGAAAGCCCATCAATGGTCCAAGAGGAAGAGACCGAAGAGGCTAATGCATCATCTTCACAATGAGGACTTGGAGGTTGAGAGATCATCAACATCCAAAGAGGAAGAGGAAGTAGAATCGGAAGTTGATAGAGTCAATTTCGGGTTGGTGGAGGAAGTGGAAGAAGCATCCACCTCAAGGATTGAGAGGGAGGAGAGAACTTCCATGCGAGCAACAAGAAGAAGCTTCAACATCCAATCAAGATGAGGAAGCTCAAAATACAACTCCGGCACCTACCACCGAACTAGGTAACTCAAACACATCAATCTCAAATAAAAATAATATCATGTGCTTTGAGTGTAGGGAATTTGGGCACTACAAGAGCAAGTGCCCAAAGAAGATTAGGAAAGCTCCACCGGCTCCAAAAGTCAAGGATGCCGGTTTCCCAAATATCAAGAGCAAGGAGCATATCATATGCTTCAAGTGCAACTCAATGGGACATTATAGGAATCAATGTCCTAGGGAAGCAAAAAGACCAAAGAGGAGCTACACATGTAGGGGAGCCTCTAGTGCAAACCCTAAGGTATATTTCAATAATGCACCTTCTTTAGTTAATAGGCAAAGGCATGCTAGGAATTTAAATTCTCTTGCAATTTATGAAAAGAATGCTAATAGGAATAAATATTTTTGCTTAGGAGCTAAAAGTGTCCATTTTAGTAATAAGGAGAAATTTGGGACTAATGTCCCTAAAAATAATTCATCTAAGGATAAACCTAGGTCAAATAATACTAGACAAATTTTACCTAGGGAGACCATTAGAAAAGTGCAAGAGCACCTAAGTTTCAATCCCTAGTGGACTAGGCATATGCCTAGAAAGTCCCATGCCCATGATTTAAATCAAAATTCAAAAATTGGGCAATTAGAATTAGAGAACCAAGCCTTAAGGTCAAGGCTTGAAAAACTTGAAAAGACCCTTAGGAATATACAAAATCAATTTAAAGGGTCTAGTGGTCAAAATCAAGGGTCCAAAAGTCACAGTCAATACTTAGGACCTAAGAGTCAAAAGTCAACCAAGGGCAAACAAGGTTTGGGTCACAAACCTAAGCCTAAGGTGGCTTACCATAGTGTTCCATTAGATTATGGAACACTAACTAGGTCTAGAAAGACCAAGGTCAATAGGGAAGTCATCCCTAGAGTTGACCAAAGGATATGCCTAGTGGCTAGGGTTTCTAGGAAACCTAAGGTGGCCACTAAGAAGGTTGTTAGGGAGGCAATCCCTAAGGTTAACCTAGGCAAGACCCAAATGACCAAGGCTAATAAGCCTAGGAAGGTCATTAGGAAGGTATCTAGGGAAGTTATCCCTAAGGAATATCTAAGTAACCCTAGGAGTTCAAATCGCTTTTGGGTTCCTAAGAGCGTGATTGATTCACGCTAAGATGGGTTTAGGGTGTGTCAACCTTGATTGGATGGGTAGTTAACTCAACCATAACAAAGGTGACACTTTAGGTTATTTTCAAGGTTATGGTTACCTTGGAAATAGATTTGAATTAATCCTAAAAGGATTTTAGGATATGCCAATATTAATTATGGAGTTTGATAAAATGATCATTTTGGCACAATTTAGGTTTAGAGGTTGGTGTGACATCATGGGTTTTTGGCACACTAGGGAGAAAAGTAGAAATATGGCAAAATGTGATTGATTATATCAAATGACAAGTAATATTAAAATTGAGGTATTACATACCTTTATATCTTATTCGCCATGCTTTGATTTGCCATATGCCATGACATGACATCATGTTCATTCTCATCATTTATATGTCATGTACATGGTTAGGATTAAGGATTAAATGTCATGTGTTTTTAGATTTCATATTATGCCATGACATCATGATTATGAGCATGCGTTTATCTATATCATCTCTAATGCCATAATCATTCATGCATTTAAGATATTTTGATTGAAATTGATTTAAGGATAATGGCATGACTTGAAGTCCCATTTATAAGGGAATCAAGTAGCGTTGCCTTAGAAAAATGCATGAAACCCTAGATTAAATGAACCAAAACCCACATCTCACATCCAATTGACATGTATGTGTATTTATACACCCTAGATACATGTGAGATGCTAGGATATGAGTTGAGTTCAAGGTGCATAGTTTTTGCATCTAGTTGAACCAAAACTCATCTAATTTTATTGGCGGATCATTGGGAAAGCTTGTGTACAAGTCATGTACATAGAGCCCAAGGAATATGATCCAAAATAGGGTTTTGAAAACATTTTAAAATCATTTTGACAAACCTTGGTGAAGTCTATCTTTTGATAGCAATCACCATTGATGAGATTGATACAAAGTGAGCTTAAACTTTAAAGTTTTTAGTCACTTTTGGATTTTGTATCAATTTCACTATTTTATGGGTAAAATATTTTTAAAACATTTTTCACCCATTTTTTTGGTCATAAGTATTATACGTATCAAATTTCGTGATTTTTCGATGTACGTATAATTATTTATGAATTTTTGAATTCGTTACGATAGTAAAATTAATTTATTACTGATCGCGCCACTTGGTGGCTGATCGTGAGAGTGGCAATGATCGATAAGCCAGTCGATTGCCGAGTCTGATTTCGGGTTAACAAGGTTTGTTTAGCCCGTGTTCAATATGGTAAAGGTTCCTAACCACTCTAACCCTAGGATATGCTTTGGGAAGCATTATGAAGGGTGAAAATCCATTGGATATGGATTAGGAGTTATGTTAGGTCAAAGTATCAAATTTAGGGTGAGTAAAAGTTCTATGTTGAACTTAGAACCTTAATTTTGATGGTTTAGAGTTCCTATTGGCTTAGGGGCTTTCCAAGGACATTGTTGGTGCAATAGTCAAGGGGGAGCAAGCTTTTAGGGGGAGGTATCCATCTTGGGATGATGGATGTTCCTTTTGGGGAGAATGTTATCAATTGAAAATTGATGGGTGAAGGTACCCAATTTGGAAATTGGGAGAGTGAGATAGGAGTGCCTCTCTTGAGTGATATGGGACTTATCACTAGGAAGATGGTAGGCATCCTAGGTATTTTTTATCAAGGGGGAGATTGTAAGATCTCATTGGCACATGAGACATTGACCTCCTTGGAGAGAAAACCTTTTTGATGTTAGTCAAAAAGGGGGAGAATGTTTGGGGGAGAACATTTGATTTACTTTTTCACTTGAATGTTTGGGGGAGAACATTTGGTGAGTGTTTGCCAATTTGGGATAATTGGTAAGGGATTTGAGTTAGTGTTATAACTCATGGTTTTATTTGGTTTTTGTCAAACATCAAAAAGGGGGAGATTGTTGGTGCAATCGGCCCAGGTCACGATTGACCAGGACTCGAGTTTGACTCGAGTGATGTTTTGATGTTTGACAAAGTATGTTTGACAAAGTATGTTAGACATAGGATTGACATTGATGTTTGACATTAATGTCGGTTAATATGTTGGGGAGATTATTTTATAATGACGGACTGAGTTTAGCTCGACTCGAGGAGACTTTGGTGGTTGACTAGGGTTGACCATGTGTTTATGGGAAAGTCCAAGTCATGGGTACTTGGCATGGAAAGTCCAAGTGGGACACTTGGCATTTGGGAAAGTCCAAGTCTTGAGTACTTGGCATGGGAAGTCCAAGCATGGGTTTTGGCAAATGAGAAGTCCAAGCATGGGTCTTGGCAAATGGAAAGTCCAAGCATGGGTCTTGGCATGGAAAGTCCAACATGGGTTGGCAAGGGAAAGTCCAAGCTTGAGTCTTGTCATTTGGAAGTCCAAGGATTGATATTGGCGGCGTAAAGTCCAAGCGAGTCTTGGCGGCGTAAGTCCAATGTGCCTTGGCGTGTAGACACCGATTAGCATGACAGCCCGATGGAAGCACCTGGAGGCTTGCGCGATGGATGAACAAGTCATGGATGACTTGGAGGGATCCGAGAGGCGTGAGGCTGTTGGAGGTGGCTAGAAGGCTTAGGTCTAGGCTAAGGGTGGTCTAGCAAGTATGGGGGCACCATACTTGGGTTAAAACCTCATCTTTGAGGTTGGCGTCGACCGCATTATGGCGCTCGATCACGGAGTCGACTCGAGTTCGACCGGCTGAGAGCTTTAAACTCTGGCGGTGACCGCTCATGGGAGCGCCGATCGGCCGACGGCAATGATCGGCGCTAAGGGATGGCGAATGATCACGGCCGAGTGGCAATGAGAATGCTCCGTGAGCCGATCGGGCGCCGACTACGAGCGTTAGCGATCGGCGCCAATGTTGGCAATGATCGGTGAGAGTCCCGCGGAATTTGTCCAACGTGGATTGAGCCGTTGTCTCACACCTGATGTTGGCGGCGATCGGTGATTTATGGCGCGATCGCGCGGAAATCGGCCGACGCGAGATAAAAGGAAGCCGCTCATGGAGATTGCGGCATCGTTCTGGGAGCTTTCTTGAGGCGATTTGAAGGCGATTTGCAGGTGCATTTCAGGGCCCTTCAACCTCATCCAAGCAACCAACAAGCAAAGCGCTCAAACCCTAGTTTTGTAAAGTGTTCTTTACATTTCCTTTGTATTTGCTTGTATTTCCTTAGATTATTGTTGTAATCTTGTGTACGAGGTTTCTCTCCCTTCGACTTGTTGTCGAGAAGGAGTTTATTGATTAGTGATTGCATTGGCGTCGCTAGAGCTCATTAGAGCTCGATCCGTGGAGTAGGAACCGTTACGGTTCCGAACCACGTTATATGCTTGTGTTGTGATCGTGTTGTGATTGTGTGTCTTGTTATATTTATTTGTTATTACTATTCCGCTGTGCTAACAAGATTGTAGACGATCGAACGCAAAAGAATTCCATCATCATACGGTATCACGCTATTCACCCCCCCCTCTAGCGGGCGTCAAATCCCTAACACCTAGCTCGCCCTCTTACCTGTTCTGACCGAAAATCGCAGCCCTAGTTCCGAATTGCATACAGCTGCTGTCGAGCCACCGTCTATTTTCGGTAGAAATCCAAGCCCTAAAATTAGCACGCAGTGTCGACGAAGAGAAACAAACCGAGCTTTCCACCGATTGGAATCTCACCAGTCGAAATCCCCAATTTTTTTTTGTCCTAGACACCACGATCACCGACGACGCAGTGTGGCTCGCGGTGGCGGTCCGATGACTGCAGGCGCACTGGGAAAGAAGCAGCGGCGGTGCTTGCGGAGGAAGAGGGGCATCGTCTATGGCAGAGGAGTCCGGCGATGATCCTGTGGCCGTGGAGGCCGGCGCACGTGGCTAGGGTCGACGACGGGAAGATCTGGTGTGGCGGCGTCAGGCTGCCGACCGTGACGATGAAAGGGGCAACGGCGAGGGCAGATGCGAGGAACCGGCGCGTGTGCAAGTCGGGCGACTCGAGGAAGAAGGGGCTCGGTTGTCCGTTGGCTGCGGGCGCGAGGAGAAGCGAAGGCGAGCACTGCCGAGCGGCAGGCGATGATGGCGCGCCGACGGCGTCGACGGGCCAGGTGGCGGCACTGGTCGTCGCGGAGAAGAGCATGCGAGAGGAACTGTCGACGGCGGATAGAAGGTCGCGCGAGAGGAACTGCCGAAGGAGGAAAAGGGGTCGCGGCGGGGAAAAGAAAAAATCTAGGTTTTTCTTAGGTTAATACCATCTATTAACCCCCCCCCCCTTAAATAGACTCTACAAAAGCCTATTTATTTTATCCCCGTAATTATCTCGTACGAACTCCATTTAAATCCAAAAAAATCCTAAAATTTCCTAAAACATCCCGAAAAATTTCCAGGATTATTTTCTTAATTCTTTGGCCATCTAATTTAATATTTTAAATTTTTAGTATTTAACATTCTCCCCCCACTAACAAAAATTTGGTCCCCAAATTTCCTACTCATATGCATAATAAGTAAGAAATACCACAAGTACTGAAAAATATATTTCACATACCTTAAGTAATTGATGTGTTATTTTCCGCAAGTGCACGGTTGTCGTCAAGTAATAAAAATATCGATCCCACAGGGATTGGAACAATTACCGAATGATCGCGATACCAAGTTATCTAGTAAATCGATTATTGGTTTAAGCAAAGATACTGAGTAGTCAATAACAACGAATGAGAAGAACGAGCTAAAAGTCAAGAGTTGAGGAAAATCTCAGGATATGGGTTTCACCACGTCAACGATTTATAAGGTGATTTAATTCTTTCCTACCCCTAGTAGAGTTGTTTTGATGGAACCTATCCTAAGGTAAATCAACGGCCCCTTTCGAGGTCTACGCTAACTGTACCTATCAAACTCAACTTACCTGTCACGGTGTTCGAGCATAGGGGATCATAATCAGCTAAGGGGACCTGTCACGAGACCCCCGCAAACCTCCCTAGTCTTGCCTCCGTTACCTGGTAAAAACTGGATTTGATAGATCCATTAAGTCCATAAGAGTTCCGCTAGAGTCAAATTTCCTTTTCACGGTAGGTTTGCACACGGGACCATAATCAGCTAAGGGGACCTGTCACGAGTCCCCCGCAAGCCCTCATAGATACACTACCGCTACTTGACAGGAGTTATTCCTAGTTGATTACGGGTTTGAGGAACTCGGGTTCACGTTAGGTACTTCCCTTAGCTCCTTAGGTTTATCAATAAGAATCCAAAAGAACCAGATCAAAACAAACAATAGTTCGAGTAGTATAGATTATATCATCCATCATAAATCGTCAAGGGCTACTCCCCCATCCTAAGATTACAAGACACTACTCCATAGTCTGACAAGAGTTGCTAGAGAAAGAAAATACAATACTGGATGCCATCTGCGTTCCTCTGCCGACTCCTTCTCTTTTGCTTCTTCTGTTGTCGATCCCTTTGCCGTCTTCTGTCCTCCTTTTTGACCATCCGCCGTCCCCCTTTAGGGTTAGAATATCTTCTCTTTTATAGCTTTGGCCACCTCTTCAATTAAGGCAATAGATTTCCCTTTAATTCAGACGAAGATCCTGATTGCTCGCAGAAAAGGAATCCTGGAGTCAGGCCAACACGCCCGTGCCACATGAGGGCACAGGCGTGTCGCTGGTTTCCCACAGGGCGTGTTACGGTTTGAACTGGGCGTGTCGCGGCTGCACTAGGGCGTGTCGGCTGCTGGAATCACTGACACGGGCGTGTTGTTCGCTGGTTCTCATGACACAGGCGTGTCGATTCCCAACACGGCTGTGTTGTTTTGATACGCCTTCTTCTTTGCCCTGTTAACACAAAAACACCCAAAAGCAGTCTCTTCTTCCCAAAATATGCTAAACTTAACTGAATCATGATAAAATACATGCCTAAGATATGAAATGAGATAAAATGCACATATATAAAGTAGTGAAAACATAGCATGATTTACACACATCAGTAATCAAGTGGGGGTATTGAGCTCTGATCTTTTCTTCAAGCTCCCATGTAGCCTCCTCATCCGTGTGGTGACTCCACCCGACCTTGACAAGTCGCACCACCTTGTTTCGCAACTGTCGTTCCTTGAAATCCAAAATCTGTACCAAAACCTCTGCGTAAGTAGCATCAGGTTGAATGGAACCTGACACATCTAACAGAACATGTGTAGAGGCTGACATATACTTCCTCAGCATGGACACATGAAACACATCATGGATACCAGCCAAAGACGGTGGTAGCGCTAGGTGGTAAGCGACTGCTCCGATCCTCTCCAAAATCTCCAACGGACCAATGCACCTTGGAGCTAACTTACCACGGAGGTCATATCTCTTCACCCCTTTCGTGGGTGAGACTCGTAAGAATACATGGTAACCAATAGAGAACTCCAGAGGTCTCTGTCTCCGATCTACATAACTCTTCTGACGATCCTGCGTCTTGGCCATCCTTTGTCTAATAGTATGGACCAACCCTGCCTCATACTGAGCTCTATGGGTCCTAGCAACTGGTCCTCCCAGTTGACCCCGAAATCCATAACATAGGACCTCAGCCAGTCCTCTAGTGTCTAAATGGCCCGCTCAGACTGTCCATCTATTTGTGGATGGAATGCAGTACTAAAACGAAGTTGCGTGCCTAAGGCCAGCTGCAGACTCTGCCAGAACCGAGACGTGAATCGAGGATCTCTATCTGATATAATACTCAAAGGAACACCATACAATCTGATAATATCCCGACAATATAACTCTGTTAAACGATCAAAAGAGTTAGTCTTCCGAATCGCTAATAAGTGCGTGGATTTGGTTAGTCGGTCAACGACTACCCAAATCGCGTCATGGCCTTGATGTGTCCTAGGCAAACCCACATAAAATCCATAATAATACGCCTCCACTTCCATTCCGGAATCGGAATTTCCTGAAGCATCTGTTCCTTAAACTAAAGCAACTCTGGAAACCATTATCCTCATCGGAGTTAGAGATGGTAGTCCACCTACCGTCTAAAATCCACTCCACCACACACTCTGTAAGTGCATAGGAGGCTATCGCGACCAAACTTCCTTGTTACAACCGTTCGTGTTCCAGCTACTCTATAGTAGCTATCCAGTAGCTAACCAAAACTCCATGAGCATTTCTGCTTCTCACCTCTTCAAAACAACATAATAACTGTGAAGTCCATGTCATATATATATGACGGCTTATCTCGCAGTCCTTTAACTGTCGTAAGCTTAGGATACGTCTTATTCAATAGCATCAGAATCGCTCCGATCCCCGAAATGATGCATCCATGTACACTACCCTTCCATCCACACTAGAATGATTAATCAACACTGGCGTAAAAGTCAACCATCGTCTGAGCCCTGAAACCAGTTTCACAAGCTTCATACCAAGTAAATTTCATCCCCTTCCTGGGCCAACCAGTCAGCGATTATAGTACCGCTAGAGCATCCTATCCATATCTATGGTAATAATCAAATCAATTCCAAGAAACAACCATCTATGGTGGTCGAGTGCGCAACTCCAACTATCACCATCAACAGTGGCCAAGTTACGCAACTCCAACGACCACAATTGATCCAATCGTGTCCATAATACACGACTTCCCAGATCCCTAGACGACTAAGTCGTCAATAAGTCTAATAAGACATTCAAAAGCTCATACAATTCATACCAAGTATGAAATTGTTTTCGCTACACACCTGTATTCTCTTTACTCTAGGTTGATGATATAACAATCATCACAACGACAATGATAATTGTATGACACTATGTCACTACAATATCACAAGCCAGTCATAAATCAATCCTAAAGTACACACAGGTGTCCTAAGCTGATCTAAATAGATCCTCTATCCACAATGAAGGATATTCATTTCCTTCTACAACTACCATATTCTATCATCGATAATCGATGCATAACCTCAAAGGACCATCTCTCTTTTAACAAAGAGTTTCAGATCTTCTCTGGAAGAAATACTAGGACAAATAAATATCCCATCCAACACCTCCTATAATAAGGTAAAACGATCTTTCATCGTCTTGACCAGTGTAGACATACACGTCTTATCCATAACCAAATCACTAATAGTAGGGACTAATATTCTCTGAGGGTTTATTCCTTGTCCTTCAAATTGATGGCTAGCAGGCCAAATCCCTAGCTTCCTAATTCGACATCAGTCGGCACCTCTAAAGAGTCCGTACTTCTGAAATCATCGTTAGATTCCGCAAGGTCAATACGTCATCGACCTCGTCCCCGACCATGAGTAGGGGCAATTTCACTAAGTCAATACTCTTCCTAACCACTAAAGTACAATAACCACTAAAGACAACACTTTTCATATAGCTCAGAGATATCCTTCAGCTTGCCTGGTCCCAAATCACGAGAACTCCCAAAAATCCAAGGAAAAGAAAATCCTCGAAACACAAAACCCACAAACCAAAACCGTAAACTAATAAAATTGTCACGTCCCGGGGGCATATCCGTCATCCAAATGACAGAGGAGCCCCTAAGTGACAATATTCCGAAATCCATGGACCAGATCTGATAAAAACCTTGAAATATTAATAGATATATAAATATTTTAATTAACTGCATGCATGCACGACTAAACATATATCAATTAAAGTAAAATAGTTTTATGACACCAAATCAAACTGCGACAAAATCCAAAGTGCATAAATAAAATGCAATACCGATAAAGTAAATAAAGTGGCATCTCGACGATGTAGTGGGACAAGCACGACAAGGGACTCTCTGAGTGACACCAAGGTAGGTCAACCAGACACGTCCTCCATCAGTTAACCTAGAGGATAAGTGAGGAGGGGGTGAGTACTACCACTCTGTGGATGTATAGACAATAGTGCATAATCATAATGCACATAATGGAAGTCACAGGGAACAAGCTAGAGTAACCCAACCCTCAGAGTACCAATATCAATCTATCCCGATCAAGAAGATAACAAATATACAAGAACATACACAACCACGCATAAGCAAGCACATCCGGATACCACGACAAAGTCTCATGGCTCTCGCACAAAAAGGGAACTATCGATGAGCTACCGCGAACGTAACCCATGGGCCGACAATCAATAGCACGGTCTACGCGCAACTATATGCTACCACGAATGAGATTCGTGGATAGATAGGCAGTATATAGATATCTAATTATTCACTGCACACACTAGCATACTACCACCAATAGGTCGGGTGAGCAGTCGATTATCCTAGGTTGTTAAGCCTAGGGTTATCCAATACATCTAGCATAGAGCGTCTATCAAAATCGATAAGGAACATCGATCTACAATTAAGCCCATTGAGATGGTCAAGCGAGGGTTTCAACACCTCTAATACGAAATATTTATCAAAGCCGGTAAAGATCATTGACTTATTAATAAATAAGTCGAGATGGTTAAGTCTAGGGTTCTAACCCTTAACATGATCGGTTATCAAAGTCGATAAAAATCTCAAGTCCACTAACAAACACGTCGATACGATTGCTCATAAGGTTTCGTCCCAGCTAACAGGAAACACCTATCAAGGCCAATAAAGACAACAAATCTACTAACAAGCCCGTCAAGAGGGTTAAGCCTAAATTATACCATCCTACCAATTCAATCATGCATGCCCTAACCTGCTACCATGAACATATCTCGTGGGTACTTAAGACGTAAAGTAGCTATCTAGCTACAGGCGTCATACGAATCCGATTTTCACCAACTCCGAACGAATAACGCAAGAATATAACCTTGCAGTAGGTCATCTCAACCATGATTGGGAGGCATGATTGACCACAAATATACAAAGCACCTACCTATAGAGACTCTACTGCAGACTCTCTCATCCAAGAATGGGGGATATAGTAAGGATTAATCGCATCTTAACCATACAAACTCTACTAGTCTGATCACCATATCACTGAAACAGTAAATGGATAACCATATATCATTAAGCACATCCGAGTTATTACGCCTAGGGTTCCAACACCTAGGGTTCTACTAATGTTGTTTCATTCCTGAGATCCGCTCTTACAGAATAACCTCATCTAAGTTATTCTACCTCTACTAGTCTTAATCATGGTATCCACCGCAAAAACACAACCATATAAACATGTAACACACTGTCTAATAAACGACAGCATAGTCATACTAATGACAATCAATGGCTGAAATTAATTAGGGTATAACTAAAGGGTCATGTCAGAACAAAGTCAAGGCAATACTAAATAAAGCATCAGATGCCTATATATACCCTAAACTACGTAAGCAATGTAATCATGTAATCATGCACTAGGATCTAGAGAGTTCAAGAACCTATATGTATACCTTCTACGAATTTATCCATCTTAGTCATATTATTCAACTAGTCTAATCTCAATACTAGTCCAATCCTAATACTAGTCCAAAAAGTAAGAGATAAACATCTACCAATAATATCTAATCATTTATATCACCATGATAACTAGCTACGTATAGCAGTAATAGCAATTAATAACCATATGTTAAGGATAAACCAGCAACCTAAAAATCTAACAGTCTAACAGATATCAGGTTAAAACAATACTAGACAAAACATGATACTACCTAAGTAAACCGCATAACCAATATAGCCAATACAAATATGTACTAAATATAGAAAATTTTCTAGAATTTATTCACCTGTTAGCCATCTGGAGATGTCCTGTCGCCGCCAAATCCCCAAATTGACCTCATCAATAATACCTAGAATTTCCGAAACATAAAAATCATCGAAAATCTGTACAACTCCGAAAATACCCCAGTTAACCTGCCAAACGTGGCAAACTCCGAAAACCCAAAGACCCTAAGGAACTCGGAAACCTGGCTCTGATACCAATAAATTGTCACGCGACGAGGGAGTCCCTGCCAGACAAAAATCCGACAGCATCTCCCCTGTACGGATGACAATATGGAACTTGCATATAAGGCCTACACGGCCACTATACATCGGTCAACACGACCGGAAACAAAAACTACACACGCAGATAATAAATTGGCCTCAGGCCATCAATCCAGGTAAATGGCAACAGTCTACTATATCTAGACTTACCCTTCTGCCATCTGAGCAGGAATATACAACCAAACTAATCAAATAGTCCATAAGGACACAACAAATATCTCCAAACCTCCACAAGTACATAACCAAAACAAACACAAATCCTACACACTTCATCTAGTTAAAAACCAAAACGATAAGACCAATAAAACCTATCCATTTCGACAAGGGGGGATTGACAGCTGGACTCTCCTAGCAGTTTCAACCTGAAACAGATGTAAAGCAATGGGGTAAGTTCAAAGAACTTAGCGGATAATAGTCGATATGCATAGCAAGATATAGCTAACAATAAGAATCATGTCAGTACAGTCTCATATAAATAGGGTATGCAAGTAAGAAATACAAAAGGACTGTAATTACCTGAATCTCCTGCCCTAATACAGGAGCATGTGCCATACTATAAGAGATAAAGTCATCACCATATACAAATATGAATCCTGTATGCATGGAAATCATATGCAACATCCAAGGCATCAATAAAAATGCAGCAAACACAATACAAATGCTATCCATGCAAAGTGCATGCCGTGCAAATGACATGGTCACCCCTGACGCCAGTCAGCCGCCTCACACGCGATGGTGAAGCCGAGTGGGTAGGGCTATGACAACTGTTCACTCACCATCATCGCCGAGTGCTCGAGTGGTGAGTGGACAGGATGCTGTCGGAGTACACCTATCCTCCTGCCCCAAACAGAGTGGGGGAGCTAAGCTCTCATCTCCCGGTGTCATAGACCAGAGGAGGGATCCCTGCCCGCTACCACGCTGCCTCATCGCTACCCATGAGCGGACCAGCGGAGCCTGACAGAGCAACTGCACACACCCTCCTGATGTACCACTAACCCATGAGTGGCAGCGTGTGCAGGCCATGTAACTGGCTGCGGGCTCAACTATAAAGGAACCCCGTCCAGCCAGCATGCAATCATGCAAGATGGTGCATGATACTAAAGCATGTAAATCCAACTAAAATGCATAACTGAATAATATGCACAACCAATAAGTACATATCCATAATCCGAGTAAAACAGGGAAAGTATAACCATAACCGATCAAATGCATGTATCAAGTAGGCACAAAAACATACTAGGAATATAAACATGAAAATTATTGCAAGCTATCCGAACTAGCATATCAACATGACTATATCTAGGAGATAAGTCAAAATACCCACCTGATAAAATGTCCGCAAAAAATCCAAATCGTCTGCAGTAGAACTCGCTCGTGACCGAAACACATTTAAGTATAAAATGCAATCCTCCGCTAAATCGAATACTTAATCGATTTCTTGCATAATCCAATTAACCCAAATCAACTTCCAATGTCACTAATTTATCCAACCCTTACACAGTCGACCAAAACCACCCAAATAGAACACCTCAACCCTCACAGCCAACCCACTCAAAGTAGATCCATCCCACAGATCAAAATTTATCCGAAATCAACCAACAATCTAATCTCCACTGAACAATTACAATTAACCAAATAACACAATCAAATCATGTTATGAATGTTGCCTACCTATCTTAGAATTTCCACCGACAACCAATATCCTTAACTCCTCTGTTCGTCGGCTACGATCATTGTTCACAATCACCTGCCCAACAAGGATCCTCGTTAAGACAAAAGAAGTCACAGCAATCCAAAATAAGGAGCAGAGCAGCGCTCACCACTTCCGGCACCGATCAATAGGGACCTAGCTCGCCTGCTTACCTGCTCCGACTGAAAATCGCAACCCTAGTTCTGAATTGCATACAGCTGCTGCCGAGCCACCGTCTGTTTCCGACAGAAATCCAAGCCCTAAAATTAGCACGCAGTGTCGACGAAGAGAAACAAATCGAGCTTACCACCGATTGGAATCTCACCAGTAGAAATCCCCAATTTTTTTTTGACCTAGACACCACGATCACTGGCGACGCAGTGTGGCTCGCGGCAGCTGTCCGATGACTGTAGGCACGCTGGGGAAGAAGCAGCGGTGGCGCTTGAGGAGGAAGAGGGGCATCGTCTGTGGCAGAGAAATCCGACGACGATCCTGTGGTCGTGGAGGCCGGCGCACGCGATTGGGGTCGGCGACGAGAAGATCTCTAGTGTGGCGGCATCGGGTTGCCGACCGTGACGATGAAAGGGGCAACGGCGAGGGCAGATGCGAGGAACCAATGCGTGTGTGAGTCGGGCGACACAAGGAAGAAGTGGCTCGGTGGTCCGTTGGCTGCGGGCGTGAGGAGAAGCGAAGGCGAGCGCTGCCGGTGAGCAGCGACGACGGTGCGCCCTCGGCGTCGGACGACGATGTGGGTGGCGACGACTTGGTCGTCGGCGGAGAAGAGCTCGCGCGAGAGGAACTATCGACGGCGGAGAGAAGGTCGCGCGAGAGGAACTACCGAAGGAGGAAAAGGGGTCGCGGGGGGGGGGGGGGGGGGGGCAAAAAAAAAAAGGAAAAAATCTAGGTTTTTCTTAGGTTAATACCATCTATTAACCCTCCCTTAAATAGACTCCACAAAAGCCTATTTATTTTATCCCCGTAATTATCTCATACGGACTCTGTTTAAATCCAGAAAAATTCCTAAAATTTCCTAAAACATCCCAAAAAATTTCCAGGATTATTTTCTTAATTCTTTGGTCATTTAATTTAATATTTTAAATTTTCAGTATTTAACATGAGCTCTTAAGCATGTTAAGAACTGCTAAGAGCAATCTTAAGAAGATACAACCTAGTACTAGTGATGTACTTATGATTATAAAGGGCAAATGTAAGAAGAAGTCTAAAGGTAAGACCCAAGAAAAGGGCAAGAAAGCATTGAAGCCCAAAGGTGGGGTGGCCAAGGAAGGGACTTGCTTCCACTGTAAGGAAGCTGGACATTGGAAGAGGAACTGTAAAAGTATCTTGAGGAAGTCAAGAAGAAGCAAAGTGAGACTTCTGCTTCAGGTATACATGTTATAGAAGTTAACCTATTTACATCTTCTTCATGGGTATTTTATACCGGTTGTGCTTCTCACATTTGTACTAATGTGCAGGGCCTGAGAAGAAGTAGATCATTGACGCAAGGAGAAGTGGACCTGCGTGTGGGCAATGGCGCAAGAGTTGCTGCTATAGTTGTAGGAACATATTCCTTATTGTTGCCGAATGGTTTAATTTTAGAACTTGATGAGTGTTATTTTATACCTGCAATAACTAAGAACATTATGTCTATTTTTTGTCTGGACAAGAAAGGTTTTTCATTTACTATAAAGGACAAACGTTGTTCTATTTATTTAAATGAAATGTTCTATTGCAGTGCACATTTGATGAATGGACTCTATGTTCTAGATCTAGAAAACCCAGTCTATAACATAAATACCAAACTATTCAAATCTAATAATTTGAATCAGACATATTTTTGGCATTATCGCTTGGGTCATATAAATGAGAGTCGCAAATCTCAGCTCCTTAGAGATGGATTACTGGACTCATTTGATTTTAAATCATATGAGACATGCGAATCTTGTCTTTTAGGCAAGATGACCAAGACTCCATTTAGTGGACAAGGCGAACGAGCAACAGATTTGTCAAGCCTCATACATAGTGATGTTTGTAGTCCTTTCAAAGCCGCAGCTAAAGGTGGTTATCAGTACTTCATTATATTTACTGATGATTTCAGTAGATATAGATATGTGTATCTTATGAGGCACAAATCAGAATACTTTGGAAAGTTCAAAGAATTCAAGAATGAAGTACAAAACCAACTCTGATAGAGTATTAAGATGCTTCGATCTGATCGAGGTGGAGAATACCTTATCCAAGAGTTTCATGACTATCTAATTGAGTGTGGGATATGATCTCAACTCACTCCACCCGGAACATCATAGTTGAATGGTGTATCCGAGAGGAGAAATCGTACTCTATTAGATATGGTACGATCAATGATGAGTCATACAGTTCTTCCTCCTTCCTTCTGGGGATATGCTCTAGAGACAGCTGCTTTCACACTTAAGCGTGTTCCATCTAAGGCAGTCATAAAGACATCATATGCGATATGGACTGAGAAGAGTCCCAAGATGTCTTTTATGAGGATTTGGGGATGTGAAGCTTACGTGAGACGTCAAGTTTCAGATAAATTAGGCCCTAAATCAGATAGATGTTATTTTGTTGGATATCCCAAGGAAAGTAAGGGATATTACTTTTACAACCCCATGCTAGGCAAAGTGTTTGTCGCCAGAAATGGTGTTTTTCTAGAAAGGGAATTTATTTCTAGAAAGGCTAGTGGGAGTAAAATTGATCTTGAAGAAGTTCAAGATACACAAAATAGCACTGATGCCTTAATGCAACAAGAACAGGCACCACAAGGCGATGAGCATTATGAATCAAGGTCATCACAAGGAGTTGTGGTACAACCTGTTCAGGTAGACCAAGCTCTGCGCAGGTCTGATTGGATACGTCATCAACCTGAGATATATTCTTTTCTCTTGGATGACAATAATGGTGTCGTGCTTGATCAGCCAACATCCTATCAGGAAGCTATAATGAGCTCAGATTCTAATAAATGGCTTGAGGCCATGAGATCTGAAATGGAATCCATGTACACTAAGTATGGACTTTGGTTGATCCACCTGAAGGGGTCAAACCCATTGGGTGTAAAAGGGCTATTTGTAGCAAAAGGATTCAAGCAGATTCATGGTATTGACTATGATGAAACCTTTTCCCCAATTGCGATGCTCAAATCAATTCGGATCATGCTTGCTATTGTTGCTTACTATGACTATGAAATAAGGCAGATGGATGTCAAAACTGCATTTCTTAACGGAAATCTACTCAAGGATGTGTATATGACACAACCTGAGGGTTTTGTCAATCCAAAGGATGCTGGAAAAGTCTGTAAGTTGCATAGGTCCATTTATGGTTTAAAGCAAGCTTCTAGAAGCTGGAATCTTCAATTCAATGATGTGATCAAAATGTTTGATTTCATTAAGAACGAAGATGAACCTTGTGTCTACAAGAAGGCTAGTGGGAGCACAGTTGTTTTCCTCATTTTGTATTAGATGACATCCTACTCATTAGAAATGATATCCCTATGCTGAAGTCTGTGAAGGCTTGGCTTGGGAATTGTTTCTCAATGAAGGACTTAGGTGAAGCCGCCTATATTCTTGGCATCAAGATCTATAGGGATAGATCTAGGAGATTGCTGTGCCTGAGTCAAAGTACATATATTGACAAGGTGCTTAAGCGTTTTGCCATGCAGAATTCTAAGAAGGGTTTTCTGCCAATGTCACATGGTGTAAGTCTTTCAAAGACTCAATGTCCCTCTTCTGTGGAAGAGAAACAACGCATGGATCAGATCCCTTATGCATCTGCTATAGGATCTATCATGTACGCCATGATTTGTACTCGCCCCGATGTCTCGTATGCTTTGAGCATGACGAGTAGATACCAATCAGATCCCAGTGAGTGTCACTAGACAGCAGTCAAGAATATTCTTTAAGTACTTGAGAAGGAGAAAAGAATATTTCTTGATCTTTGGAGGTGATGATGAGCTAGTTGTAAAGGGTTACAACGATGCAAGCTTCCAAACCGATAGAGATGATTCGCGATCGTAGTCAGGGTATGTATTTTGTCTGTATGGTGGTGTTGTGAGTTGGAAGAGTTCGAAGCAGAACACAGTCGTAGATTCTACAACAGAAGCTGAGTACACTGTTGCATCTGATGCAGCAAAGGAGGTCGTTTGGATTAGGAAGTTCATTACTAAACTTGGGGTGGTTCCTGTTGGACTTTCCGAGCCACAAAAACCGCTTTTTGCGTTGCGGAAACCTAGGAAGCCCGACCATGGATCCGTGCGAAGATATATATAAAATAAAATATGTATGTGTTTAAAGATCCTAGATCTACCTTAGATCTACAAGATAGAGCGTTACCCTCGTAGCGACGCCCTTCGCTTATCCCGCTCGTCCAAAAGCTTGCCGGAACTCAAGAGTGTCAAGTGTACACTCCTCTATTGGTATCCACACGGACAAATGGTGGAGAAACTCAACCTAGAGTGTGCTAGCACTCATGGAAATTTCGCCCAAGAAGGATTGGGAGAGCAAGAGAGGAAGAACCAAGGAAGAAGATGAAGTTACACCACTTAACTTCACACTTTCATAACCCACTATAAGGGGGTTACATGCATGCATGTAACTCCAAGAACCAATGGCTCTTGGTCTCCCTCATGAGGTGGCACCCCATGATGTGTCCATGATGATGTGGAGCATCATCATTGGCTGGTCCCATGCCAAGTCACCATGACATGGTAATTGGTCAAGTCAAAATTGATCATTCATCTTCCCTCTCAAGTCAAGTCAAACTTGACCTCTTATCTTCCATGGTTGATCAAATCTAACAACTTGATTTAAGTCGATTTGATTTAATGAATCTCTATTCATTAAATTAAATTGACTCAATGAATCAAATCTAAATTAGACTCATTCAACACTTGAATCAAATTGAGTCTAACTCAATTAGTCTAATTTGGATTACTCTTAATCCAATTTGGTTCATCCCATGAACCTAATTCTCATGGTTCATCATATGAACCTAATCTCCATCTAATTGCCCTTTGTGTGTGACCCTATAGGTTCTTGTAACGTTGGAAATGCTCCTAAACCGATTTAGAAACATAAGCAATGAGCGGTATCTAGCAACACATCATTGCTACCCAAGTTACAAGAATGTTGAGATCCAACATCACCTTTGTGACTACTAATTGTGACTCTCACAATATGTGACAATGTCCCTCTATCCTTGACATCTAGATTGACCAATTGAGGCATAGACCGTGTCATCCTCGGTACAATCTATATCTTGAACTCCAAGTGGACTCACTCTAATCAAATGAGCTCAATATCTCATATTGACTCATTTAGGCATGGTCATGCACTTCGTGGTCTCACTCTATCGAGAATAACGATGTCACTCCCGTCATATAGGAGGGATAGATCCCATCTACATCACTCACATCCCTCCGCATAATTTATTATATACCCAGTAATCGCCTTTATAGTCCACCCATTTACGGGTGACGTTTGACGAAGCCAAAGTATGCAACTCCTTATGTAGGGAACCATGGTGACTTCAGGTCTAAGGACTAATAGTCATACTAATAGTCACATGAGAAAGTATATGACACTCATATAATGATCCATGATACTTTCTCATGGCGGGTCATTCAGTATACATTCTCCAATGCATACCCATGTGTCAACTTGATATCTCATATCCATGACTTGTGAGATCAAGTCATCGAGTTGACCTACATGCTAGTCTCTACGCATTAACATTGTCCCTGAATGTTAAGACTTGACTAGGAATGATTAAGAGTAGTGTTCTCTATATCATCTCATTATCGATTCAACCAATCGATTGATATAGATAAGAACCTTCTACTCAAGGACGTTATTATACTTAGTTATTTGGCACCAATACAAGTAAATATAATAACCATGCCTTTATAAATAGGAATATGATACAATAAAGTCCATACAACAATCATCACATGATTGGCTCTAGGGCTTTCACTAACAGTTCCTCCTAGCAAAGCAGATCCTATAGCCCTCATTTGAGAACAATGGGGCTATTGCTCAGGCTATGGAACCTCGCTCTCATTTGAGGACCAAACACATACTACGGCGATTTCATCTCATTCGAGAGATGTTCGATCGAGGAGATGTGAGAAATATGCAGAGTAGATTCTAATCCTAACATTGTGGATCCCTTGACCAAGGCTTTGGCACAGGGAAAGCATAATGGTCATAACAGATCACTGGGTATGAGATATTACAGTTATTGGCACTAGTGCTAGTGGGAGATTGTTAGTATAAGCCCTTAGTGTCATTTATGAGGTGATTGGTGAGGGAAACTTTTGTATCATATCTTATATTAATATTGGCAAACATTGGTTATTATAATTACTTTATGCATGTGCCAGATAAATAAATATAATAATGCCCTTGAATAATATGTTCTAATCTACAGTATATCAATTGGTAGAATTGATTATGAGAAGTTATAGAGAATATTATTCTTAATATTCCTAGTCAAGTATTAATAAACAAAGGCAATATTAATACATTGAGACTAGCATGTAGGTCAATGGATGACTTGATCTCACACAAGTCATGGATATGAGATATCACATTGGCACATGGGTATATATATTAAAAAATATATATACTGAATTGACCCGCCATGAGAAAGTGTCATGGATCGTTATATGAGTGTCATATACTTCCTCATGTGACTATTGGTATGAATAGTCCTTAGACCTGAAATCACTATGGTTCCCTACATAAGGAATTATGTACTTTGGTATCGTTTAATGTCACACTGTAACAGGGTGCACTATAACGACGATTATTGGGTATGTAATGAATTATGCGGAGGGATGTGAGTGATGTAGATGGGATTTATCCCTCCTATATGACAGAAGTGATATCTTTCGCCTCATGATAGAGTAGGACCAAGAAATACATGGTCATGCTTAAATTAGTCAATATGAGATATTGAGCTCATTTGTTTGAGTGTGTCTACTTGGGGATCAAGAAACATAAAGATCAATAAGGAGATGACACGGTTTATGCCTCATTGATCGATCTAAGATATCACAGATAGAAGGACACCGTCATACATGATAATAGCCACGGAAAGGTTGTCGGATCTCGACAATCTTGTAACTTGTGTAGCAATGATGTATTGCTAGATGTCGCTCATTGCTTATGTGTCTAAAAAAGGTTTTAGACACATTGCCAACATTACAAGAGCTTATAGGGTCAAACACAAATGACATTCTATTTTGGAAATCAATTCTTTTAGTTTGACTAAAAGAACAATGAGAATAATGGATAGTCAAGGCTCGAGTCAAAATCAAGTTGGTTGAGTTAGACTCAAGCGGGTTACATTTGAGTTAGACTCAAACTAAATTGGATGGGTGAAGACTAGATTTGAGTTAGAATCAAGTGAGACTTGAATTAAACTCAATTCGCATGCAAAACTCAAGTTAGACTTGAGTTAAACCCAAGTCACATGCAAAACTCAAGTTTGACTTGAGTTAAACCCAAATCATATGCAAAACTGAACTTAGACTTGAGTTAAACCCAAGTCACATGCAAAACTCAAGTAAGACTTGAGTTAAACCCAAATCACATGCAAAACTCAAGTTAGACTTGAGTTAAACCCAAGTCACATGCAAAAGGTAAAGCAAGCATGATGCATTAAAAATGCATTGGATTTCAACGTGAAGAATTGGAAGTGGCTTTGAATTGGAAGTGGCTTTTCAATAATGCATTTGATGCATTGGATTTCAACGTGTAAAATGGGAAGCGGCTAGTGGATTTTCAATGATGCATTTGATGCATTGATTTTGGAATTCAAGCATGATAATATGGTGGAAGAAGAGCCAAAGAAAAAAAAAAGAGAGTTGGGTGTTCTTTCTTCTTCTTCACTTCTTCATCCTCCTAATTTTGGCTAGTTGTTCTACAAAGGTTACTAGCACAACCATATTTCCAAAAGGGCTGACTGTTAGTGTGGATACCTTAGAGATACAGTTATCATTACCGTATTTAGATCCAACAACTTTGGACTAGCGGGATTGCGAAGGGCTCGCTTCAAAGGTATAATACTTCTTCTAGATAAGATCTAGATGGTTAAAAACAATTTATATGTTTTCACTTGGATCTCTAGTGGGATCCAAAATTTTATTTCCACTATGATTTTGCAAATCGGTTCGCACGCATAGTAGGATCCCAACACTGGTATCAGAGTCACTTGCAAAACATACATTTTGTTGTTTATATAATTTATATGTGATATAAATTTAGATTTTTCATGTTTTATATGAGATATAAAATGTGTGTGTTATGGGTACACGAATTTTAGGCTTGAAATTGTCTTAAAGAGGCAAAACATGGAGTCTACGGCCTAGCCGTGAACGCCATGATTTGTACTCGCCCCAATGTCTCGTATGCTTTGAGCATGACGAGTAGGTACCAGTCAGATCCTGGTGAGTGTCACTGGACAGCAGTCAAGAATATTCTTAAGTACTTGAGAAAGACGATAGAAGATTTCTTGATCTTTGGAGGTGATGAGGAGCTAGTTGTAAAGGGTTACGGCGATGCAAGCTTCCAAACCGACAGAGATGATTCGCGATCGCAGTCAGGGTATGTATTTTGTTTGAATGGTGGTGTTGTGAGTTGGAAGAGTTCGAAGCAGAACACAGTCGTAGATTCTACAATAGAAGCCAAGTACATTGCTGCATATGATGCAGCAAAGGAGGTTGTTTGGATCAGGAAGTTCATTGCTGAACTTGGGGTGGTTCCTAGCATAGCAGACCTATAGCCCTCTATTGTTACTACAATGGAGCTATTGCTCAGGCTAAGGAACCTCGCTCTCATCAGAGGACCAAGCACATACTACGACTGTTTCATCTCATTCGAGAGATCATCGATCGAGGAGATGTGAGAATATGCAGAGAAATATTGCAGATCCCTTGACCAAGGCTTTGGCACAGAGAAAGCATGATGGTCATACCAGATCACTGGGTATGAGATATTACAGTGATTGGCACTAGTGCTAGTGGGAGATTGTTAGTATGAGCCCTTTGTGTCAATTATGAGATGATTGGTGAGAGAAACTTTTGTATCATTTCTTATATTAATATAGGCAAACATTGGTTATTATATTTACTTTATGTATGCGCTAGCTAAATAAATATAATAATACCCTTGAATAGTAGGTTCTAATCTACAGTATATCAATTGGTAGAATTAATTATGAGAAACTGTAGAGAACACTATTCTTAATATTCCTAGTCAAGTATTAATAGACAAGGGCAATATTAATACATTAAGACTAGCATGTAGGTCAATGGATGACTTGATCTCACAAGTCATAGATATGAGATATCACATTGACCCATGGGTATATATATTGGAGAATATATATACTTAATTGATCCGCCATGAGAAAGTGTCATGGATCGTTAAATGAGTGGCATATACTTTCTCATGTGACTATTGGTATGAATAGTCCTTAGACCTGAAGTCACTACAGTTCCCTATGTACTTTGGTATCGTCTAACGTCACACTGTAACAGGGTGCACTATAACGGCGATCACTAGGTATGTAATAAATTATGCGGAGGGATGTGAGTGATGTAGATGGGATCTATCCCTCCTATATGACAAGAGTGATATCTTTGGCATCTTGATAGAGTAGGACCATGAAATGCATGTCCATGCTTAATTGAGTCAATATGAGATATTGAGCGCATTTGTTTGAGTGAGTCTACTTGGGGATCAAGAAACACAAAGATCGATAAGGGGGATGACACGGTCTATGCCTCATTGATCGATCTAAGATATCAAGGATAGAAGAACACCGTCATACATAATAATAGTCATGGAAAGGTTGTCGGATCTCAACTTTCTTGTAACTTGGGTAGCAATGATGTATTGCTAGATGCCGCTCATTGCTTATGTGTCTAAAAGGGGTTTTAGAGACATTTCCAACGTTACAAGAGCCTATAGGGTCACACACAATGACATTCTATTTTGAAAATCGGTTCTTTTTGTTTGACTAAAAGAACAATGAGAATAATGGATGGTCAAGGCTCGAGTCAAAATCAAGTTGGTTGAGTTCGACTCAAGCGGGTTACATTTGATTTAGACTCAAACTAAATTGGATGGATGAAGACTATATTTGAGTTAGAATCAAGTGAGACTTTAATTAAACTCAATTCGCATGCAAAACTCAAGTTAGACTTGAGTTAAACCCAAGTCACATGCAAAACTCAAGTTAGACTTGAGTTAAACCCAAATCACATGCAAAACTCAAGTTAGACTTGAGTTAAACCCAAGTCACATGCAAAAGGCATGCATAATGCATTAAAAATGCATTGGATTTCAATGTGAAGAATTGGAAGTGGCTTTTCAATGATGCATTTGATTACAATTCAATGCATTTGATGCATTGGATTTCAACGTGTAGAATGGGAAGAGGCTAGTGGATTTTCAATGATGCATTTAATGTATTGATTTTGGAATTCAAGCATGATAATATATAAGGGTGGAAGAAGAGCCAAAAAAAAAAAGAGTTGGGTGTTCTTTCTTCTTCTTCACTTCTTCATCCTCTTAATTTTGGCTAGTTGTTCTACAAAGGTTGCTAGCACAACCATATTTCCAAAAGGGCTGAGTGTTAGTGTGGATACCTTAGAGATATGGTTATCCTTACCGTATTTAGATCCGATAACTTTGGACTAGCGGGATTGTGAATGGCTTGCTTCAAAGGTATAATACTTCTTCTAGATAGGATCTAGATGGTTAAAAATAATTTATATGTTTTCGCTTGGATCTCTGGTGGGATCCAAAATTTTGTTTCCGCTGCGGTTTTGCGAATCGGTTCGCACGCATAGTAGGATCCCAACAATGGGTCGTTTTAGAAAATTTATCCACAACAAAAAAAATAGAATCCATACCTCGTTTTGATCTTGGTAATCCTACAAGAAAGTTCATGGAAATATCAACCCAAGGTTCAATAGGAATTGGTAAAGGTGCATACAATCCATGAGGTAAAGATCTAGATTTTGCTTTCCTACATGTGATACATTTCTCGTTTCATGTGAGGCCAAAAAAAATGATCAACCAAAACATCTGAGTTTTTCTTGCTCCAAAATGTCCCATTAGTCCCCCACCATGAGCCTCTCTAACTAATAATTCTCTCAATGAACAATTAGGCACACATAATCTATTTTCCCTAAAAAGAATTCCTTCATGCCTATGAAACTTTCCAAATATAGCATGTTCACAAAATTCAAATGCATTTCCAAAGTCAGGATCATGAGAATATAAATCTTTAATGTATTCAAATCCTAACAATCTAGCACTCAAACTAGAGATCAAGGTATACCTTCGGGACAAAGCGTCTGCAATAATATTTTCCATACCTCGTTTATACTTGATCACATAAGGAAATGATTCAATGAACTCCACCCATTTTGCATGACATCTATTTAACTTACTTTGCCCGTTTAAATGCTTCAATGATTCATGATCGGTGTGAATGACAAACTTTTTAGGCCACAAGTAATGTTGCCAAGTCTCTAAGGACCTCACCAAAGCATACATTTCATTGTCATAAGATAGATAGTTTAAAGCTGCTCCGTTGAGTTTCTCACTAAAATAAGAAAGTGGTCGACCTTCTTGTATTAGCACAGCTCCAATACCTATTCCTGAGGTATCACACTCAATTTCAAAAGTTTTAGCAAAATTAGGTAAGTAATGGCGCAAAACTTAGTTTCTCCTTAAGAAAGTTGAAAGTCGAATCTTGTTCACTACCCCAATGATACCCAACATGTTTTTTAACTACTTTAGTTAAGGGTGTAGCTAGAGTACTAAAATTATTAACAAATCTTCTATAGAAACTAGCCAACCCATGAAAACTATGTACCTCAGTTATCGTTTTTGGTGTTTGGCCATTCACAAATAGCCCTCACCTTCTCTTCATCAACTGTTATTCCCTTAGCACTCAATTTGATTAGTGCAAAAAGAACATTTTTGAATATTTGCATACAAGTTTTCATTTTGAAAAACAAGTAAAACTTTTTGTAAATGATTAAGATGTTCATCTAAGTTTTTGCTGCAAATCAAGATGTCATTAAAATATAATACAACAAATTTTTCAATATAAGCATGCAGAACATGGTTCATTAATCTCATGAAAGTACTAGGTGCATTAGTTAGTCCAAATGTCATGACTAACCATTCATACAAGTCATACCTAGTCTTGAAAGCAGTTTTCCATTCATCGCCTTCACGCATACGAATTTGATGATAACCAGACTTCAAATCAATTTTAGAGAAAATGCAAGAGCCATGTAATTCATCTAGCATATCATCAAATCTGGGAATAGGATGACGATACTTTACCGTTATCTTGTTGATAGCTCTGCAATCTACGCACATTCTCCAAGTTTCATCCTTCTTTGGCACAAGCAAAACAGGAACTGAGCAAGAAGTTAAACTTTCTCTTACATACCCTTTTCTAATCAACTCCTCGACTTGTCATTGAAGCTCCTTTATTTCCTCGGGATTGCTCCTATAGGCTGGCGGATTAGGAATCGATGTTCCAGGGATGAAATTGATCTGATGCTCTATTCCCCTAAGTGGTGGCAATCCATCGGGAATCTCATCAGGGAATCCATCTTCAAATTCCTGCAAAAGAGAATCAACACTAGGAAGAGTAGAGTTAAGATGGTTAGTGTTGAAACAAGCCTTTTTATACAATAGTAAAATCATTGGCTATTGAGAATAAAAAGCTCTCTTAATCTCTCTTTCTTTTAAATAAAAGCTCTCTTTTTTCCTCTCTTACTTTTGAACGCTTTCTTCTTTTTCTTTTTCTTTTTCATTTTTTTTCTTCACTCCTCTCATCCTTATTTATTCTTTTTTCACTTGTTTTTCTTTTGTCATTCTCTTTTTCCTCATTATTCTTTTTTTTCTCACAAATATTTCTTTTTTCACTCTCATTTTTTGTTTTCAATTGATATTCATATACTTGCCTCAGAGTTAATGGCACAAGAGCGTTTACCATGCATAATTAAAGAATACTTATTTTTGTACCCATCATGCATGACTCTCCTATCAAATTGCCATGGCCTACCTAAAAGTAAATGAATTGCATGCATTGGCACTACATCACAAAGCACCTCATCATGATACCTATCAATGTAAAATGACACTAACACTTGCTTATTGACCTTCACTTCCCCACACTCATTCAACCATTGTAATTTATATGGTCTAGGATGTTTAGTAGTAGGAAAGCTTAATTTCTCAACCAAGACAGCTACATTAGTGCAACTACCCCCATCTATAACCATACTACATACCTTGTCTTTAATGTGGCAGCGAGTATGAAATATGTTATATCGTTGTTCTTCATTTTCTTCTTTCACTTGTACATTTAAAGCATGCCGAGTGACAAGGGCATCACCTTCAACCGGATATTCCTCTTCATCACTTTCCAATAATTGCGACAAGGCATTATCATCATCTAAATCATTGTCAGTTTCAATATCTCCATTTTCTTTGAGAATCATTACTCTTTTGTTTGGACATTGTGATGCAATATGACCTCTTAACAAGCACTTAAAGCATTTGTTATCTCTATTTCTTATAGTTTGTGTAGATTCTTGACCTTTGAAAGAAGTAGAACTTGCATCTTTATTCTTTGAAAGTTAGATCTTACTCTTAGAAATAATTTTATCATCTCTTTTGTTAGTGAAAACCCTAGAGCCAATCATATGATGATTGTTGTATAGACTTGTTGTATCATATTCCTATATATATTAATAAAGGCATTTCTTTATAGTTATTATACTTACTTGTATTGGTGACAAATAACTAAGTATAATAACGCCCTTTAGTAGAAGGTTCTTATCTATATCAATTGATTGGTTGAATCGATAATAAGATGATATAGAGAACACTACTCTTAATCATTCCTAGTCAAGTATTAATATTCAGGGACAATGTTAATGTGAAGAGACTAGCATGTAGGTCAACTCGATGACTTGATCTCACAAGTCATGGATATGAGATATCAAGTTGACACATGGGTATGCATTGGAGAATGTATACTAAATGACCTACCATGAGAAAGTATCATGGATCGTTATATGAGTGTCATATACTTTCTCATGTGACTATTAGTATGACTATTAGTCCTTTGACCTAAAGTCACCATGGTTCCCTACATAAGGAGTTGCATACTTTGGCTTCGTCAAATGTCACCCGTAAATGGGTAGACTATAAAGGCGATTACTGAGTATGTAACAAATTATGCGGAGGGATATGAGTGATGTAGATGGGATCTATCCCTCCTATATGATGGGAGTGATATCATGATTCTTGATATAGTGAGACCACGAAGTGCATGGCCATGTCCAAATGAGTCAATATGAGATATTGAGCTAATTTGATTAGAGTGAGTCTACTTGGAGTTCAAGATATATATTGTACAAAGGATGACATGGTTTATGCCTCAATTGAACAATCTAGATGTCAAGGATAGAGGGACATTGTCACATATTGTGAGAGTCACAATTAGTAGTCACAAAGGTGATGTTGGATCTCAACATTCTTGTAACTTAGGTAGCAATGATGTGTTTCTAGATACCACTCATTGCTTATGTTTCTAAATCGATTTAGGAGCGTTGCCAACGTTATAAGAACCTATAGGGTCACACACAAAGGGTAATTAGATAGAGATTAGGTTCATATGATGGACCAAGAGGATTAGGTTCATGTGATGAACCAAATTGGATTAAGAGTAATCCAAATTAGACTAATTGAGTTGGACTCAATTTGATTCAAGTGTTGAATGAGTCTAATTTAGATTTGATTCATTGAGTCAATTTAAACTAATGAATAGAGATTCATTAAATTAAATTGACTTGAATCAAATGGTTGAATTTGATCAACCATGGGAGATAAGAGGTCAAGTTTGACTTGACTTGAGAGGGAAGATAAAAGGTCAACTTTGACTCGACTTGAGAGGGAAGATAAAAGGTCAAGTTTGACTTGACCAAATGTCACTTCATGATGACTTGGCAAAGGGGCCGGCCAATGATGATGTCCCACATCATCATGGACACATCATGGTGTGCCACCTCATGAGGGAGACCAAGAGCCATGGCTCTTGGTATTACATGGAGGTTTTTAATCCCCGTTATGTGGCCGACCAAACTAATGAAGGAGCAAATGATTGAATTGAGTGGGAATTAACTTCATCTTCTTCCTCCTCTCCTCTCTTGCTCTCTCCCTCATCCTCCTTGTCGAGACCTCCTTGAGTGCTAGCACACTCTAAGTGGTCTTCTCCACCTTTTGTCCATGTGGATACGTGTAGAGGAGTGTACACTTGACACTCTACGAGATCCGACAAAGCGTTTGGACGAGCAGGATAAGCGAAGGGCATCACTACAAGGGTAACGCTCTTACCATGTAGATCTAAGGTAGATCTAGTGTTTCTAAACATGTACATGAATTATTTTAAATTTATCTTCACACGGATCCGTGGCCGACTTCCGAGGTTTCCGTAATGCAAAAAGCGATTTTTGCGGCTCGGAGAGTCCAACAGTGGTATCAGTGCCACATGTTTGTTTTGTAATTTTTTGTATTAGATATGAAAAATTACAGATCTATAAGTTTCTGTAATTTTCCTAACTTTATAGATTTTTGTGAGTATTTTCTCATAGAGTCGAAGCAACAAGTGTTTGGACACTTGTAGGCTTCAACCACCGAGAAAAACTCTCCGAAACAGTGAAGTCTCGTTTTAGTCTTTTAGGACAGCGACTTAAGGCATTGTAAGATCAACATGGGACACTCGCGAGATTCATTTTGCGTGAAGGGGTGCTACCCCTAACCCCGCAAGGGGCATTATCCCACGATCGCGCTCGGAAATCGCTTAGCGGGACCGTTACGGAGATGTGACTCATAAAATTGAAAAAAAAAATAGGAAAATTATAGAAATTTATGTAAAATACATAATTTAAAATTATATATGATACTGTGATGGTCATGGCCCAAGAACCCCAATGTGATTGGATAAAATTATGTTGTATTTCATAATACGGCTTGCGCACCATTTTTGTATTATGCATATTGTATATGATATGCGACCTGCGCGTCGTGCCTCTCTTTTTATATTCCTATTGTAAATAGATTTTAGATTCGAATGTAACTCGAGTTTCATATTTTGTAAAATACAAAATGAAGTGGTGGAAGGTCCACTAGTAAACGGAGTTACGAGGAGGGTGCCGACGATACATGGCAGTCAAAGGAGGCGCTTAGTGAAGCTGCTAACCCTAGGTTGACTGTCTGATCTTCTCATTGTCTTGAGAAGATCGTAGTAGGGTCATGACTTCATCACACATTAATTAATTAGTAATGTGATGCATGGTAGTATAGGGTAATTAATGTCTTATTTGTTTTTGCTTGTATGTATGTAATGCATGCTAGTATAGGGTAATTAATGCCTTAATGAGTATATGACGCACATTCACGATTAGATTAGATCTTAATCAAGCCAACTCGAAATGCCTACCAAGTTTTGATACCCATCACTACCTCGATCATTTGTTGTTATTGAATCTTCCAAAGTAGAGCAATGCATATTATCTTGGTAGGGAGCGGAGGGACAATCTTGGTCCCGCCTATCAAAGCTCAATTAGATTGAGTGAAACTAGTTAACTCAATTGGATCGGGTAAAACTATGGGCATATTCCAATAGTTGGAAAGATAGGATAAGATCACATTTACACTAAATCTTGGGCGATTTAGCCAAAGCTAACTCAAGTTCTTTTGAAAATGTGGATCTTGATCCTATAAACAAGAGTTACATAGAGATGTAATTGGTAATTTGTTACCTACCGATCAAACTAAGTCTTGGGCAATTTAGCCAAAGCTAACTCAAGGCATAGTATGATATGGATCTTGTCCCGCGAGAATTATAGCTAATTTGTATGAATCTAGTAATGTGGTTTGACCATATCCATGACTCGATTCTACAAAAGTCCTATAATTCAATGGGAACATCATTTAATTAAAGGCCTAATTAAATGATAAATGGAATATGATATTTAATTTCTGCATTATTTATGTTGTAGATATTCATGTCGTCAAACACGAACACTCTCTCCCTTTGTTCTGTCCTTGAGAAGGACAAGCTCAATGGAGCTAATTTCCTAGACTGGTATAGGAATCTGAGAATCGTTCTCACACAAGAAAGAAAATTGTACGTCCTGGAGCAGCCCATTCCGGAAGCACCTCCTGCCACTGCCTCGCGAGATGACCGAGATGCTTACAAGAAGCATCAAAATGATGCATTAGATGTGTCATGCCTCATGCTCGCAACCATGAATTTTGAGCTTCAGAAGCAACATGAGTTCATGAATGCTTTTGATATGGTTGAATATCTTCATCAACTGTATCAAGGACAAGCAAGGCACGAGAGATACGAGATCTTTAAGGCACTGTTTCAGTCCAAGATGCAAGATGGGACTCCCATAGGTCCATATGTACTCAAGATGATTGGGTACATAGAAAACCTACAGAGGTTGGGATTCCCACTTGGCCAAGAACTGGCCACTGACTTGATCTTGCAATCCTTGACAGAAAGTTACAATCAATTTGTCATGAATTACAACATGAATGAAATTGATAAGTCACTGCCTGAGATGCTTAGAACTGCTGAGCTCAACCTTAAGAAGGCAAAGCCCGACTCCATTTTGATGGTGCAAAAGAAGAAAAGCAAGGGCAAGCCTAAAGGTAAGAGAAAGTCTCAAGCCAAGGGCAAAGGCAAGGCACTAAAACCTAAAGGAGGGGTGACCAAGAAAGGGACTTGCTTCCACTGTAAGGAAGCTGGACACTGGAAGCAGAACTGCAAAGCATACCTAGAAGATCTTAAGAAGAAGAGAAGTGAGACTTCTACTTCAGGTAAATATGTTATAGAAGTCAATCTATCTATTTCTTCATCGTGGGTATTTGATACCGGATGTGCATCACACATTTGTACTAATGTGCAGGCACTGAGAAATAGCAGGGCATTGATGAAGGGCGAGGTAGACCTACGAGTAGGCAATAGAGCAAGGGTTTCTGATGTTGCTGTAGGAACTTATTTTCTATCTCTGCCCTCTGGGCTTGTACTAGAATTACATGAATGTTGTTATGTGCCTACTCTTACGAAGAACATGTTGGGTTTCCGGCACCGCGGCGTGTGTGTGTTCGATCATGTTTCGTAAACATGAGCACAGCGGAAGCAATAAAAATAATAAATACTCCTATTTATTACAACACACACAACACACGCATGCTATTACAACAAGTGTAGACATAACCGTAAATTAAAATTGCAATAAAAGGAAATTAAACTACGTTATACCTTCCGTATGACGTGTAGCGGGAACGGCATCAACCGGAACGATCCTCGTAAGAATCATCTCTATCCGTATCCACGCCAAGCTCCTCGGGATGACTTCGCTAAGTCACGAGCTTCGTCTTCGTATGGGTTACTAGCCTCGTGTTGAAGACGACGTGATCGAGAGATGATCACGATCCGAATCCAAATTCGGATCCAAAACGAGTTCTCAAAACTCGCTTCTCCGGAGAGGTATTCGTCAACCGTTTGACGAATCCTTCGTCCTCCACCTCAGAGGATTACCGGAGATCAAATCTCCGGTATGTTAGCCGCTGTCGGAGCACTAACCGTCGTCCAAACGACGCTCCGACGAGAGGAGGAGAAGCTGTCCAGAAAACTGGACAGCTTGGTGGAGGAGTAGGCGCCGGCCAAAACAAGGAGAGAAAAGCCTCACCTTGATGCCAAACCTATAGGAGATCACCGGAGGGTCGCCGGAGGTTCACCGGCTGAAGCTTGGTCGCCGGCAAGGAGCTAGACGGCAGCACAATCAAGCTGGGCGGCAAGGAGGTTGGGCGGCACAACCAGGTTGGGCGGCAACTCCTTGGAGGCTAGGGTTTTGATTTTGGATTATTAGGGTTTAACAATCCCTTAAGCCCTCTTTTATAGAGAACTAATTCTCTTAATGGTTAATGGATCATATCCATAAAGCCCGTTAACCCGCTCCATTAGGATAAGTTAAAATAAACCAAACCATGATGGTTTATTTTAAGTTAAAATGAACTGAACCAACCTTTGGTTCATTCGTTTAATATAAACCAAACCATTTGGTTTATTCTCATCCATTGGATTAGAACCAAACCATTTTGGTCCATCCATTATGTCTTCATAAGACACTGCCCATCCACGCTTCCATTGCGACTGAAACAATTTCATGCCGCTTTATGTTTGGTCCAACCAAACATAGTTTCTCTCGGTCTGAGAATCCCATTCTCAAGCTCGTTTTAAATCCTTTGGATTACACTCGTTGTGCGTGTGACCAAATAGGTTCTCGGTTTATGTTGGCCGTCTATAATTAACCATTAATTATAGAACGATCATGAGTGGCACCTAGTAGTACATCATGATCCCCAATTAATCGAAAAGATCAACGGTTGATCCAGAACTATTTCTGAAACCCTTCAGTAGCTCGAATGAATCGTGCCCCATTCCCTTCACTCATCTTATACCCACTTGGTTCAGGACATGGTCTATTGTGTCAGTCCCCACTAGGTGACTACGTCACACCTAGCCCAAGTATCATTTCCTCGTCCCACGGATTCTAGTTACTCCACATGTATCGAAGAGTACCTTACTCTAAACATGTAATGCTTTGGCCAAAGACTTTAGTAACAATCCGACGAGAGGCCATGGGTATACATCTCCTCGCAAGGAGTGGTGAATCCTTTATAGGCTATTCAAACACCTTCGATCACTTCGACTTATACCCAATCATCCCGGGTCCACATCTCCTCGGAGATGTTTGCTTAAGATGTCAAAGCATAAGTCTCCATGATCAAGATGACTTGAATACCGCAAGTCAAAGGAACATCGCACTTAAGCCACGGTAAGAACTTCATTGACATATCTATATATGCAGAGAACCATATGAAGTCTTACGGCTGGTCACTCCAATGAACTAGTTACCATAACTAGCATCCACGATTAACTCCGGACATCACTATGTCTCCAGCCAGTGAGAATCAACTGCTTGGATACACCAAGGAGTATACCTCGTGCTAGTCTCGACAGAATTGATGGTGTCCAAATCCATCAATTCATCGACTAGGGATAATTCTGATACATCATAATTACACATGTAGAGATACTCACTAGTTGTGATCCAATCACAAATTCTCTCATGCTGTGAATCGTATCGTGGACATTCAGTAAATGAGTTTAAGATCCAATCAAATACATAAAACATGTATACTCAAATAGTGAATCTTCATTTATCATATAAATGGTTCATACATAAGGCGATTGCCTTAGGACATCTCTCATATATTACTAACAGAACATAATTTCAGTTTCTTGTTTAGACAAGAAAGATTTTTCATTTATAATAAAGAACAAATGTTGTTCAGTTTATTTAAATGATATGTTCTATTGTAGTGCACCTCTAATAAACGGACTCTACATTCTAGACTTAGAGAACCCCATCTATAACATAAGTACCAAAAGGTTCAAGTCAAATGAGTTGAACCAAACATATCTCTGGCATTGTTGCTTAGGTCACATAAATGAGAGTCGCTTATCCCAACTCCATAAAGATGGGTTGTTGGACTCATTTGATTTTGAATCATATGAGACATGCGAGTCTTGCCTTCTAGGCAAGATGACCAAGACTCCCTTTAGTGGACACAGCAAAAGTGCAACAGACTTGTTATGACTTATACATAGTGATGTATGTGGCCCTTTCAATGTTGCTGCTAGAGGTCGTTATAGGTACTTCATTACATTTACTGAAGACTTCATTAGATATGGTTATGTGTATCTGATGACACATAAGTCAGAATCCTTTGAAAAGTTTAAAGAATTCAAGAATGAAGTACAAAACCAGTTTAGCAAGAGTATTAAGATACTTCGATCAGATCGAGGTGGTGAATACCTTAGCCATGAGTTTCGTGACTATCTAGCTGAGTGTGGGATTCTATACCAACTCACTCCTCCTGGAACACCACAGTGGAATGGTGTATTCGAAAGGAGGAATTGTACCCTATTAGATATGGTATGATCTATGATAAGTCATACAGATCTTCCTATATCCTTTTGGGGATATGCTCTAGACACAACAGCCTTCACACTTAACCGTGTTCCATCCAAAGCTGTGATAAAGACACCATATACGATATGGACAGGAAAAAATCCCAAGATGTCTTTCATGAGGATTTAGGGTTGTGAGGCTTACGTTCGACATCAAGTCTCAGACAAACTGGACCCAAATCTGATAAGTGCTATTTTGTTGGATATCCCAAGGAGACGAAGGGATATTACTTCTACATTCCAAGTCAACACAAAGTGTTTGTGGCAAAGACTGGGGTATTTCTATAAAGGGACTTTGTTTATAGAAAAACTAGTGGGAGTACGTTCAATCTTGAAAAAATTCAAGATATGGACCATAGCATTGAGGCCGAGATGGAGGTTGAACAGGAACCACAAAGTGTTGTGGATGATGAGATTGTTGTACAAAGAGTTGTGGAACATCAACCTGTTCAGGTAGACCTACCTCTTCGCCGGTCTGATAGAGTACGTCGTCAGTCTGAGAGATACTCATTTCTCTTGTCTGACCATTATGACGTTATGCTCGTTGAGAATGCGGCTACCTCCTATCAGGAATCTATGATGAGCCCAGATTCTGAGAAATGGCTAGAGGCCATGAGATCCGAGATGGAATCCATGTACACCAACCAAGTATGGACTTTGGTTGATCCACCTGAAGGCGTCAAACCCATTGGGTGAAAGTGGATCTTTTAAGAGAAAGACTGACATGGATGGACTTATGCATACCTATAAGGGTCGATTGGTGGCTAAAGGTTTCAAGCAAATTCTTGGTATTGACTATGATGAAACCTTTTCTCCAGTTGCGATGTTTAAGTCCATTCGGATCATGCTTGCTATTACAGCATACCACGATTATGAGATCTAGCAGATGGATGTCAAAACCGCATTTCTGAATGGAAAGTTGCTTGAGGATGTGTACATGACACAACCTGAGGGTTTTGTAGATCCACAGCATATTGGAAAAGTATGCAAGCTGCAAAGGTCCATTTATGGGATTAAACAAGCTTCTCGGAGCTGGAATCTTTGATTCGATGATGCGATCAAACAGTTTGGTTTCATCAAGAATGAAGATGAACCCTGTGTCTACAAGAGGGTTAATGGGAATACGATTGTCTTCCTTGTATTGTATGTGAATGTCATACTACTCATTGGGAATGACATCCCTTCGTTACAGTCTGTGAAGATTTGGCTTGAGAAGTGTTTCTCAATGAAGGACTTAGGTGAAGCATCTTGTATTCTAGGCATCAAGATCTGTAGTGATTTTTTATGCAAAATAGCATATGCGTAACGGAAAAATAGGATCCCTTCCAAGTGATCCTTGCGAAAGAAAACCTCGTACAAAAAAAAATAAATTTCTCTAAAAGAAAAACCTATCTTATAGGAGAATATTACCTTTGTTGCGTGTCCTTTTTAATCCCGCTTCTCCTTGGGTTTGTTGGATCTTTTAGCACGTTCAAATGTCCGTTCCTCTATATGTATCCACACGAGCAAGCTCTTGTCTCACAAAAGAAACTAAAAGAGCTCTCCTTTACTTCTTGCTAGAGAAGTCCCTAAAGGAGAGGAAGGTAGGGAAAAAGAGAAAGGAATAAGAAGACCACTCTTCTTGCTAGCCTACACTCACAAAAGCCACACAACCAAAGCCTCTCACCACCAAGCTCTCTCTAAGCCTCAAGCTTACACCACTTTGGCCGGCCACCCCATGGAGTGTTTTATAGGATTGAAAAAACCTTTCACCTCCTATCACATTCAATGCAATCAATTGCATTGAAAAATAATCAAACAAGGAGTTACCAAACTCCTTGTTTGGCCGACCACATGTGGAGAAATTCCAAAGGTCAAAACCCTTTGTCTCCTTCCACCTCATCAAGCTTATGTGGCATGCTTATGTGGCATTCATGCATGTTGAATTAATCTTATTAATTCAATAAGCTTATGTTATCATATTGAATTAATCTCATTAAATCAATAAGGTAACATATTGAATTAATCTTATTAAATCAATTAAGCTTAGGCTATCATGATAACATATTTATTTAATCTTATTAAATTAATAAGCTTAGCATATTGAATTAATCTCATTAAATCAATAAGCTAAAATTCTCATTAAGCTTAAAGTCTAAAAACCATTTTGTACTTAAGCTTATTCCCAAATTATTCTAGTCAAACTAGAATGCACTAATTCTTCTAATCATCATGCTCTTTGTGTGTGACCCTATAGGCTCTCATAACGTTGGCAGTGGATCTAAACTCTTTTAGATACACAAGCAATGAGCGGCATCTAGCAATACATCATTGCTACCCAAGTTACGAAATAAGTCAAGATCCGACTAACCTTTCCGTGACTACTATAATGTATGACCGTGTCCTTCTATCCTTGATATCGAGTTGACCAATGAGGCATAGACCGTGTCATCCTCGATCAATCTATGTGTTTCTTGATCCCTGAGTAAACTAACTCAAACAAATGAGCTCAATATCTCATATTGACTCATTCGAGCATGGCCATGCGTTTTAGTAGTTCTACTCAATCAAGGGGCACACAGATATCACTCCCGTCATATGGGAGGGATAGATCTCATCTATATCACTCACATCCCTCCGCATAATTTGTTATATACCCAGTAATCGCCTTTATGGTCCACCCTGTTACGGGTGACGTTTGACGATACCAAAGTACATAACTCCTTATGTAGGGAACCGTAGTGACTTCAGGTTTGAGGACTATTCATACCAATAGTCACATGAGAAAGTTTATGACACTCATATGACGATCCATGAAACTTTCTCATGGCGGTCGGGTATATATTCTCTAATATATACCCATGTGTCAACTTGATATCATATATCCATGACTTGTGAGATCAAGTCATCAATTGACCTACATGCTAGTCTTTATGTATTAATATTGCTCTTGCATATTAATACTTGACTAGGAACATTTAGGAAAGTGTTCTCTACAGCCTCTTATAATCAATTCTGCCAATTGATGTGCTATAGATAAGAACCTACTTTTCTAGGGTATTATTATATTTAATTTAGCTAGTACAAGCAAGACGTAAATATAATAACCAATCCTTTGCCTTTATAGAATATGATACAAAATGTTCCCTATTCAACCATCACATGATTGGTTCTAGGGCTATAACTAACAATCTCCCACTAGCACTAGTACCAATCACTATAATATCTAATACCTAGTGACCTAGTGTGACCATCATGCTTCCTCTGTGCCAAAGCCTTGGTCAATGGATCTGCGATGTTAGCTTCTGTCGGTACTCTGCATATCCTCACATCTCCTCTATCGATGATCTCTCAAATGAGATGGAAGCGCCGCAGTATGTGTTTGGTCCGTTGATGTGATCGAGGTTCCTTAGCCTGTGCAATAGCCCCATTGTTGTCACAATAGAGGTCTATTGGATCTGCAATGCTAGGAACTACCCCAAGTTCACTGATGAACTTGCGGAGCCAAACAGCCTCCTTTGCTGCATCAGACGTAGCAATATACTCGGCTTCTATTGTAGAATCAGCAACTGTGTCCTGCTTCGAACTCTTCCAGCTCACAGCTCCACCATTCAGGCAAAACACGTACCCCGATTGCGATCTATAGTCATCCTTGTCTGTTTGGAAGCTTGCATCACTGTAACCCTTTACAGTTAGCTCCTCATTGCCTCTAAATATCAGGAAATATTCTTTCGTTCTTCGTAAGTATTTAAGAATATTTTTGACTGCTATCCAGTGACTTTCACCTGGATCCGACTGGTATCTACTCGTCATGCTCAAAGCATATGAGACGTCAGGACGAGTACAAAGCATGGCATACATGATAGACCCTATAACAGATGCATAAGGGATCTTATCCATGCGATCTCTCTCCTCTTTAGAAGAGGGACATTGAGTCTTCGAAAGACTCACACCATGTGATAAAGGCAGAAATCCTTTCTTGGAATTTTGCATAGCAAAACGATCTAGCACTTTATCAATGTATGTACTCTGACTTAGGCCAAGTAATCTTTTAGATCTATCTATATAGATCTTGATGCCTAGAATATAGGCAGCTTCACCTAAGTCTTTCATCAAGAAACAATTCCCTAACCACATCTTCACAGACTGGAGTGAGGGAATATCATTTCCGATGAGAAGTATGTCATCTACATACAAGACAAGAAATACAACTGTGATCCCACTATTTCTCTTGTAGACACAAGGTTCATCTTCATTCTTGATGAAACCAAACTCCTTGATTGCATCATCGAATCGAAGATTCCAGCTTCGAGAGGCTTGCTTTAGTCCATAAATGGACCTTTGTAGTTTGCATACCTTTCCAGGATGCTTTGGATCTTCAAAACCCTCAGGCTGTGTCATGTACACATCCTCGAGTAGCTTTCCATTCAGAAAAGTGGTTTTGACATCCATCTGCCAGATCTCATAATCGTGGTAGGCTGCAATAGCAAGTATGATCCGAATGGATTTAAGCATCGCAACTGGTGAAAAGGTTTCATCATAGTCAATACCATGAATTTGTTTGAATCCTTTAGCCACCAATCTACCTTTATAGGTATGCTTATTACCATCCATGTCAGTCTTTACTTTAAAGACCCACTTACACCCAATGGGTTTTACCCCTTCAGGTGGATCAACCAAAGTCCATACTTGGTTAGTGTACATGGATTCCATTTCGGATTTCATGGCCTCTAGACATTTCTCGGAATCTGGGCTCATCATAGCTTCTTGATAGGATGTAGGCTCATCAAGATCGACAAGCAATACATCACCGTTGTCAGTCAAGAGAAAAGAATATCTCTCGGGTTGACGACGGATCCTATCAGATCTACGAAGAGGTTGGTCTACTTGAACAGGTGTTTGCTTCACAACTCTTTGGGCAACAATTTCCTCATCCACAACACTTTGTGGTGCCTGTTCATTTTCCATCGAAGCCTTAGTGTTATCTTCATCTTGAATTTCTTCAAGATGAATTTTACTCCCACTAGTTTTTCTAGAAATAAATTCTCTTTCTAGAAAGACAACATTTCTGGCAACAAACACCTTGCCAAGTGTGGGATTGTAAAAGTAATATCCCTTAGTTTCCTTGGGATATCCTACAAAATAACACTTATCTGATTTGGGTCCTAGTTTATCTGAGACTTGACGTCTAACATAAGCTTCACAACCCCAAATCTTTATAAAAGACATTTTGGGACTCTTCACAGTCCATAACGTATATGGTGTCTTTTCTACGGCTTTTGATGGGACGCGATTAAGTGTGAAAGCGGCTGTCTCTAGAGCTAAACCCCAAAAGGAAGTAGGTAGATCAGTCTGGCTCATCATTGATCGTACCATATCTAATAGAGTATGATTTCTCCTCTCAGATACACCATTCCATTGTGGTGTTCCAGGTGGAGTGAGTTGGGATATTATCCCACAATCAGCCAGGTGATCACGAAACTCTTGACTAAGGTATTCACCACCTCGATCTGATCAAAGTAGCTTAATACGCTTACTAAGTTGGTTTTATACTTCATTCTTGAATTCTTTGAACTTTTCAAAGGATTCTGACTTATGTCTCATCAAATATAAGTAGCCAAATCTACTCATATCATCAGTGAAAGTAATAAAGTACTTATAGCCTCCTCTGGCTTCGACATTGAAAGGGTCACATACATCAGTATGTATGAGTCCTAACAAGTCCGTCGCTCTCTCGCTATGTCCACTAAATGGAGTTTTAGTCATTTTTCCTAAAATACAAGATTCGCATACCTCATATGATTCAAAATCAAATGAGTCCAATAATCCATCTTTATGGAGTTGGGATATGCGTTTTTCATTTATGTGACCTAGGCGACAGTGCCAGAGATATGTTTGGTTCAAATTATTCGATTTGAACCGTTTGGTATTTACGTTATAAATTGGGTTTTATAAATCTAGAACATAGAGACCATTCATAAGTGGTGCATTACAATAGAACATTTCATTCAAATAAATGGAACAACATTTGTCCTTTATTATAAAAGAAAAGTTTTTCTTGTCTTAACAAGATACAGAAATTATGTTCTTCGTTAATGCAAGTACATAAAAGCACTCCTCTAGTTCTAAGATAAGCCCAGTGGGCAAAGACAAAGAATATTTCCTACAGCTACAGCAGCAACTTTTGCGCCATTGCCTACTCGTAGGTCCACTTCGCCCTTTGCCATTAGTCTACTATTTCTCAGTCCCTGCACATTAGTACAAATGTGAGATGCACATCTAGTATCTAATACCCATGTAGAAGAAATAGATAGATTAACTTCTATAACGTGTATACCTGAGGCAGAAGTCCCACTTCTTTTCTTCTTTACTTCCTCAAGGTAGACTTTGCAGTTCCGCTTCCAGTGTCCAGTCTCACCGCAATGGAAATAGTCCCCTTCCTTAGGTACTTTACCTTTACCCTTTGAAGTGGATGAATTGGCCTTGCCTTTGGCTTGGGTCTTACCCTTGCCTTTGCGCTTACCTTTGCTCTTCTTGACCATTAGTACGTTACTAACTTTCTTCTTGAGATTCGGTTGTGATTCTTAACATCTTTGAGAATCTCGAGCAAACTTATCAATTTCATTCATGTTATAATTCATGACGAATTGATTATATGCTTCGAATGATTGCGAGGATAACATCGGTTGCCAATTCTTGGCTCGGTGGAAAACCTAGTCTTTCAAGGTTCTCAACGCACTATCATTTTAAGTACGTGAGTTCCTACAGTGTTCCTTCTTGCATCTTGCATGCAAAAAGAGCCTTAGACACTTCAAAACGCTGTGTGCCTAGCTTGTCCTTGATATAGTTGTTTCAAATGCTCAACCATACCATAGGCATCCATGTTCTCATGTTGCTTCAAGCTCGAGTTCATGGTGGCAAGCATAAGACATGACACATCTAATCGTCATCTTGATGCTTCTTATAAGCATCCTTTTCAAAGACGAGTGGCCAGGGCGGTGTTTGAGGATAGACTGCTTTAGGACATACAGTTTACATTCTTGCTTGAGGATAATCCTCAAGTTCCTATACCAGTCTAGAAAGTTAGCTCCATTGAGCTTGTCTTTCTCAAGGACAGATCGCAAGTTGAGGGGGTGTGTCGTGTTAGATGACATGGTGATCTACAACATTAAAATGTAAAATTAAGTATCATACCTAAGTCATTTAATTAGGCCTTTAATTAAATGAGGCTCCCACTAAATTCTCATAGCTTTGATATGAGCTAATCATTGATGTAGGCAAACACATTTTGCTTACATCATTAGCTTCTATTTAGCTATAAATTTATATGGGATAAAGATCCACATCATACTTCGTCTTGAGTTAGCTTTGGCTAATCGCCCAAGACGTAGTATGATTAGGTAGGCAATCTTTTGCCAATTACATCTGATGTAACTCTTTAATAGCTTTGGTTAAGTTTAGATTAGTTTAGTGCTTATTCCTAAACCAGCTTCCAGGCCATGGCGAGGCACAGAGGCCTTCTTTGATATCGAAGCAACGACCACTTTCTAAGACAAAGCTGATATTCGGAAATCACACAAAACTAATTTTTAAAACTTATGTTAAAAGCTAATATATGCCTCTACTTTCTTAATTAATTAAGAAAAACTTAATTAAGTCTTAACCAAGTTTGATAGCGGGACATCACGATTGTCCACTCGCACTCTTCCAAGATAAAATGCATTGCTTTGCTTTGGCAAACCTAACAACAAATGATCGAGGAAGTAGTGAGTACCAAACTTTGGTAGGCATATCATTTTTGACTTATTAAGAAATAAACTTAAACATGCATCACATACATATTAGCATACATCACATATAAGCTAAATTAACATGCATCACATACATATTAAACTAAGTGTGTCATGGTTATGGCCCTTATTCTACAATCTTCTCAAGCCAATGAAAAGATTGATTGGTCAACCTAGGGATAGCATCTTCTCCCAAGTGCTTCCTTTTGGTTGTCTTGTGTTGTTGACTTCCTCCTTGTAACGTCATCTTCCAATGGACCCTCCATCTTTATTTTGTATATTACAAAAGGAGAAATACTCGAGTTACATTCGAGTCTAAAACTAATTTTACAACAAGAATTTTAGGAGAAAGGCACGACACGCAGGCCGTATTAAGAATTACAACACACACATTCACAAACTTTTTGGGACTAGGCCATAACCATGCACCATGTCAATTTTAACTTTTAAAAGACATCGGATATTTTATTATGTTTGAAAAATTGCTAATGCAATTATCAACTCATAATAAAATTTATCCTACTTCTATATCATATATAAAATAGAGAAAACCTTCTTTTTTTTACGATCTTTCGCAAGTGGCTCTGATACCACTGTAGGGATTTTTTATGCAAAATAGCATATGCGCAATGAAAAAATAGGATCCCTTCCAAGTGATCCTTGTGAAAGAAAACCTCGTACAAAAAAAAAATAAATTTCTCTAAAAGAAAAACCTATCTTATAGGAGAATATTATCTTTGTTGCGTGCCCTTTTTAATCCCGCTTCTCCTTGGGTTTGTTGGATCTTTTAGCACGTTCAAATGTTCGTGCCTCTATATGTATCCACACGAGCAAGCTCTTGTCTCACAAAAGAAACTAGAAGAGCTCTCCTTTACTTCTTGCTAGAGAAGTCCTAAAGGAGAGGAAGGTAGGGAAAAAGAGAAAGGAAGAAGAAGACCACTCTTCTTGCTAGCCTACACTCACAAAAGCCACACAACCAAAGCCTCTCACCACCAAGCTCTCTCCAAGCCTCAAGCTTCCACCACTTTGGCCGGCCACCCCATGGAGTGTTTTATAGGATTGAAAAAACCTTTCACCTCCTATCACAGCCACATGTGAAGAAATTCCAAAGGTCAAAACCCTTTGTCTCCTTCCACCTCATCAAGCTTATGTGGCATGCTTATGTGGCATGCTTATGTTGCATTCATGCATGTTGAATTAATCTTATTAATTCAATAAGCTTATGTTATCATATTGAATTAATCTCATTAAATCAATAAGGTAACATATTGAATTAATCTTATTAAATCAATTAAGCTTAGGCTATCATGATAACATATTTATTTAATCTTATTAAATTAATAAGCTTAGCATATTGAATTAATCTCATTAAATCAATAAGCTAAAATTCTCATTAAGCTTAAAGTCCAAAAATCATTTTGTACTTAAGCTTATTCCCAAATTATTCTAGTCAAACTAGAATGCACTAATTCTTCTAATCATCATGCTCTTTGTGTGTGACCCTATAGGCTCTCATAACGTTGGCAGTGGATCTAAACTCTTTTAGATACACAAGCAATGAGCGGCATCTAGCAATACATCATTGCTACCCAAGTTACGAAATAAGTCAAGATCCGACTAACCTTTCCGTGACTACTATAATGTATGACCGTGTCCTTTTATCCTTGATATCAGATTGACCAATGAGGCATAGACCGTGTCATCCTCGATCAATCTATGTGTTTCTTGATCCCTGAGTAAACTAACTCAAACAAATGAGCTCAATATCTCATATTGACTCATTCGAGCATGGCCATGCGTTTTAGTAGTTCTACTCAATCAAGGGGCCCACCGATATCACTCTCGTCATATGGGAGGGATAGATCCCATCTACATCACTCACATCCATCCGCATAATTTGTTATATACCCAGTAATCGCCTTTATGGTCCACCCTGTTACGGGTGACGTTTGACGATACCAAAGTACATAACTCCTTATGTAGGGAACCGTAGTGACTTCAGGTTTGAGGACTATTCATACCAATAGTCACATGAGAAAGTTTATGACACTCATATGACGATCCATGAAACTTTCTCATGGCGGGTCAGTTCAGTATATATTCTCTAATATATACCCATGTGTCAACTTGATATCATATATCCATGACTTGTGAGATCAAGTCATCAATTGACCTACATGCTAGTCTTTATGTATTAATATTGCCCTTGCATATTAATACTTGACTAGGAACATTTAGGAAAGTGTTCTCTATAGCCTCTCATAATCAATTCTGTCAATTGATGTGCTGTAGATAAGAACCTACTTTTCTAGGGCATTATTATATTTAATTTAGCTGGCACAAGCAAGACATAAATATAATAACCAATCCTTTGCCTTTATAGAATATGATACAAAATGTTCCCTATTCAACCATCACATGATTGGTTCTAGGGCTATAACTAACAAGATCTATAGAGATAAATCTAAGAGATTGCTTGGCCTAAGTCAGAGTACATATATTGACACGGTATTACTACGGTTTGCCATGCAAAATTCCAAGAAGAGACTTCTACCGATATCACATGGTGTGAGTCTTTCGAAGACTCAAAGTCCCTCTTCTAGAGAGGAGAGAGACCGGATGGATAAGATCTCTTATGCATCTGCTATAGGATCTATCATGTACGCCATGCTATGTACTCGTCCTGATGTCTAGTATGCTTTGAGCATGACGAGCAAATACCAGTCAGATCCAAGTGAGCGTCACTGGATAGCAGTCAAGAATATTCTTAAGTACTTGAGAAGGACTAAAGAATATTTCTTGATATTTGGAGGCGATGGGGAACTAGCTTTAAAGGGTTATAGTGATGTCAACTTCCAAACTGATCAGGATGATTATAGATCGCAATCAGGGTTCGTGTTTTGCTTGAATGGTGGTGCTGTGAGCTGGAAGAGTTCGAAGCAGGACACAGTTGCTGATTCTACAACAGAGGCCGAGTATATTGCTGCATCAGAGGCAGCAAAGGAGACAGTTTGGATCCGCAAGTTCATTACTGAGCTTGGGGTGGTTTCTAGCATAGCATATCCTATAGAGCTCTATTGTGACAATAATGGAGTGATTGCGCAGGCTAAGGAACCTCGCTCACACCAGCGGACCAAACACATACTACGGCGCTTCCATCTCATTCGAGAGATTATCGATAGAGGAGATGTGAAGATTTGCAGAGTACCCACAGAGGCTAACGTCGTAGATCCCTTGACCAAGGCTTCGACACAGAAAAAGCATGATTGTCACACTAGGTCATTCGGTATTAGATACTACAGTGATTGACACTAGTGCTAGTGAGAGATTGTTAGTGAAAGCTTTAGAGTCAATCATATGATGATTGTTGTATGGACTTGTTGTATCATATTCCTATATATATTAATAAAGGCATTTTTTTATGGTTATTATACTTACTTTTATTGGTGCCAAATAACTAAGTATAATAAAGTCCTTGAGTAGAAGGTTCTTATCTATATCAATCGATTAGTTGAATCGATAATGAAATGATATAGAGAATACTACTCTTAATCATTCCTAGTCAAGTATTAACATTCAGGGTCAATGTTAATGCGAAGAGACTAGCATCGATGACTTGATCTCACAAGTCATGGTTGACACATGGGTATGCATTGGAGAATGTGTACTAAATGACCCGCCATGAGAAAGTATCATGGATCGTTATATGAGCGTCATATACTTTCTCATGTGACTATTAGTATGACTATTAGTCCTTGGACCTAAAGTCACCATGGTTCCCTACATAAGGAGTTGCATACTTTGTGACATGGTCACCCCTTACGCCCGTCAGCCGCCTCACACGCGATGGTGAAGCCGAGTGGGTTGGGTTATGACAACTGTACACTCTGCCATCACTGCTCCTAAGTGACCGAGTTGACAGGATGATGTCGGAGTACACCTATCCTCCTGTCCTAAACAGAGTGGGGGAGCTAAGCTCTCATCTCCCGGTGTCATAGACCAGAGGAGGGATCCCTGCCCGCTAACCACGCTGCCTCATCGCTATCCATGACCGGACCAGCGGAGCCTGACAGAGCAACTGCACACACCCTCCTGATGTACCACTAACCCATGAGTGGCAGTGTGTGCAGGCCATGTAACTGGCTGCGGGCTTGACTATAAAGGAACCCCGTCCAGCTAGCATGCAATCATGCAAGATAGTGCATGATACTAAAGAATGTAAATCCAACTAAAAATCATATCCGAATAATATGCACAACCAATAAGTACATATCTATGATCCAAGTAAAACAGGGAAGATATAATCATAACAGATCAAATGCATGTATCAAGTAGGCACATAACATACTAGGCATATAAACATGAAAAATTATTGCAAGCTATCCTAACTAGCATATCAACATGACTATATCTAGGAGATAAGTCAAAATACCCGCCTGATAAAATATCTGCAAAAAGAACCATATCGTCACGACCGTGAACCTGCCTCGTGACCGAAACCTACATACAGCATAACTATTGTTAAGTACAAAATGTAATTCACCGACAAATCGAATACTTAATCGATTTCTTACATAACCAATTAACCCAAACCAATTTCCAATTCCACTAATTAATCTAACCCAAATGCTTAATAAAATCTCGGTCACATCCCACCCAATATAACTGACATTTCGTCCAATTAATCGAACAAGATTTTACAACCCCTATTCCAAATCGACAATCCTCCAACACCAACCCATTCCACAAAGTACAACAACCACAAATGAACCAAGAAGGGTAAACCACAGCTTACCGTCACTTGGGTCTCCACCGACCTAACATATCCCGATCCCCTGTACACCGGAGCAACCTATGTTGGGTTTCCGGCACCGCGGCGTGTGTGTGTTCGATCATGTTTCGTAAACATGAGCACAGCGGAAGCAATTAAAAATAATAAATCTATATTTATTACAACACACACAACACACGCATGCTATTACAACAAGTGTAGACATAACCGTAAATTAAAATTTGCAATAAAAGAAAATTATCTACGTTATACCTTTCGTATGACGTGTAGCGGGAACGGCATCAACCGGAACGATCCTCGTAAGAATTGTCTCTATCCGTATCCACGCCGAGCTCCTCGGGATGACTTCGCTAAGTCATGAGCTTCGTCTTCGTACGGGTTACTAGCCTCGTGTTGAAGACGACGTGATCGAGAGATGATCACGATCCGAATCCAAATTCGGATCCTAAAACGAGTTCTCAAAACTCGCTTCTCCGGAGAGGTATTCGTCAACCATTTGACGAATCCTTTGTCCCCCACCTCAGAGGATTACCGGAGATCAAATCCCCGGTAAGTTAGCCGCTGTCGGAGCACTAACCGTCGTCCAAACGACGCTCCGACGAGAGGAGAAGAAGCTGTCCAGAAAACTGGACAGCTTGGTGGAGGATATAGGCGCCAGCCAACCAAGGAAAGAAAAGGCTCACCTTGACGCCAAACCTATAGGAGATCGTCGGAACTCTTCCGGCAGCAGCTCGATGCCGGAGAGGAGGAAGGAAGCAGCCTTCTGGATGTCGGTTGGAGGAGCTTTGGGCTGGGCGGCGGCAGCTTAGGGTTGGGCGCCGAAATCACCAAGGGTGAGGTGGGCGGCAACTACCATTAGCAAGATTAGGGTTAGGGTTAGGGTTTAACCCCTATTTTATAGAGAACTAATTCTCTTAATGGTTAATGGATCCTATCCATAAAGCCCGTTAACCCGCTCCATTAGGATAAGTCAAAATAAACCAAACCATGATGGTTTATTTTAAGTTAAAACGAACCGAACCAACTTTTGGTTCATTCGTTTAAAATAAACCAAACCCTTTGGTTTATTCTCATCCATTGGATTAGAACCAAACCATTTTGGTCCATCCATTATGTCTTCATAAGACACGGCCCATCCACGCTTCCATTGCGACTGAAACAATTTCATGCTCGCTTTATGTTTGGTCCAACCAAACATAGTTTCTCTCGGTCTGAGAATCTCATTCTCAAGCTCGTTTTAAATCCTTTGGATTACACTCGTTGTGCGTGTGACCAAATAGGTTCTCGGTTTATGTTGGCCGTCTATAATTAACCATTAATTATAGAACGATCATGAGTGGCACCTAGTAGTACATCATGATCCCCAATTAACCGAAAAGATCAACGGTTGATCCAGAACTATTTCTGAAACCCTTCAGTAGCTCGAATGAATCGTGCCCCATTCCCTTCACTCATCTTATACCCACTTGGTTCAGGACATGGTCTATTGTGTCAGTCCCCACTAGGCTGACTACGTCACACCTAGCCCAAGTATCATTTCCTCGCTCTCACGGATTCTAGTTACTCCACATGTATCGAAGAGTACCTTACTCTAAACATGTAATGCTTTGGCCAAAGACTTTAGTAACAATCCGACGAGAGGCCATGGGTATACATCTCCTCGCAAGGAGTGGTGAATCCTTTATAGGCTATTCAAACACCTTCGATCACTTCGACTTATACCCAATCATCCGGGTCCACATCTCCTTAGAGATGTTTGCTTAAGATGTCAAAGCATAAGTCTCCATGATCAAGATGACTTGAATACCGCAAGTCAAAGGAACATCGCACTTAAGCCACAGTAAGAACTTCATTGACATATCTATATATGCAGAGAACCATATGAAGTCTTACGGCTAGTCACTCCAATGAACTAGTTACCATAACTAGCATCCACGATCAACTCCGGACATCACTATGTCTCCCGCCAGTGAGAATCAGCTGCTTGGATACACCAAGGAGTATACCTCGTGCTAGTCTCGACAGAATTGATGATGTCCAAATCCATCAATTCATCGACTAGGGATAATTCCGATACATCACAATTACACATGTAGAGATACTCACTAGTTGTGATCCAATCACAAATTCTCTCATGCTGTGAATCGTATCGTGGACATTCAGTAAATGAGTTTAAGATCCAATCAAATACATTAAACATGTATACTCAAATAGTGAATCTTCATTTATCATATAAATGGTTCATACATAAGGCGATTGCCTTAGGACATCTCTCATATATTACTAATAGACTCCCACTTGGCCTAATGCCAATCGCTACGGTATCCAATACCATAAGCTCTAACATGACCCTCAAACTTACTTTGAGGTAATGCTTTAGTCAAAGGATCCGCTAAGTTCCTTTCAGTGGGAATTTTCTCGATTTATATTTCGTTCCTACTGATGATCTCTCTGATAAGATGATAGCGGCGAAGCACATATTTGGATCATTGATGAGACCACATCAAGTTCAGAGATGAACTTCTTGATCCAAACCGCTTCCTTTGCTGCTTCCAAAGCTGCAATGTATTCTGCCTTAGTGGCAGAATCCGCTATAGTGTCAAGCTTGGAACCTTTCCAACTTATTGCATCTCCATTCCAGGTGAATACATACCCAGACAAAGACATGGAATCATCCTTGTCTGTCTGGAGCTGGCATCCGTATACCCACGTATCACCATGTACCCTTCTCCATATATTAGGAACGCATCCTTAGTTCTTCTTAAGTACTTAAGGATCATCTTAACAGTCACCCAATGATCCATTCCTGGATCGATCGTATCCGCCGTTACACTCAGAGCATACGATACATCGGGCCTCGTACATAACATAGCATACATGATAGATCCTATTGCGGATGCATAGGGAATCTTACTCATGCAAATCCTCTCGTCTTCTATGCGTGGACACATAGACTTCGAAAGGTGTACCCCATGCCTGATGGGTAGATGACCTTTCTTGGATTCCGACATGCTAAACCTCTTTAGCACTCGGTCTATATATGTAGACTGCGAAAGACCAAGCAATCGTTTCGATCTATCTCTATAGATCTTAATCCCAAGGATGTAGGTTGCTTCTCCCTGGTCTTTCATGGAGAATGTCTTGGATAACCAAACCTTAACTGACTGTAAGATTGACATATCGTTTCCTATAAGTAATATGTCATCGACATATAATACTAGGAACACGACTGCACTCCCACTAACCTTCTTGTACACACAAGGTTCGTCTGGATTTTGTGAGAAATCAAGCTTTTTGATCGTCTCATCAAAACGGATATTCCAGCTCCTGGATGCTTGCTTCAATCCATAAATGGATCGTCGCAATTTGCATACCTTGGTTTTATCAACCGATGTGAAACCCTCAGGCTGTATCATATACACGTCCTCGAGCAGGTTTCCATTAAGGAAAGCTGTTTTCACATCCATCTGCCATATCTCATAATCATAATGAGCCGCTATGGCGGGAGCATCCGAATGGATTTAAGATAGCTAAAGTAATAGGTTTCGCCATAATCAACACCTTGCTTTTGACGATATCCTTTCGCCACCAATCTAGCCTTATAGGTAATCACATTACCATCCATGCGGTTTTCTTCTTGAAAACCCACTTGCACCCTATAGGCTTTATGCCTTCAGGTGGGTCAACCAAGTTCCAAACTTGGTTTTCATACATGGAATCCATTTCCGACTTCATGGCACCAAGCCACTTATCCCTTTCTTAACTTGTCAGCACTTCTTCATAACTGGTAGGCTCCTCATCATCAATGAGTAACACGTCGTTCGATTCACTTACGAGAAATCCATATCTCTCAGAATATCATGCGTGTTCTACCGTGATCTACGAAGATGTGGTGTTACAATAGGTCCAAATTGATTGCTCATCACTATGAGTTATTTACGACAGTGCTTCACCGTGCATCTCATCAATGTCTATTTGAGTCTCTCGAGCCTCCTCAAGCTCGACGACACTCCCAATCGCTTTCTTGCAAGAGAAACTCTTTCTAGAAACACAGCATGCCTTGAAACAAACACCTTTTGTTCCACAGGATGATAGAATTGGTAACCCCTTGTTTCCTTAGGGTATCCAATAAATAGACATTTATCAGACTTAGCATCCAATTTATCTGATACTGTCCGCTTCACATAAGCAGGACAACCCCATATCTTCAAGTAAGATACATGAGGTTTCTTACTATTCCATATCTCATATGGAGTAGTTGAGACTACCTTGGTAGGCATTCTGTTTAACAAGTAAACAGCTGTCTGAAGTGCATAGCCCCAAAAGGACTGGGAAGAGTCGCATGATTCATCATTGATCTGACCATGTCCAACAAGGTCCGGTTACGCCTCTCAGATACACCATTATGCTGTGGTGTATAAGCCGGAGTCCATTGAGACAATATGCCATTGTCTCTTAGATAATCCATAAACTCTTGACTTAAGTATTCACCACCTCGATCCGATCGAAGTATTTTAATACTTTTGTCATGTTGTTTCTCTACTTCATTTCTGAATTCTTTGAACCTTTCAAAGGCTTCAGACTTGTGTTTCATCAAGAACACATACCCAAACCGTGAGTAATCATCGGTGAAGGTAATGAAGTAGCTATAGCCTCCTAAAGATTGAGTTGACATAGGTCCATATACATCACTATGTATTAGGCCTAGCAACTCTCCCACTCGTTCACCTTTTCCCGTAAAAGGTAACTTAGTCATCTTGCCTTTTAAGCATGATTCGCATGTATCGTATGAATCCAATTCAAACGATTCCAGAATTCCACATCGGTGTAATTCGGACATGCGTTTCTTGCTTACATGGCCAAGATGACAATGCCACATGTAGGAGTCTATTTGATTATCCTTTCGAGCACGCTTGTTGCTCGCTTCGATATTGCAAATGTCACTGGATACGTCCAACGTATAAACACCATTGCTTAAAGTTTCAGTCCCATAAAGAACCCCATTCAAAGTTATGTAACAACAATTGTTACTAAACGTCAAATGGAAACCATTTCTATTTAAATAAGAAATAGAAATGATGTTCTTTATCAACGAAGGAATATAAAAGCAATTGTCCAGTTCTAAGACAAGTCCTGCAGGGAGTTTCAACAAATACATTCCGATGGCGAGTGCAGCAACCTTTGCTCCATTCCCAACACGCAAATTTGACTCTCCTCGACAAGTCTTCTTCTATTCCTTAGCCCATGTATGTCATTACATATATGTGAGCCACACCCAAGATCCAATACCCAAGTGTTCGAGGAAATAGAATGACAATCAATAACGAAGATATTCAAGAAGATGGGGCATCCGATGCCTTATTCTTCTTCACTGACTCAAGATAAATCTTGCACTTTCTTCAAGAATGGCTCTCCTTGCCATAATGATGGCAAGTTTCCTTTGTGCTAGTTCTACCTTCTTAGCCCTTCTCTTCTTTCCTTCTGTTCCTTTGACCTTCCTCTTAGAACCTTTCTTCGAGGAATCAACTAACAAGACTGCCCCTCGCTCATGCTTCTCGTAAGACTCCACACTCTTCAAAGATATTGAGCAAGACTACGCAGATGAACCTCCTAGCATCTTAGAGGTGAAGAGGAGCTTTGAGACTTCGAACCTTTCGAATCTCACTTGCTCATCAACCAACTCATAAAGATGAAGGACTCACGATATGAGCATCCATATGCTCATGCCGCTCAGAGCTTGGGTTCCATCGCATAGCATGATGCAACTCATTTGTTCGTAATCACTTACATGTTTCGATAGGCCAACAATTGGTCCAGAGTTGCATTGTCACTAGGACGGGCGGAAGAGGCGCTCGAGGACATTTAAGCTTTTCCACCTTGAGAACAATTCTCAAGCTTAGTCCAAGAAGTTCGCCCACCAATTTATTTTAATCCAAAATGGAACGCAAATTCACAAACAGCATGATCAATATAGCTTAACAAAGAAATACAAAACCAGAAATTATGCGAAAGATGATTTTAAAATGCATCAATATACAAGTTTTTCCTCGCCGAGAACAATTCTATTTTAATTTCAAACATCACATTTTTCAAGTTTCAATGGGAGAGGCCAAGCAATACGTAAACTGAACGAATGAACAACCTTGGAGAGAGTCCAACAAGCCATTCATAACTATGACAGTAGGTATCATCTATACCGATTGCATATCACGTATATGCAACTATCACAATGTGCTATCAACTATTTGAATGTTCACACATACATCGGGTTGTTAACACATTAACAAGTATGCATCATATGCATAGCACCCAACTTCACCTCCCTTTACATCGACCTTGGAGAGAGTCCAACAAGCTGATGCTCCAGGTTAAAGCCAACCCATTAATCAGGACATAGTTTTAATATGGTTAGAGTGTATTCAACCAATTAGCCCAGCTTGGAGAGAGTCCAACAACCAAAGCTAATGATTGACCTCTGACTCTTACCATATTAGTATTAAACTATTCCATGGTTTGAACATATTCAGGTTCGAGCCGGGCTTGGAGAGAGTCCAACAACCCAAACAAGAAACAGAACTCTGGTTCTAACCATATTAATGGAAGGTGTAAGATTTAATATTGAGTAAAGGGTTTTATGTCTCATCCTCTTTACATGCAAATAACTATTATCTACATGTCATGGCATACATGGCATACATCTACATGTCACGACACGCATGGCATAATGTTATGCATCTAATGCAATTACATGGCATACACTTATGTCATGTTTATAATTTCCTTATATGTCATAACTATTTATGGAAATAAAATATGTTTAAGATTTGATTCTCCAAATCAAATCATAATTAAATTAGGAAACAAATTTCCAAATCTAATCACATATTTTATTCATGGAATTATTTGATTAAGGAAAATCTATTTAGGAAACCAATTTCCTAAATCATTAAAACTACTTATGGAAATAAAATATTTTAAGATTTGATTTCCCAAATCAAATCATAATTAAATTAGGAAACAAATTTCCAGAATCTAATCAAATATTTTATTTATGGAAAATATCAATTTCCATAAATACTTCCAACTTTCCAAAAGTGGAAGATTTCCATAAATACTTCTAGACTTTCCAAAATTGAAAATTTTCCATAAATACTTTTAAATTTCCAAAATTTAGAAAATTTCCAGAAATACATTATGACTATCGCAAAACCAATTTTACGATTATGTCGAAACACAACCTGGGCTCGATACCATCATGGGTTTCGACCGCACTGTGTGTGTTCGATCATGTTTCGTAAACATGAACACAGCGGAAGCAATAAAAATAATAAATACTCCTATTTATTACAACACACACAACACACGCATGCTATTACAACAAGTGTAGACATAATCGTAAATTAAAATTTGCAATAAAAGAAATTATCTACGTTATACCTTTCGTATGACGTGTAGCGGGAACGGCATCAACCGGAACGATCCTCGTAAGAATCGTCTCTATCCGTATCCACGCCGAGCTCCTCGGGATGACTTCGCTAAGTCACGAGCTTCGTCTTCGTACGGGTTACTAGCCTCGTGTTGAGAACGACGTGATCGAGAGATGATCACGATCCGAATCCAAATTCGGATCCTAAAACGAGTTCTCAAAACTCGCTTCTCCGGAGAGGTATTCGTCAACCGTTTGACGAATCCTTCGTCCTCCACCTCAGAGGATTACCGGAGATCAAATCCCCGGTAAGTTAGCCGCTGTCGGAGCACTAACCGTCGTCCAAACGACGCTCCGACGAGAGGAGAAGAAGCTGTCCATAAAACTGGACAGCTTGGTGGAGGATATAGGCGCCGGCCAACCAAGGAAAGAAAAGGCTCACCTTGACGCCAAACCTATAGGAGATCGCCGGAACTCTTCCGGCAGCAGCTCGACGCCAGGAGGAAGAAGCAGCCTTGGACGCGCTGAGGAGCTTTGAGGTGGCGCGGCAAGCTTAGGGTTGGCGCCAAATCAAGGGTGAGGTGGGCGGCAACTACCATTAGCAAGATTAGGGTTAGGGATTAGGTTTAAAAGCCCTATTTTATAGAGAACTAATTCTCTTAATGGTTAATGGATCATATCCATAAAGCCCGTTAACCCGCCTCCATTAAGATAAGTTAAAATAAACCAAACCATGATGGTTTATTTTAAGTTAAAACGAATCAACCAACTTTTGGTTCATTCGCTTAAAATAAACCAAACCCTTTGGTTTATTCTCATCCATTGGATTAGAACCAAACCATTTTGGTCCATCCATTATGTCTTCATAAGAGCCCATCCACGCTCCATTGCGATCAAACAATTTCATGCTCGCTTATGTTTGGTCCAACCAAACATAGTTTCTCTCGGTCGAGAATCCCATTCTCAAGCTCGCTTTAAATCCTTTGGATTACACTCGCGCGCGGTGACCAAATAGGTTCTCGGTTTATGTTGGCCGCCTATAATTAACCATTAATTATAGAACGATCATGAGTGGCACCTAGTAGTACATCATGATCCCCAATTAACCGAAAAGATCAACGGTTGATCCAGAACTATTTCTGAAACCCTTCAGTAGCTCGAATGAATCGTGCCCCATTCCCTTCACTCATCTTATACCCACTTGGTTCGGGACATGGTCTATTGTGTCATCCCCACTAGGTCGACTCGTCACACCTAGCCCAGTATCATTTCCTCGTCCCTACTGATTCTAGTTACTCCACATGTATCGAAGAGTACCTTACTCTAAACATGTAATGCTTTGGCCAAAGACTTTAGTAACAATCCGACGAGAGGCCATGGGTATACATCTCCTCGCAAGGAGTGGTGAATCCTTTATAGGCTATTCAAACACCTTCAATCACTTCGACTTATACCCAATCATCCCGGGTCCACATCTCCTTAGAGATGTTTGCTTAAGATGTCAAAGCATAAGTCTCCATGATCAAGATGACTTGAATACCGCAAGTCAAAGGAACATCGCACTTAAGCCACAGTAAGAACTTCATTGACATATCTATATATGCAGAGAACCATATGAAGTCTTACGGCTGGTCACTCCAATGAACTAGTTACCATAACTAGCATCCACGATCAACTCCGGACATCACTATGTCTCCAGCCAGTGAGAATCAGCTGCTTGGATACACCAAGGAGTATACCTCGTGCTAGTCTCGACAGAATTGATGATGTCCAAATCCATCAATTCATCGACTAGGGATAATTCCGATACATCACAATTACACATGTAGAGATACTCACTAGTTGTGATCCAATCACAAATTCTCTCATGCTGTGAATCGTATCGTGGACATTCAGTAAATGAGTTTAAGATCCAATCAAATACATTAAACATGTATACTCAAATAGTGAATCTTCATTTATCATATAAATGGTTCATACATAAGGCGATTGCCTTAGGACATCTCTCATATATTACTAACAACCTAAGCTCCAGGGCACTCACTGCCCAAACCATAGATCCAAGTTAGGATGAGGAAATTTCACAGCCATTCATCCCTAAATGGAACCTCATAGCTAACTCACCCAAAATAGATCCATCCCACAAATCAAATCACTTTCTGAACCATCCTCAAATCCAATCTACTCACCCCACATAACACAACCCAACCGATTCCCACCAGTTCCTCTCCTCACTACACTGGTCGACCAAGCTCCGTCCAGTCATTGGAACCTCCACCGACAGCACACCCTCTACACAGAACACAGTCTATTCGACCTAATCGTAGCCCCTTCACACCGAACACATTCGACCAAAAAGACTCCCTAACTCACAGTCATCCAAGATAGAAAAAGGAACCCTTACCTACTCCGGCGACCACCGCCGAGGCGAGGAGGAGGCGTCTATGAATATCGACGAAGCGCCACGCGAGCGGCCGATGGCGGTGTGTGATCCGAAGTGAAGAGACGCCGGCGCAAACGGCGACGCTGGTGGTGGGAAGATGCGAGGAACCGGCTCGTGTGCGAATCGGGCAACGCGAGGAAGAAAGGGCTCGGTGGTCCGTTGGCTGCGGGCGCGAGGAGAAGCGAAGGTGAGCGCTGCCGGTCAGATATGAGATTGGCGAGAGCTATCTACCGGCGTGCGTCGTCTGGACAACGAGCGCACAGAGAAATCGACGGAGAAGAGGTCGCCGGCGGAGAAGCGGTCGCGCGAGAGGAACTGCCGAAAGAGGAAAGGGGTCGCGACTGGGAAAAAGAATAAGGAAAGAAAAAAAAATTAGGTTTTTTGTTTAGGTTAATACCCTCTATTAACCCCTTAAATAGACTCCCCAAAAGCCTATTTATTTTATCCCTGTAATTATCTCGTACGGACTCCGTTTAAATCCAAAAAAATTCTGAAAAAAATCCTAAAAATCCCAAAAAATTTCCAGAATTATTTTCTTAATTCTTTGTCCATTTAATTTAATATTTTAAATTTTCAGTATTTAACACTTTGGCTTCGTCAAACGTCACCCGTAAATGGGTGGACTATAAAGGCGATTACTGGGTATGTAACAAATTATGCGGAGGGATGTGAGTGATATAGATGGGATCTATCCCTCCTATATGACAGGAGTGATATCATGATTCTTGATATAGTGAGACCATGAAGTGCATGACCATGCTCAAATGAGTCAATATGAGATATTGAGCTCATTTGATTAGAGTGAGTCTACTTGGAGTTCAAGATTGTACAGAGGATGACACGGTTTATGCCTCAATTGAACAATCTAGATGTCAAGGATAGAGGAACATTATCACATATTGTGAGAGTCACAATTAGTAGTCACAAACTCAACATTCTTGTAACTTGGGTAGCAATGATGTGTTGCTAGATACCACTCATTGCTTATGTTTCTAAATAGGTTTAGGAGCGTTGCCAATGTTACAAAAACCTATAGGGTCACACACATAGGGCAATTAGATGGAGATTAGGTTCATATGATGCACCAAGAGGATTATGTTCATGTGATGAACCAAATTGGATTAAGAGTAATCCAAATTAGACTAATTGAGTTGGACTCAATTTGATTCAAGTGTTGAATGAGTCTAATTTAGATTTGATTCATTGGGTCAATTTAAACTAATGAATAGAGATTCATTAAATTAAATTGAATTTAATAAAATGGTTGGATTTGATCAACCATGGGAGATAAGAGGTCAAGTTTGACTTGACTTGAGAGGGAAGATGAAAGGTCAAGTTTGACTTGACCAAATGTCACCTCATGATGACTTGGCAAAGGGGCCGGCCAATGATGATGTTCCACATCATCATGGACACATCATGGTGTGCCACCTCATGAGGGAGACCAAGAGCCATGGCTCTTGGTATTACATGGAGGTTTTTAATCCCCATTATATGGTCGGCCAAACTAATGAAGGGGCAAGTGATTGAATTGAGTGGGAATTAACTTCATCTTCTTCCTCTTCTCCTCTCTTGCTCTCTCCCTCATCCTCCTTGCCGAGACCTCCTTGAGTGCTAGCACACTCTAAGTGGTCTTCTCCACCTTTTGTCCGTGTGGATAAGTGTAGAGGAGTGTACACTTGACACTCTACGAGATCCGACAAAGCGTTTGGATGAGTAGGATAAGCGAAGGGAGTCGCTACAAGGGTAACACTCTTACCATGTAGATCTAAGGTAGATCTAGTGTTTCTAAATATGTACATGAATTATTTTTAATTTATCTTCGCACGGATCCATGGCCGACTTCTGAGGTTTCCGCAATGCAAAAAGCGGTTTTTGCGGCTCATAGAGTCCAACATCTTTTTCTCCAACTAGATTTCCATGTGGATGAACTTGCACTATGGCCTTGCTTGGTTGAAGCTTTCCTTTTGAGTTGCCTTTCTACTTTCATGGACATATGCACCATATCCTCAATCTCCACATAATGTTGCAACTCCACTATATTTGCAATTTTTGGATTCAATCCTTGCAAAAATCTTGCCATCGTTGTTTCTCGATCCTCCTCCACATTTGCCCGAATCATGGCAATCTCCATCTCTTTGTGATATTCCTCCACACTTTTAGATCCTTGGGTTAAACTCTGTAGACGTTGGTACAAATCTCGATAGTAATGTGATTGAATGAACCATGTCCGCATAATAGATTTCATTTCATCTCATGTGTCAACTGGGTCTCTCTCGATTTCTTCTCCCAATTAGAAAAATTTGATCCCACCAAATAATAGCATAATCAATAAACTCAACTGCATCAAGTTTTACCTTCTTCTCTTCAGAGTAATTGTGGCAATCAAATACTAGTTCCACTTTCTTTTCCCATTCTAAATATGCATCCGGATCACTTTTTTCTGAAAATGATGGAATCTTGATCTTGATGTTTCCTAAGTTTCTATCAATATGCTCATTGAAGCTTCCTCTTCGGCTAACAATTCTTCCATGACCAGATCTATTACTTGAAGATCTATCATCAATATCCTCAGAAACACCGTCTTCATCTTCATTTGTGATACAATTTTGATGCATTGCTCGTTGTGTATGAACTCTTCCGACTTGATTCCTTTGTAATCTAGTAATTGTAGCATCTTGTTGTTCCATTTTGTCTAAGATCTGACTAAATCTGATTTCCATGCGCTCCAAGTGTTGTCTCAAGGCACGTTGCTCGAATGATTCACCCAGTCTAGTTTCATCGCCGCTTGTCTCCATTAAAGAAATATATTGTCACTCAACTCACTAAGATTAGCTCTTTAAAGAACTTAGAATTGAGGCAATCCCTGTAAGCGTTCATTGACTAATAGAAATATTTCAAGAGCATGGAGTATGGATTAGGATAAAAGATAGGAATTGAAAGAAAAAAATGCACTTAGTAGAATGATAAACTTGAATTAAATGTAGAAAATAAATTATTATAATGGAATATGAGCAGGTGCCAGAATTGAATCTTGGCATAACATAATCTTGGCTGAAATGACTTTTGCCAGAATTTAATCTAGGCAAGTGGTGCCAGAATTTAATCTTGGCAAAACTTAAAGGAAATGTTGAATTGAAAGGTAAGGATAAAATAAGTGCTGAAAAGAAATTTGCCAGAATTTAATCTTGGCAAAGCTTGAAGGAAATACTGAATTGAAAGGTAAGGATAAAATAAGTTCTGAAAGAAATTTATCAAAATTGAATCTAGGTCGTATTTAAAAAAATATATGCATAATTGAAAGAGTAGGAGTATTTCTACCTTTTTTTCTTTCTTTCTTTTCTTTTCTATTTTTTTTATTTTTTTCCAATTTTTTTTTTAAATCTCGGCTTCCCTTTTTTTCCCTCTTCTTCTTGCCTTTTTTATTTTATTTTTTTTTGGCCCAAAAATCACAACTTTTTTTCCTTTTTTATTTATAGAAAAAATGCAAATAAGACTTGAAAAGATTCGAATAATAAGAAGAAAAAATATCAAAATAGATGAAAACTATCGCAAAGATTTAAGCACAAGAGAAAAGATAACCAAATCAATTTAGAAAGAACATAGTCTCTGATACCAACTGATGTAAACCCGATGAGAAGAAAGTCTGATAAGATCGCCTTGAATCGGTTCGCCTTGAAATTCAATTTGGGAAGGATATTGACGCCACACTCAAGAAAGACAAGAAGGTGAGTGATAAGTCATGGGTGTTTTGATCACCACAAGTTGCCTTGCCTAAGAACTCGAAGGAAGCTCTCACAATAGAGAAAACTCAGATTTCATTCCACTAAATTCATCCCTTTAACCATACAAGAGTTTTCCTATATATAGACTTAGTGGAAGTTGAAACATTAACCTCTACTACACTTCCCACTAAGCACTAATTATGCACCATTATCATGCATGCATGAATGCATGGCATTTATTTTCCACTAATGCAACCACTAATTCCTAATACTAGCTTAGGAACTCTAAAAAAAGGCACTAAAACCCACCAAAGGACTTCAAAAGTCACTCTAGAAAAATCCCCCAAAAATACATACGAAAATGGTTCTCATGTTGGCTCAATTTCATTTTAGTTGAAGGAATGTGATCCATTTAGTTGTTGCATCCATTGTGCATTGATCCTCCTTTTCCTTGAGCTCCATTATTAAGCCTTCCAAGGCTTGCTTCGTTTTTTTTAGTCTTGGACTTTGTCGTAGGTCCTCCAATTCCCTTCAATGTCTCTTCATCCTTGGCTTTGTCTTGTTAGCTTTGAAACCCCTCCTTGGCTTTCATCATTCCCTCCTTTAGATGAATTCATCCTCGAATTTAGGTCCTTATCAACTACATCAAAAGGACGCAAATCAGCCACATTAAATGTTGCACTAACACCATACTCACCCAGCAAGTCAATCTTGTAAGTATTGTCATTAATTCTTTACAATACTTGGAATGGTCCATCTCCTCTTGGCTGAAGTTTTGATTTCCTTTGGGCAGGAAACCTTTCCTTCCTCATATGAACCCACACCCAATCACACCGAGTTCATGGACAACTCTTTTTCTCCCTTTATTGGCTCTATTTGCATATTGCTCCATTTTCTTCTCAATTTAAGCTTTAACTTGCTCATGAAGCTTCTTCACATATTCCACCTTTGTTTTGCCATCCTTGTGAACTAAAGAAGAAGGGTTAGGTAAAGGAAGCAAATCAAGAAGTGTTAGTGGATTGAACCCATAAACAATCTCAAAAGGAGAAAATTGAGTAGTAGAATGGACAACCCTATTGTAAGCAAATTCAACATGGGGTAAACATTCTTCCCAAGACTTAATGTTCTTCTTAATAATTGCTCTAAGAAGAGTAGAAAGAGTCCTATTTACCACCTCAGTTTGGCCGTCAGTTTGAGGGTGGCATGTGGTCGAGACAAGAAGCTTTGTTCCCAACTTGTTCCATAAGGTCCTCTAAAAATGGCTTAAAAATTTGGTGTCACGATCTGAAACAATGCTCCTAGGCATACCATGAAGTCTTACCACCTCTTTGAAAAACAAATCTTTTTGAGTGCGTGGTAGCCCTAAACCAAAATCCATAGAAGCCCACGAGAAATCCATAGATTTTGCTTTTCTACACACAATGCACATTTCACAAAATTTCTGCACATCATGCTTCATGTGTGGCCAATGAAAATGTTCATGCAGCATTTCTACGCATGGATCCTCTAGACACACAAAGTCTATTATTCTTAAACAAGTAGTTATCATGCCTAACAAACCCATTTTGTGATTTCTTTTTACACGTAGCATATAATTGGGAAAATTCATTATCATGTACATATAATTTCGTAATATGTTCAAAGCCAAGCAATTTAGTTTCAAGTGTAGCAAGCAAATTATACCTTCTTGAAAGTGCATCTACTACAACATTTGCCCTTCCTTGCTTGTGCTTAATCACATAAGGAAATTGTTCAAGAATTTCAACCCACTTGGCATGCCTTTTGTTGAGCTTCCCCTGCCCTTTCAAATACTTCAAAGATTCATGATCACTATGAATGATAAATTCTTTAGGCAAAAGATAATTCTGTCATGTTTGCAAAGCTCTAACAAGTGCATACAATTCTATATCATAAGTGGAATAGTTGAGAGTGGCGCCACCTAACTTCTCACTAAAATATGCAATGGGATGACCATCTTGAAGTAAAACAGCCCCAATACCCATATGAGATGCATCACATTCAATTTCAAATGATTTAGATGAAGGTCGTTGCTTCGGAGGCTCATTGGCTCCCATGTCCCCGGATTAAAATTTTCACTAATGAAAGAATTAATCCGGATGGGATGAGTTTCCTTAGCACAACCATTTCATCGTCGTGCTAACAACTTGAGTGGTCGCTTGAACAAACTAGTTGTTAAAGCAACACAACCCTTCTAGTTGATTAGCCGCGGAAGAGACGACGGACGGATGGCCGGTTTTTGTGTTTGTCTTCGGGGTCCATGATTATACAATATATATTCATACGCATACATGTATAATCAAAACATAAAAGAACATGCTCAGATATGTAAATAAAGAAAAAAAACTTTATACCTTACGATCTTCTACCGTATGTCCTATCCTTCTCGTGGACGACGTGTGGACGAAGATCCTCCACGAGTAGAAGCCTTCTAGATCGTGTTCTTCCCTTCCTTGTCCGCTGCGAACAAAGAGAAGAACCAAAAAATACCTATCCTTTCTAGAACCGGCCACTAAATTAGGGAATTTGGTGCAACCGCCGGCCAAGGAGCAAGTGGATCAAGCGCCGGCCAACTTTAAGAGGGGTTGCCGCCGGCCACCAAGGAGAAAGGGAGGAGGAAGAGCACCGGCCACCAATGGAAGGAGAACCGCCGGCCAAGGAATAAGAGAGAGGCTTTGAGAATGGGCGCCGGCCAAGTCTAGATGGAAGAAGGTTGGGCGCCGGCAACTTCTTGGAGGAAGGAGGTTGCCGCCCAAAACAAAACCCTAGCTCCCAAACCCTAGCCGCCCACTTGTGGAAGAGTCAAACCCTAATCCTCTCTAAATCATCTTTTGCCGCCCAAGCCTAAGCCCCCTATTTATAGAATTGGGCTTAAGCCTCCTTTAATCTCCACCGTCGGATCTAGGGATTTAATCTCCACCGTCGGATCTAGGGTTTTATCCCAACCGTCGGATCTAGGGTTTTATCCCAACCATCGGATCTAGGATTTCATCCCATCCGTCGGATCTAGGGTTTCATCCCAACTGTCGGATCTAGGGTTTTATCCCAACCGTCGGATCTAGGGATTTAATCCCAACCGTCGATTCTAGGGATTCATCCTAACCATCGGATCTAGGGATTTAATCCCAACCGTTGGTTCTAGGGTTTCATCCTAACCATCGGATCTAGAGATTTAATCCTAACCGTTGGTTCTAGGTTTTGTTTTACATTCTTAGATCTAGACTTCACAAGGATTATATTAGGCTACGATAGGGACCATAAGGAGGAGTTGGATCTTGGCCACCCGATGGATCGGAACCACACAAACTTGATCCATCAATGATGTTCCATTCCACTAGAGGATCATCATTGAACTACCTCACCAACCCCCATAAATTAATATGGGCTCCATATATTATTCGTACATTAATCTCCCCGTGTTTAAGATATCGAATGTCCGTCAATTAATTGATTTACTGACCATCAATTAATTAACATCTAATTCCTCGAATAGTACCACTCAACCTTATCATCATGTTGACTAAGTCAACCAGCTGGGTTTACATGATGAACTTTATGAGCTCCTCAAGGGGACATCATCAACCTAATATATAGGACACGGTTTCCTCCTATAATCAACGGCACACCATGTAAATAATATCATTTCCCAACTTACCGGGCATATTGATTTAATCCATCTAAATCTCACCCTCTGGTAAATCAAAGAAATAAATACTAAGTACATGTGCCCATTATTATATCGGGATTAAGAGCATGCACAACATAATATCCGAGGTCCGATTCAATTATGTAGTCAGTACTAAATTGAATCACCTCTATGTCGGTCCTGCTCAATACACCTAAGTGTACTAGTGTAACTTTATGTTCAAGACAAAACAATACCAAGCTACACTACAACCATGCCAATGTTTGTCCAAAACCATCTTGGTCGTGAGCCTCTACTTATATTTTACAAGGAACTGATAACATGATCTTCTGTGCCACACCAAGCACCATGTTATCTACAATGTAAAATATTAGACAATATGCACACATATATAAAGTGCAAACAATGATCATATGATTCTTATTCAAAAATAAAATGTTCATACAAAAAGAGCTAGGCTTTCAGTATACATTCCAACAATCTCCCACTTATACTAAAAGACTATGCCATCATCACTCTGCCATACATCTGATCCCCATGTCCTCCACATGCCTATCAAACGCTTTCGCTGGAAGGGCCTTAGTGAATGGATCCGCCAGGTTATCCTCTAATGCAATCTTGGCGACAGCTACTTCTCCTCGCTTTACGATCTCTCGTATAAGGTGGTACTTGCGCTCTATGTGTTTACTCGCCTTATGGGCTCGTGGTTCCTTCGAGTTTGCAACTGCACCACTGTTATCACAATAAATTGTGATAGTTCTGGGCAAACCAGGAATCACATCCAAGTCCATCAAGAAGTTCCTGAGCCATACAGCTTCCTTGGCTGCCTCAGAGGCTGCCACATACTCAGCTTCTATGGTAGAGTCCGCCACGCATTTCTGCTTGACACTCCTCCATTCTATGGCTCCACCTCCAAAAGTAAACACAAACCCCGAGGGAGACTTACTCTTGTCCCTATCTGATTGGAAATCCGAATCTGTGTAACCTACAGGGACTAATTGATCTGCCCGGTAAACCAGCATATAATCCCTTATCCTTCTCAGGTACTTCAATATATACTTTACCGCAGTCCAATGTCCCTGTCCAGGATTACTCTGATATCTGCTAACCATGCCCACGGCAAAGTAGATATCCGGTCTCGTACATAGCATATCATACATAAGGCTTCCTACTGCCGAAGTATAAGGAACCGCCTTCATGTCCTCTATCTCCTTTGATGTTTTGGGACACATCTCTTTAGATAAAGGAACTCCATCCCTAAAAGGTAGAAAACCTTTCTTGGAGTTCTGCATGCTAAAACAAGCAAGGATAGTGTCAATGTATGAAGCTTGAGATAAGCACAACATCCTTTTCTTGCGATCCCTTATAACTTTGATCCCAAGGATGTGTCCCACTTCTCCCAAGTCCTTCATGTCAAATTGTTTGGACAACCATACCCTTACGTCTGATAACACTTTGATATTGTTGCCAACTAACAAAATGTCATCTACGTATAGTACAAGAAACACCACTACGTTCCATCACATCTCTTGTATACACAAGGCTCATCCGGACTTTGAATAAATACATATGACTGGATTACCTCATCAAAGCGGATGTTCCAAGATCTAGAAGCTTGCTTCAATCCATAAATGGACCGATTAAGCTTACATACAAGATGCTCTTTGCCTTTAGCAATGAATCCCTCACAGTTGCGCATATAGATGTTCTCCTCAAGACTTCCGTTAAGGAAAGCTGTCTTGACATCCATCTGCCAAATCTCATAATCCATATGAGCAGCTATAGATAAGAGAATCCGGATAGACTTAAGCATAGCTACCGGCGAAAAGGTCTCCTCATAATCGATACCCTCTTTCTGTGTATACCCTTTCGCAACAAGCCTAGCTTTGAAGGTCTCAACCTTCCCGTCTACTCCTCTATTTCTCTTGTAGATCCACTTGCATCCAATGGTTTTTACACCATCGGGTGGTTCTACTAGCTCCCAGACCTGATTAAAATCCATAGATTCTATCTCTGAATTCATCGCTCTTTGCCAAGATACCGCATCTCTATCTTGAATTGCCTCATCATATGTCCAGGGATCAGGTTCATGTTCACCAGGGACTAAGTCCGAAGACTCTCCCAAAAACATGAATCTCTCGGGTTGTCTAACAACCCTCCCACTACGACGAGGTGCCTCCTGTGTATGCTATGTGACACGCGGTGCAGTGACTTGTGGTGTCTCCTCTTGTACCGGTGGTACTGAAGTTGGGACTTCCCCTGTTAACTCCTCAAGAACAATCCTACTCTTGGGCTTGTGGTTCATTACATAATCCTCCTCTAGAAATCTGGCGTTCGTGCTAACGATCACCCTCTGATCTCTAGGATTATAAAACAAACCACCTTTCATTCCCTTAGGATAGCCAACAAACATGCACACTTCTGTACGAGGTTCCAACTTACCAGCATCAGCCTTCAGCACATGTGTTGGACTCCCCCATATCCGAATATGTCTTAGACTAGGCTTTCACCCAGTCCACAATTCTACAGGGGTAGAAGGTACTGATTTAGATGGAACCAAGTTCAGAGTGTACATTGCCGTATCCAGTGCATACCCCCAGAACGAAACAGGTAACTTAGAATAACTCATCATCGATCTGACCATCTCCATAAGAGTCCTATTCCTTCGCTCCGCTACACCATTCTGCTGGGGTGTGCCAGGTGCAGACAATTAGGATTGAATCCCAGACTCTGATAGGTAACTCTTAAACTCTCCCAATAGGTACTCGCCACCATGATCAGATCGTAGTGTCTTGATACTTTTAACTTGACGGTTCTCCCCATCAGCCTTGAATTCTTTGAACCTGTCAAAGCATTCAGACTTGCGGCGCATCAAGTAAATGTATCCATATCTTGAATAATCGTCTATAAAAGAGACGAAATATTCAAAACCACCTCTTGCCTGGATAGACATAGGACCGCACAAATCAGAATGAACCAATTCTAACACATCTTTGGCCCTATACCCCTTGGCCTTGAAAGGCCTCTTGGTCATTTTACCTTCCAAGCAAGATTCGCAGGTTGGGAGATCCTCCACCACTAATGAACCCAAAGGTCCATCAGCTATCAACCTTTGAATTCTACTTAGGTTAATATGACCAAGCCTTAGATGCCAAAGATATGTTTGGTTCATCTGCGAAGGTTCTTTTCTCTTATTAGATTTAGAAGATGAGTTATTTACTTCTATATGCATCGTGGGAGTTTTCGGTTCAAGAGTATATAAATTGCCAACCAATGTACCAGAACAGATAATCTCCCTATTCCTTTTTATAACCACTTTGTCATTAAAAGAAACAGAATATCCATCCAAAAACAATTTAGAAACTGAAATTAAATTCTTTCTAAAAGTAGGTACATAAAGACAATTTCTCAAAACCAAAACTTTATTCCTATCAAAAGATAAATAAACGTCTCCCACTGTAATAGCTGCCACCTTTGAAGCATTGCCCATGAAGATGGTAATCTCTCCCTCAGCTAGTCGTCGGGTTTCCTGGAACTCATGCAAAGTATTGCAGACATGATCAGTGGCTCCTGTATCTACACACCATGCACTTGTAGATAACACCGCTAAACATGTTTCAACAACTAAACAAGAAGATATACCTTTGTTCTTTCGGCGAGGACAGTCCGCCTTCCAATGTCCAGTCTGCTTGCAAGTGAAGCACTAGCCTTTCGGCTTCTTCACTCCTGCCTGAGGTCCCACTGCCACCTTTTTCGCTCCACCTTGCTTCTTCTTCTTCTTACCTTTCGGTTTAGAGGAAGAAACCTTCTGAGCGACCATGGCTTGAGCACTCTGACGAAAAAGCCCCTCTGCCGCCTGGAGTTCTGTCAAAAGCTCCTCCAACGAATACAACCTCTTGTTCATGTTGTAGTTGAGGCGGAACTGCTCAAAACTCCTAGGCAGAGACTGGAGAATGATATCGATCTCTCATTAAGATGAGCCATCATCTTGAGAACATGATCCCTAACGGGTGTTCCCTCGATCATGGTGGTCGTCATCAAGTTTCTCATTGCCTCCTGCCTAGCTGCCCTACTCTAATGTCCGAAAAGTTCCTTGAGATTGAACATCATGTCATAAGTTGTGGCTATGGCCTGATGCTGATGTTGCAGCACATTTGACATAGATGCCAAAATGTAACACCGCGTCATCTCATCTTCCTTGACCCATTTCTTATAACGTTCTTTCTCCTTTTCATCAGAGTCATCGGAGGGCTTAGGAGGATAGACCTCTAAGAGTACAAATTTGTACTCCTCTGCAGTTAAGACAATATCCAAGTTTCTTTTCCAATCAATGTAGTTTGGTCCAGTAAGTTTGTTTTCTTTTAAAATCACAGCAAGTGGGTTGAAAGCCATTTGAAAATCCTAAAAATCACAATTATCAAAATATTAGATTTCAAATATTATTGATTCCTCAAAACAATAAAATTCTCGAAATCAACCAACACCTCAAATCACCGAGAATATCGCATGCCACGCTGTGTGGACGTATACGAATTCTACATTTGTAAGAGGAGGTTTTACCCATTAATTTTATTATCTTGTCAACCTTACTTTTTGACAAATAAAATTAATAGTTGATTCCTCTTTGGCCCTACAAATAAAAGCAGTGACTCCGATGGGGAGGATACTTCTATTTGCATCTAAGTGTGCACCATTACACGATACTAAGGGAATTATTTCGGATTATGTGCCTTACCGCTGTGGAAGTACACATGCTCCTAGATAATTTCCTATAACCATTATTTGACCTAGTGATCCGCAAACAAACTCGTCCGCAGGGAGGAAGGCACTCAGAGCCAACACACAAGTTTGTTGCATCACACGTCAAATTGCAATGGAGGCCGCGGGAATTAATTAAAATGTCCCTCTCCCACTTAGTTAATTGAAAATGAGGAATTTTAAAGCATACACAACATGCATATAAAACAAATAAGCAATAAATATGGAAAAAATAGAATTTTTCCAACTATTATGGCATTGTCCTCCAATATGCATCCCGTCGTGTCGCCACCTCGTCCGCTCCATCTTTTCCCGTGCGCAAGTCACCAAAGAGATCCGAGCCGAGATAAAACTATTTTAATTTACATCCATCGATCCTATACTCCACGAAGGAGTGTACAAATAATCTAGATCGAAAGTAAACTAAAATGAGCGGCTAAACAATGTCGTATTTAATTACAAAAATTAAATACTAATCTAGCCTCGTCAACCCCGAGGATTCAAATAATAAATATTTACACACATCCAATCACATACACACATATGGCCATAATAGTCGGATCTTATGTCTGCAACCAAAGAGTTAAACTACGCATATCCTACTATTATCCGGCACATATTGTTGGAATGTATACTGAAAGCCTAGCTCTTTTTGTATGAACATTTTATTTTGAAATAAGAATCACATGATCATTGTTTTCATTTTATATATATGTGTGCATATTGTCTAATATTTTACATTGTAAATAACATGGTGCTTGGTGTGGCACAGAAGATCATGTTATCAGTCCCTTGTAAAATATAAGTAAAGGCTCACAACCAAGATGGTTTTGGACAAACCATTGGCATGGTTGTAGTGTAGCTTGGTATTGTTTTTTCTTGAAGATAGAGTTACACTAGTACACTTAGGTGTATTGAGCAGGACCGACATATAGGTGATTCAATTTAGTGCTGACTACATAATTGAATCGGACCTCGGATATTATGTTGTACATACTCTTAATCCCGATATAATAACGGGCACATGTACTTAGTATTTATTTCTTTGATTTACCAGTGGGTGAGATTTAAATGGATTAAATCAATAAGCCCGGTAAGTTGGGAAATAATATTATTTACATGGTGTGTCGTTGATTATAGGAGGAAACCGTGTCCTATATATTAGGTTGATGATGTCCCCTTGAGGAGCTCATAAGGTTCATCATGTAAACCCAGCTGGTTGACTTAGTCAACATGATGATAAGGTTGAGTGGTACTACTCGAGGAGTTAGATGTTAATTAATTGATGGTCAGTAAATCAATTAATTGACGGACATTCGATATCTTAAACACGGAGAGATTAATGTACAAATAATATATGGAGCCCATATTAATTTATGGGGGTTGGTGAGGTAGTTCAATGATGATCCTCTAGTGGAATGGAACATCATTGATGGATCAAGATTGTGTGGTTCCGATCCATCGGGTGGCCAAGACCCAACTCCTCCTTATGGTCCCTATCGTAGCCTATTATAATCCTTGTGAAGTCTAGATCCAAGAATGTAAAACAAAACCTAGAACCAACGGTTGGATTGAATCCATAGATCCGATGGTTGGGATGAAACCCTAGAACCAACGGTTGGATTAAATCCATAGATCCGATGGTTAGGATGAAACCCTAGATCCGACGGTTGGGATGAAATCCTAGATCCGACGGTTGGGATGAAATCCTAGATCCGACGGTTGGGATGAAATCCTAGATCCGACGGTTGGGATGAAATCCTAGATCCTACGGTTGGGATGAAATCCTAGATCCGACAGTTGGGATAAAATCCTAGATCCGACGGTGGAGATTAAATCCCTAGATCCGACGGTGGAGATTAGAGGAGGCTTAAGCCTAAATTCTAGAATTAGGGTTTGGCTCATCCATAGGTTGGGCGGCAACAAACCTTAAAGGAGTTAGGGGTTGGGCGGCAAGAATATAGGAGTTAGTTCCTATAATTTTGACTAACCAACTTTCTCCTAAATTCTATAAATAAGGGCTTAGGGTTGGGCGGCAAGAGATAATTTTTGGAATAGGGATTAGGGTTTGGAAAGAGTTGGGCGGCTAGGGTTTGGAGCTAGGTTGGGCGGAAACCATCTTCATCCAACATTGTTGCCGGCGCCCAATTCATTCAAGCTTTCCTTGGTCGGCGCCCTTCATCTTAGCAACTCTCTTCTTCCTTTGCCGGCGGTTCTCCTCTCATTGGTTGCCGGCAAGATCATCTTCCTCCAATTCCCAAAGGTGGTCGGCGGCTCCTCTTGTTTTGGTTGCCGGCGCATCTTCATCCATTCCTTGGCCGGCGGTTGCATCAAACTTCCTAGCTTGGTGGCCGGTTCTAGATAGGAAAGGTATTGTTAGTTTTTCTCTTTGTTCGCAGGTAGAGGAGAACTCGATCTAGAAGGCTTCTACTCGTGGAGGATCTTCGTCCACACGTCGTCCACGAGAAGGATAGGACATACGGTAGAAGATCGTGAGGTATAAAGTTATTTTAACTTTATGTACAGATCTGAGCATGTTCTTATTTGTTTTGATTATGCATGTGTGTGTGTGCAAATATATTGTATAATCATGGACCCCAAAGACAAACACAAAAACCGGCGATCCGTCTGCCGCCTTTCGCTAATCAACTAGAAGAGTAGAGTTGCTTGAACAACTAGTTTGTTCGGCGACCACTCAAGTTGTTAACGACGACGACGAAATGGTGTTGCTAAGGAAGCTCATCCCATCCGGATTAATCCTTTCATTAGTGAAAATTTTAATCCGGGGACATGGGAGCCAATGAGCCTCCGAAGCGACATACCATCAATTGGTATCAGAGCCACGGTTTCCGGTTTTGTGTGTTTTGGATTCGGTTAATTTTTTTTTATGCATTTTTCATATATTATATGTGCCGGATAATAGTAGGATATGCGTAGTTTAACTCTTTGGTTGCAGGCATAAGATCCGACTATTATGGCCATGTGTGTGTATGTGAATGGATATGTGTAAAAATTTATTATTTGAATCCTCGGGGTTGACGAGGCTAGATTAGTATTTAATTTTTGTAATTAAATACGGCATTGTTTAGCCGCTCATTTTAGTTTACTTTCGATCTAGATTATTTGTACACTCCTTCGTGGAGTATAGGATCGATGGATGTAAATTAATATGATTTATCTCGGCTCGGAACTCTTTGGTGACTTGCGCACGGGAAAAGATGGAGCGGACGAGGTGGCGACACGACGGGATGCGTATTGGAGAACAATGCCATAATAGTTGGAAAAATTCTGATTTTTCCATATTTATTGCTTATTTGTTTTATATGCATGTTGTGTTTGTTTTAAAATTCCTCGATTGCAATTAACTAAGTGGGAGAGGGACATTTTAATTAATTCCCACGGCCTCCATTACAATTTGACGTGTGATGCAACAAACTTGCGCGTTGGCTCTGAGTGCCTTCCTCCCCATCGGATGGGTTTGTTTGCGGATCACTAGGTCAAATAATGGTTATAGGAAATTATTTAGGAGCGTGTGTACTTCCCCATTGGTAAGGCACATAATCCGAAATAATTCCCTTAGTATCGTGTAATGGTGCACACTTAGATGCAAATAAAAGGTATCCTCCCCATCGGAGTCACTGCTTTTATTTGTAGGGCTAAAGAGGAACCAACTATTAATTTTATTTGTCAAAAAGTAAGGTTGACAAGATAATAAAATTAATGGGTAAAACCTCCTCTTACAAATGTAGAATTATTATCGTCCACACTATGTGGCATGCGATATTCTCGGTGTTTTGAGGTGTTGGTTGATTTCGGGATTTTATTGTTTTGAGGAATCAATATTATTTGAAATCTGATATTTTTTTATCATTGTGATTTTTAGGATTTTCAAATGGCTTTCAACCCACTTGCTGTGATTTTAAAAGAAAACAAACTTACTGGTCCAAACTACATTGATTGGAAAAGAAACACGGATATTGTCTTAAGCTGCGGAGAGTACAAATTTGTACTCTTGAGGTCTGTCCTCCTAAGCCCACCGATGACTACGATGAAAAGGAGAAAGAACATTATAAGAAATGGGTTAAAGGCGGATGAGATGGCGCGGTGTTACATTTTGGCATCTATGTCAAATGTCTTTGCAACATCGATCGAGCCATAGCCACGGCTTATGACATGATGTTCAATCTCAAGGAACTTTTCGGACATCGAGTAGGCGGCTAGGCGAGAGGCAATGAGAAACTTGATGGCGACCACCATGGTCGAGGAACACCGTTAGGGACCATGTTCTCAAGATGATGGCTCATCTTAATGAGATGGAAGTCCTCGAGTGAGATCGATGGAAACCAGTGTCGATATCATTCTCCAGATCTCTGCCTAGGAGTTTTGGCGGTTCGCCTCAACTACAACATGAACAAGAGGTTGTATTCATTGGCGGAGCTTGGTGAACTCCAGCCAGAGGGGCTTTTTCGTCAGAGTTCTCAAGCCATGGTCGCTCAGAAGGTTTCTTCCTCTAAACCGAAAGGTAAGAAGAAGAAGAAGCAAGGTAGAGCGAAGAAAGTGGCAGTGGGACCCCAGGCAGGAGTGAAGAAGCCGAAAGGCAAGTGCTTCGCTTGCAAGCAGACTGGACATTGGAAGGCGAACTGTCCTCGCCGAAAGAACAAAGGTATATCTTCTTGTTTAGTTGTTGAAACATGTTTAGCTGTGTTATCTACGATTGCACGGTGTGTAGATCAGAGCCAGCGATCATGTCTGCAATACTTTGCGGGGTTCGAGAAACGGACTAGGTGAGGAGATTACCGTCTATATGGGCAATGCTTCAAAGGTGGCGGCTATTGCAGTGGGAGACGTTTATTTATCTTTTGATAGGAATAAAGTTTTGGTTTTGAGAAATTGTCTTTATGTACCTACTTTTAGAAAGAATTTAATTTCAGTTTCTAAATTATTTTTGGATGGATATTCTGTTTCTTTTAATGACAAAGTGGTTATAAAAAGGAATAGGGAGATTATCTGTTCTGGTACATTGGTTGGCAATTTATATACTCTTGAATCGAAAACTCCCACGATGCATATAGAAGTCAATAACTCATCTTCTAAGTCTAATAAGAGAAAAGAACCTTCTCAAATGAACCAAACATATCTTTGGCATCTAAGGCTTGGTCATATTAACCTAAGTAGAATTCAAAGGTTGATAGCTGATGGACCTTTGGGTTCATTAGTGGTGGAGGATCTCCCAACCTGCGAATCATGCTTGGAAGGTAAAATGACCAAGAGGCCTTTCAAGGCCAAGGGGTATAGAGCCAAAGATGTGTTAGAATTGGTTCATTCTGATTTGTGCGGTCCTATGTCTATCCAGGCAAGAGGTGGTTTTGAATATTTCGTCTCTTTTATAGACGATTATTCAAGATATGGATACATTTACTTGATGCGCTGCAAGTCTGAATGCTTTGACAAGTTCAAAGAATTCAAGGCTGATGTGGAGAACCGTCAAGGTAAAAGTATCAAGACATTACGATATGATCGTGGTGGCGAGTACCTCTTGGGAGAGTTTAGGAGTTACTTATCAGAGGCTGGGATTCAATCCCAATTTATGCACTCTTTGGCACACCCTGAGAATGGTGTAGCGGAGCGAAGAGGAATCTCTTATGGAGATGGTTAGATCGATGATGAGTTATTACGAGTTACGATTCGTTACGGGGTTTGCTCTGGAAAGCGACACATTCGAACTTGGTTCCATCTAAGTCAGTACCCTCTACTCCCAGAGTTATGGGTGGGTGAAAGCCTAGTCTAAGACATATTCGGATTGGGGTAGTCACGACATGTGTTAAAGGGAGATCTTTGGTAAGTTGGAATCTCGTCTGAGTGCGCTTGTTTGTTGGCTACCCTAAGGAGCGAAGGGTGGTTTATTCTATAGTCCTAGAGATCGGAAGGTGATCGTGAGTACATGCGATTTCTAGAGGAGGACTATGTGATGAACCACAAGCCACGAGTAGGATTGTTCTTGAGGAGTTGACGAAGTCCACTTGATTACCACGGTACAAGAGGACACACCACAAGTCAGCACCAGCGTGTCATAGAGCATACACGGGAGGCACCTCGTCGTAGTGGGAGGTTGTAGACAACCCGAGATTCATGTTTTTGGGAGAGTCTTGGACTTAGTCACTGGTGAACATGAACGATCCTGGACATATGGCGAGGCAATCCAAGATAGAATGCGATATCTTGGCAAAAGCGATGAATTGAGATAGAATCTATGGATTCTAATCAGGTCTGGGAGCTAGTAGAGCCACCCGATGGTGTAAAAACCATTGGATGCAAGTGGATCTACAAGAGAAAGAGAGGAGTAGACGGGAAGGTTGAAACCTTCAAAGCTAGGCTTGTTGCGAAAGGGTATACTCAGAAAGAGGGTATCGATTATGAGGAGACCTTTTAGCGATATGCTTAAGTCTATCCATTCTCTTATCTATAGCTGCTCATATGGATTATGAGATTTGGCGGATGGATGTCAAGACAGCTTTCCTTAACTAAGTCTTGAGGAGAACATCTATATGCACCGAGGAGGGATTCATTGCTAAAGGCAAAGAGCATCTTGTATGTAAGCTTAATCGGTCCATTTATGGATTGAAGCAAGCTTCTAGATCTTGGAACATCCGCTTTGATGAGGTAATCCAGTCATATGGATTTATTCAAAGTCCGGATGAACCTTGTGTATACAAGAGATGTGACGGAAATGTAGTGGTGTTTCTTGTACTATACGTAGATGACATTTTGTTAGTTGGCAACAATATCAAAGTGTTATCAGACGTAAGGGTATGGTTGTCCAAACAGTTTGACATGAAGGACTTGGGAGAAGTTGGACACATCCTTGGGATCAAAGTTATAAGGGATCGCAAGAAAAGGATGTTGTGCTTATCTCAAGCTTCATATGTTGACACTATCCTTGCTCGTTTTAGCATGCAGAACTCCAAGAAAGGTTTTCTACCTTTTAGGCATGGAGTTCCTTTATCTAAGAGATGTGTCCCAAAACATCAAAGGAGATAGAGGAGATGAAGGCGGTTCCTTATGCTTGTGAGGAAGCCTTATGTATACGTATGCTATGTACGAGGCCCGGATATCTGCTTTGCGTGGGCATGGTTAGCGGATATCGAGTAATCACAGCGGGGACATTGGGTGCGATAAAGCATATATTGAAGTACAGAAGGACTAGGGATTATATCTTTGGTTCTGGCGGATCAATTAGTCCTGTGGATTACAGTTGGATTTCAATCGATAGGGACAAGAGTAAGTCAACCTCGGGATTTGTGTTTACTTTTGGAGGTGGAGCCATAGTATGGAGGAGTGTCAAGCAGAAATGCGTGGCGGACTCTACCATGGAAGCTGAGTATGTGGCGACCTACGAAGCGACCAAAGGAACTTCTTGATGGACTTGGATGTGATTCTGGTTTGCCCGAACTATCACAATTTATTGTGATAATAGTGGTGCGATTGCAAACTCGAAGGAACCACGAGCCCATAAAGGCAGTAAACACATAGAGCGCAAGTACCACCTCATACGAGAGATCGTAAAGCGAGGAGAAGTTGCTGTCGCCAAGATTGCATCAGAGGATAACCTGGCGGATCCATTCACTAAGGCCCTTCCAGCGAAAGCGTTTGATAGGCATGTGGAGGACATGGGGATGAGATGTATGGCAGTGATGGCGGCATAGTCTTTTAGTATAAGTAGGAGATTGTTGGAATGTATCTTATATGTGTGCATATTGTCTAATATTTTACATTGTAAATAACATGGTGCTTGGTGTGGCACAGAAGATCATGTTATTAGTCCCTTGTAAAATATAAGTAAAGGCTCACAACCAAGATGGTTTTGGACAAACCATTGGCATGGTTGTAGTGTAGCTTGGTATTGTTTTTTCTTGAACATAGAGTTACACTAGTACACTTAGGTGTATTGAGCAGGACCGACATATAGGTGATTCAATTTAGTGCTGACTACATAATTGAATCGGACCTCGGATATTATGTTGTACATACTCTTAATCCCGATATAATAACGGGCACATGTACTTAGTATTTATTTCTTTGATTTACCAGTGGGTGAGATTTAAATGGATTAAATCAATAAGCCCGGTAAGTTGGGAAATAATATTATTTACATGGTGTGTCGTTGATTATAGGAGGAAACCGCGTCCTATATATTAGGTTGATGATGTCCCCTTGAGGAGCTCATAAGGTTCATCATGTAAACCTAGCTGGTTGACTTAGTCAACATGATGATAAGGTTGAGTGGTACTACTCGAGGAGTTAGATGTTAATTAATTGATGGTCAGTAAATCAATTAATTGACGGGCATTCGATATCTTAAACACGGGGAGATTAATGTACAAATAATATATGGAGCCCATATTAATTTATAGGGGTTGGTGTGGTAGTTCAATGATGATCCTCTAGTGGAATGGAACATCATTGATGGATCAAGATTGTGTGGTTCCGATCCATCGGGTGGCCAAGACCCAACTCCTCCTTATGGTCCCTATCGTAGCCTATTATAATCCTTGTGAAGTCTAGATCCAAGAATGTAAAACAAAACCTAGAACCAACGGTTGGATTGAATCCATAGATCCGATGGTTGGGATGAAACCCTAGAACCAACGGTTGGATTAAATCCATAGATCCGATGGTTAGGATGAAACCCTAGAATCGACGGTTAGGATGAAATCCTAGATCCGACGGTTGGGATGAAATCCTAGATCCGACGGTTGGGATGAAATCCTAGATCCGACGGTTGGGATGAAATCCTAGATCCTACGGTTGGGATGAAATCCTAGATCCGACGGTTGGGATAAAATCCTAGATCCGACGGTGGAGATTAAATCCCTAGATCCGACGGTGGAGATTAGAGGAGGCTTAAGCCTAAATTCTAGAATTAGGGCTTGGCTCATCCATAGGTTGGGCAACAAACCTTAAAGGAGTTAGGGTTGGCAAGAATATAGGAGTTAGTTCCTATAATTTTGACTAACCAACTTTCTCCTAAATTCTATAAATAAGGGCTTAGGGTTGCGGCAAGAGATAATTTTGGAATAGGGATTAGGGTTTGGAAGAGTTGGGCGGCTAGGGTTTGGAGCTAGGTTGGTAGCAACCATCTTCATCCAACATTGTTGCTTGCGCCCAATTCATTCAAGCTTTCCTTGGCGGCGCCCTTCATCTTAGCCACTCTCTTCTTCCTTTGCGGCGGTTCTCCTCTCATTGGTGGCGGCAAGATCATCTTCCTCCAATTCCCAAAGGTGGTGTGGCTCCTCTTGTTTTGGTGGCGGCGCATCTTCATCCATTCCTTGGGGCGGTTGCATCAAACTTCCTAGCTTGGTGGCGGTTCTAGATAGGAAAGGTATTGTTGGTTTTTCTCTTTGTTACTTGCGGACAAGGTAGAGGAGAACTTCGATCTAGAAGGCTTCTACTCGTGGAGGATCTTCGTCCCACCGTCGTCCACGAGAAGGATAGGACATACGGTAGAAGATCGTGAGGTATAAAGTTATTTTAACTTTATGTACAGATCTGAGCATGTTCTTATTTGTTTTGATTATGCATGTGTGTGTGTGCAAATATATTGTATAATCATGGACCCCGAAGACAAACACAAAAACCGGCGATCCGTCCGTCGTCTCTTCCGCGGCTAATCAACTAGAAGAGTAGAGTTGCTTGAACAACTAGTTTGTTCGAGCGACCACTCAAGTTGTTACGACGGCGAAAATGGTGTTGCTAAGGAAGCTCATCCCATCCGGATTAATCCTTTCATTAGTGAAAATTTTAATCCGGGGACATGGGAGCCAATGAGCCTCCGAAGCGACATACCAACAATTGGTATCAGAGCCACGGTTTCCGGTTTTGTGTGTTTTGGATTCGGTTAATTTTTATGCATTTTTCATATATTATATGTGCCGGATAATAGTAGGATATGCGTAGTTTAACTCTTTGGTTGCAGGCATAAGATCCGACTATTATGGCCATGTGTGTATGTGAATGGATGTGTGTAAAAATTTATTATTTGAATCCTCGGGGTTGACGAGGCTAGATTAGTATTTAATTTTTGTAATTAAATACGGCATTGTTTAGCCGCTCATTTTAGTTTACTTTCGATCTAGATTATTTGTACACTCCTTCGTGGAGTATAGGATCGATGGATGTAAATTAATATGATTTATCTCGGCTCGGAACTCTTTGGTGACTTGCGCACGGGAAAAGATGGAGCGGACGAGGTGGCGACACGACGGGATGCGTATTGGAGAACAATGCCATAATAGTTGGAAAAATTCTGATTTTTCCATATTTATTGCTTATTTGTTTTATATGCATGTTGTGTTTGTTTTAAAATTCCTCGATTGCAATTAACTAAGTGGGAGAGGGACATTTTAATTAATTCCCACGGCCTCCATTACAATTTGACGTGTGATGCAACAAACTTGCGCGTTGGCTCTAAGTGCCTTCCTCCCCATCGGATGGGTTTGTTTGCGGATCACTAGGTCAAATAATGGTTATAGGAAATTATTTAGGAGCGTGTGTACTTCCCCATCGGTAAGGCACATAATCCGAAATAATTCCCTTAGTATCGTGTAATGGTGCACACTTAGATGCAAATAAAAGGTATCCTCCCCATCGGAGTCACTGCTTTTATTTGTAGGGCTAAAGAGGAACCAACTATTAATTTAATTTGTCAAAAAGTAAGGTTGACAAGATAATAAAATTAATGGGTAAAACCTCCTCTTACAAATGTAGAATTCGTATACGTCCACACTATCGTGGCATGCGATATTCTCGGTGTTTTGAGGTGTTGGTTGATTTCGGGATTTTATTGTTTTGAGGAATCAATATTATTTGAAATCTGATATTTTTTTTATCATTGTGATTTTTAGGATTTTCAAATGGCTTTCAACCCACTTGCTGTGATTTTAAAAGAAAACAAACTTACTGGTCCAAACTACATTGATTGGAAAAGAAACCTGGATATTGTCTTAACTGCGGAGGAGTACAAATTTGTACTCTTCGAGTCATCCTCCTAAGCCCTCGATGACTACGATGAAAGGAGAAAGAACATTATAAGAAATGGGTTAAGCGGATGAGATGGCGCGGTGTTACATTTTGGCATCTATGTCAAATGTCTTTGCAACATCGACATCGAGCCATAGCCCTGACTTATGACATGATGTTCAATCTCAAGGAACTTTTAGGACATCGAGTAGGCGGCTAAGCGGAGAGCAATGAGAAACTTGATGGCGACCACCATGGTCGAGGAACACCGTTAGGGACCATGTTCTCAAGATGATGGCTCATCTTAATGAGATGGAAGTCCTCGGAGTGAGATCGATGGGAAACCCAGTCGATATCATTCTCCGATCTCTGCCTAGGAGTTTTGGCGATTCGCCTCAACTACAACATGAACAAGAGGTTGTATTCGTTGGCGAGCTTGTGAGAACTCGAGTGCGAGAGGGCTTTTTCGTCAGTTCTCAAGCCATGGTCACTCGGAAGGTTTCTTCCTCTAAGCCAAAGGTAAGAAGAAGAAGAAGCAAGGTGGAGCGAAGAAAGTGGTAGTGGGACCTCAGGCGAGAGTGAAGAAGCGAAGGCAAGTGCTTCACTTGCAAGCGGTGGACATTGGAAGGCGGTGTCCTCGCCGAAAGAACAAAGGTATATCTTCTTGTTTAGTTGTTGAAACATGTTTAGCGGTGTTATCTACGATTCACGGTGTGTAGATCACGAGCCAGCGATCATGTCTGCAATACTTTGCGAGGGTTCGAAGCGACGACTAGGTGAGGAGAGATTCACAGTCTTCATGGGCAATGCTTGAGGTGGCGGCTATTGCGATTGGGAGGCGTTTATTTATCTTTTGATAGGAATAAAGTTTTGGTTTTAGAAATTGTCTTTATGTACCTACTTTTAGAAAGAATTTAATTTGATTTCTAAATTGTTTTTTGGATGGATATTACATTTCTTTTAATGTGAGTTTGTTATAAAAGGAATAGGAGATTATCCGCTACAGTACATTGGTTGGCAATTTATATACTCTTGAACCAAAAACTCCCACGATGCAAATAGAAATAAATAGCTCATCTTCTAAATCTAATAAGAGAAAAGAACCTTCAAGAATGAACCAAACATATCTGCATCTAAGGCTTGGTCATATTAACCTAAGTAGAATTCAAAGGTTGATAGCCGATGGACTTTTAGGTTCATTAGTGGTGGAGGATCTCCCAACCGCAATCATGCTTGGAATGTAAAATGACAAAGAGTCCTTTTAATGCAAAGGGGTATAGAGCCAAAGATGTGTTAGAACTGGTTCATTCTGATTTGTGCGGGTCCTATGACTATCCAGTAAGAGGTGGTTTTGAATATTTCGTCTCTTTTATAGACGATTATTCAAGATATGGATACATTTACTTGATGCGCCGCAAGTCTGAATGCTTTGACAGGTTCAAAGAATTCAAGGCTGATGTGGAGAACCGTCAAGATAAAAGTATCAAGACATTACGATCTGATCGTGGTGGCGAGTACCTCTTGGGAGAGTTTAGGAGTTACTTATCAGAGGCTGGGATTCAATCCCAATTGTCTGCACCTGGCACACCCCAGCAGAATGGTGTAGCGGAGCGAAGGAATAGGACTCTTATGGAGATGGTTAGATCGATGATGAGTTATTCTGAGTTACCTGATTCGTTCTGGGGGTTTGCTCTGGAAACAGCAGCACACATTCTGAACTTGGTTCCATCTAAGTCAGTACCCTCTACTCCCACAGAGTTGTGGACTGGGCGAAAGCCTAGTCTAAGACATATTCGGATTTGGGGTAGTACAGCACATGTGCTGAAGGGAGATGCTGGTAAGTTGGAATCTCGTACAGAAGTGCGCTTGTTTGTTGGCTACCCTAAGGGAACGAAGGGTGGTTTATTCTATAGTCCTAGAGATCAGAAGGTGATCGTGAGTACGAATGCCAGATTTCTAGAGGAGGACTATGTGATGAACCACAAGCCCACGAGTAGGATTGTTCTTGAGGAGTTGACAGGGGAAGTCCCAACTTCAGTACCACCGGTACAAGAGGACACACCACAAGTCACTGCACCGCGTGTCATAGAGCATACACAGGAGGCACCTCGTCGTAGTGGGAGGGTTGTAAGATAACCCGACAGATTCATGTTTTTGGGAGAGTCTTCGGACTTAGTCCCTGGTGAACATGAACCTGATCCCTGGACATATGACGAGGCTGTTAGGGCAATCTCTTGCCGTAATATGGTTTTGATGGTGTGGCAAAGGGTTTAAGTTAGTGTGTTATGTTGATTTGATATGTGCGTTGAAGTCGTGCAGGACTTAGTAATTCGCACATGGAGCCGTGGCGAGTTTCACATCTCATGACTCGTGCCTTGAGTCGGTGAAGGATAGCTTTGCGGAAGCCGTGCGCTTGGAGCATCCGAGGGACCGCCGGACGAGAAGCTTGGAGTGAAGCCGGAGGAAGTAGACTTCGAGGCAAGAGACGCGAAGGAGCATTGCAGAGTCGTGCGCCTGATGCTGCCGAGGGACGTGGCCGAGAACGAAGAGAACTTCGAAGGCGAGGGACTCCGAGAAATGAGAGTGAGCGATTGTAACCCGGGGAAGGGTAGCTCTTAGGTGAAACTTGGCCATTTGGCCAAGTGTCGGATGGGTTTTCCCGACACGGTCATTGCCATGTCATGCGATCGGCGCTAATCGAGTGTAGCTCGTGGTATCTGGCCCGGCCGGTTTGTCGTGATCGGCGATCGCATCGTTAGCGATCGCCAAGACGCTGGCGATCGATCAGAAGGCAGCGGCGATCGGTAGTCAATAGGGTTTTAGCTAGAACCGCTCGTAGCGGCCAGGCGGTCGACTACGGGTGTGATCGATCGAGGTCCAGTCGACTGCCAAGAGTTCCGTTGGACAACAACGGTCGGCATCCGACGTGTTCGGAGGCCGTTGTAGTGACGGCAGTCGACTGCCATGGGCGACAGTCGACTGATGGCGGCCAACGGAAAGAAGTTAGCCCTCTCTATAAAAAGAGAGGGTGTGAGCCTTTGAGAGGCTAATGCTTAAGTTCCAAACAATCTTCCTAGTGCCCCACAAGCTCTAAACTCTTCTTACTCGCTTTTACTCCATTCTATTTGTAAGAAGAGTGATCTTGATTGTAAAGGTTACCTCCACCTAGCTTGGTGCAAAGGAGAGACCATTTAGTGGATTGGTTGAGCGGAGTGATTCACCGAGGACGAATCGGGGACCGTGGATTAGCGGCGTAGCCGTGAACCACGTTACATCTTGTGTTAGCATTGTCTATTTCCTTTGCTTTGTTTTTATTTGTTTAATTTGCTTGTATTGTTGTTTCCGCTTGCGCTAATCTAATTGTAGACGAGCAAATTCCTATAACCAACGAACGAGGGCTATTCACCCCCCTCTAGCCGGCCATCCGATCTCTAACAAGTGGTATCAGAGCCGAGGTTGCTTGTCACCGGACTAACCGCCGCAACAAGCCCTACATCAAAAATGGCCGGCTCCAACATCCATCCTCCGAAGTTTGAAGGAGAATTCGCTTGGTGGAAGAAGCGAATGGAGGTATTTTTCGAAACGGATTTTGATATAATGATTACAATGGAATCCGGTTTCATTTTGCCTAGGGATGAAGAGGGGAAGCCAATAGAGAAATCTAGGTGGACCAAGAAGCAAAGAGAGGAGCACCTTGCAAACTCCAAAGCCAAGCACCATCTCTACAATGTGCTTCCTCTACAAGAGATCAACCGGATCGGAGAATGTGCTAGCGCCAAGGAGATGTGGGAGAAGCTTATAGAACTCCATGAAGGCACATCCGAGGCCAAGCTAGCAAGGAGAGATCTCCTCCGCTCCCAACTATCTAATATAAAACTAGAAAAGGGAGAAAAGGTAACCTCACTACATTCTAGGTTTAAGGAAATTTTAATTGGGCTAACAAGTGTAGGAGAAAGGCTTTCAAACTGGGACATGCTCATGAAAGCCATAGATGCTTTTCCCCGATCCTCAAAATGGAGTTCAATGGTGGACTCCTTCTATATGTCCAAGAACTTGGAAGTAAGTACCTTGGAGGAGTTCTTCTCGACAATGGAGCTCCACGAAACGAGGCTTGAAGGAATTCAAGAAGAGCCAAGAATTCAACCCTCAAGAGGAGTAGCATTGTTGGCAAACAAAGGGAAGAAGAAGATGGAAATCCCCTCCTCCTCCGATGATGAAGCCTCCTCCTCCTCCATGGATAGCACCGAGGAAGCCTACATGGTAAGGAAGGTGAGGCGTGTATTTAAGAATTTTAGATTTGATAAATCAAATGATAGGAATAGAAGACCGAGGGGGAAGGTGATATGCTACAATTGCCAAGGAGAGGGACACATAAGGGACAATTGTCCTCTCCTAAACAAAAGCAAGGAAGAGAGGAAAAAGAAAGAAGAAAAGAAGAAGAAAAAGGGGAGCAAGAAAAAGAAGGAAGAGGAGAAGAAGGCAAAAGAAAAAGGGAAGGCCAAAGCATTCAAGGCCAAGACATGGGATGATCCTTCCTCATCCTCCTCCTCATCATCGGATGAGGAGAATGCCTTTGTCGCCAATTTGGCCTTGATGGCCTTTGACGATTTGGATTGCTCCTCCTCCGAAAATGAAGGATCAAGCACAAGAGGAGAGAGCTCAAGTGAAGGGGGAGCCTTCTCCACATCATCATCCTCCTCATCATCCGAAGAAGAAGAAGAGGACATGGAAACTATGGTAACGAAAGCCTCTCCTAGTAAAATAGTTTCTATGATTTCTAGTTTAACTAGGGATTTGTTTAGAGCAAAGAAGAAAAATAAATGCATGATAGATAAAATTAATGCATTAGAAAATAAGCTAGAAAATGCATGCTTAAATAATAATGATACTTCTTCTGCCATGATGATGCATGCTCACATGATAATTATGTGCCTTTAGATGTTAGTGATGCATGCATAGAAGAAAATAGGGCATTAAGGGAAAAGGTAGATTATTTAACCAAAGCCCTAGGAAAATTCACAATTGGCTCCAACACTTTGAATATGATCATAGGGAGCCAAAGGGCAAGTTTTAACAAGAAAGGCCTAGGATATAAAGAGAAGAAAAATGAGAAGGCCTATAGATGCCTAATAGCTAGGGGACAAGACAAAAACAAAGTAATAGCTAAGAAATGGATCCCCAAGGAATTTCTAGTGAACCCATAGGTAAAAATCTATTTTGGGTTCCAAAATCCATCCTTAAGGGTTAGAAAACCCCTAGGGTAGTCAACCATATGAACTTGACCTATATCATATTTTGGTTGACTTAGGATGACGGGACAACATTTTTAGATAGTGTTGGGTGATGATAACGTGCCCATAAAAAGGTAATAATGCTTAAAATCATGATGATTAATGTAATTTCTATGCATATGTGTAAATCATGATTTATGTTTTTGATATTTGGCACATCATCATGAGAAATAGGTTTAAATCATGCTTTAGGTGATAACTTATTTATTATCATCATATAATGCCTAATGCATGGTTATAATTTGATGAAAACATGTATTTCATGATCATAATGTGAAATTAAATCATATATATCATTATGATCATGTAGGTTGTTAGGTTGATACTTAACCATGATAGAATTGCTTGAATATATTGGTTAAGTATATATATACAAATACCCCCCTAGGATGCATCTCACACTCACTATAGGCTAACTTGATTGCAAACTTAGCATGGGTGAGATATTAGGATGATACAAATGTCCACTAATGCCTATGGCATTTAGATGGTCAGTTAAAGTATCAAAATAGCAATAATAGACCAATCATGGGGAAGGCTTATGTTTAATTCATAGACATATTGCCCAAAGATCATGATTGGATATTTCTAATGTTTTCAAAACAATTTCTTACCTTAAAATACATGTATTCATGTTTTGAAACAATTGAATGCAAAACTAGGTGTTAAAATGGATACTAACATGCTCAAAAACTAGTGTTTTTTCAAGTGTTTGGATTTTTGGCAAATCTTGTAAAATATAATGATTTTTCATGAAAAACTATTTTTCCTTGATAAATATACTTAAGAGAAATATGTTCCCCAAATTTCATGATTTTTAGAATTTTCTGGAATTTATAATGCATTTCTGAAATTCGTCCAGAAAATCAGAAATATGGATTCCTTTGTGCCCGATCGCCATACGATATAAATGATCGTGGCTCTAAATCAGAATATTGAAGGCCGAATTCAGTTTATAAAACCTCCTACAAGTGGTAGAAATATACTTGATGCCTCCTACAGTTTTTAAATCAACTTGACATATTTTTCCTCCATTATACTTGATGCCATGAGCTTATAACTTAGTGTTAATCTTTTTGATGGTGTCAAAGGGGGAGAAATAAGTATGTTTAAGTTAATCACATTAGGGGGAGAAATATATGATAAGGGGAGAAATATATGATAAGGGGAGAAAATTAATATGGAGAGTTTCATGGATTAAGGGGGAGTTGCATGTTGTTATATCATGTTTATCTTTACATGCTTTCTTACCTTAGAATTTATATCAAATGTTTTACCTAACTTAAACGGATTGCCACACATCAAAAAGGGGGAGATTGTTAGGGCAATCTCTTGCCGTAATATGGTTTTGATGGTGTGGCAAAGGGTTTAAGTTAGTGTGTTATGTTGATTTGATATGTGCGTTGAAGTCGTGCAGGACTTAGTAATTGCACATGGGCCGTGGCGAGTTTCACATCTCATGACTCGTGCCTTGAGTCGGTGAAGGATAGCTGCGAAGCCGTGCGCTTGGAGCATCCGAGGACCGCCGGACGAGAAGCTTGGAGTGAAGCCGGAGGAAGTAGACTCGAGGCAAGAGACGCGAAGGAGCATTGCAGTGCGCGAGCCGCTTAGGGGACGTGGCGAACGAAGAGAACTTCGGCGAGGACTCAGAAATGAGAGTGAGCGATTGTAACCCGGGAAGGGTAGCTCTTAGGTGAAACTTGGCCATTTGGCCAAGTGTCGGATGGGTTTTCCGACACCCGATCGCCATGTCATGGCGGTGATCGCTTCCCCGAATCAGTGTAGCTCGGCCCGGTATACGATCGAGGTTTGTGGCGTGATCGGCATACGCCATCGTTAGCGATCGCCAAGATAACGATCGCTGGCGTGATCGGTAGTCAATAGGGTTTTAGCCTCAGAGCCGCTCCAGGCCGATCGACTCAGTCGTGATCGGTAGTGAGTCGATCGCTAAGAGTTCCGTTGGACAACAACGGTCGGCATCCGACGTGTTCGGAGGCCGTTAGTATAACGCGATCATTGCCATGGCGGCGATGATCGATGGCCAACGGAAAGAAGTTAGCCCTCTACATAAAAGAGAGGGTGTGAGCCTTTGAGAGGCTAATGCTTAAGTTCCAAACAATCTTCCTAATGCCCCACAAGCTCTAAACTCTTCTTACTCGCTTTTACTCCATTCTATTTGTAAGAAGAGTGATCTTGATTGTAAAGGTTACCTCCACCTAGCTTGGTGCAAAGGAGAGACCATTTAGTGGATTGGTTGAGCGGAGTGATTCACCGAGGACGAATCGGGGACCGTGGATTAGCGGCGTAGCCGTGAACCACGTTACATCTTGTGTTAGCATTGTCTATTTCCTTTGCTTTGTTTTTATTTGTTTAATTTGCTTGTATTGTTGTTTCCGCTTGCGCTAATCTAATTGTAGACGAGCAAATTCCTATAACCAACGAACGAGGGCTATTCACCCCCCTCTAGCCGGCCATCCGATCTCTAACAGAGGCAATCCAAGATAGAGATGCAGTATCTTGGCAAAAAGCGATGAATTCAGAGATAGAATCTATGGATTCTAATCAGGTCTGGGAGCTAGTAGAGCCACCCGATGGTGTAAAAACCATTGGATGCAAGTGGATCTACAAGAGAAAGAGAGGAGTAGACGGGAAGGTTGAAACCTTCAAAGCTAGGCTTGTTGCGAAAGGGTATACTCAGAAAGAGGGTATCGATTATGAGGAGACCTTTTCGCCGGTAGCTATGCTTAAGTCTATCCGGATTCTCTTATCTATAGCTGCTCATATGGATTATGAGATTTGGCAGATGGATGTCAAGACAGCTTTCCTTAACGGAAGTCTTGAGGAGAACATCTATATGCGGCAACCAGAGGGATTCATTGCTAAAGGCAAAGAGCATCTTGTATGTAAGCTTAATCGGTCCATTTATGGATTGAAGCAAGCTTCTAGATCTTGGAACATCCGCTTTGATGAGGTAATCCAGTCATATGGATTTATTCAAAGTCCGGATGAACCTTGTGTATACAAGAGATGTGACGGAAACGTAGTGGTGTTTCTTGTACTATACGTAGATGACATTTTGTTAGTTGGCAACAATATCAAAGTGTTATCAGACGTAAGGGTATGGTTGTCCAAACAGTTTGACATGAAGGACTTGGGAGAAGTGGGACACATCCTTGGGATCAAAGTTATAAGGGATCGCAAGAAAAGGATGTTGTGCTTATCTCAAGCTTCATATGTTGACACTATCCTTGCTCGTTTTAGCATGCAAAACTCCAAGAAAGGTTTTCTACCTTTTAGGCATGGAGTTCCTTTATCTAAAGAGATGTGTCCCAAAACATCAAAGGAGATAGAGGAGATGAAGGCGGTTCCTTATGCTTCGGCAGTAGGAAGCCTTATGTATGTGATGCTATGTACGAGACCGGATATCTGCTTTGCCGTGGGCATGGTTAGCAGATATCAGAGTAATCCTGGACAGGGACATTGGACTGCGATAAAGCATATATTGAAGTACCTGAGAAGGACTAGGGATTATATGCTGGTTTACCGGGCAGATCAATTAGTCCCTGTGGGTTACACGGATTCGGATTTCCAATCAGATAGGGACAAGAGTAAGTCAACCTCGGGGTTTGTGTTTACTTTTGGAGGTGGAGCCATAGTATGGAGGAGTGTCAAGCAGAAATGCGTGGCGGACTCTACCATGGAAGCTGAGTATGTGGCAGCCTCTGAGGCAGCCAAGGAAGCTGTATGGCTCAGGAACTTCTTGATGTACTTGGATGTGATTCCTGGTTTGCCCAGAACTATCACAATTTATTGTGATAATAGTGGTGCAGTTGCAAACTCGAAGGAACCACGAGCCCATAAGGCGAGTAAACACATAGAGCGCAAGTACCACCTTATACGAGAGATCGTAAAGCGAGGGGAAGTTGTTGTCGCCAAGATTGCATCAGAGGATAACCTGGCGGATCCATTCACTAAGGCCCTTCCAGCGAAAGCGTTTGATAGGCATGTGGAGGACATGGGGATCAGATGTATGGCAGAGAGATGACGGCATAGTCTTTTAGTATAAGTGGGAGATTGTTGGAATATATACTGAAAGCCTAGCTCTTTTTGTATGAACATTTTATTTTGAAATAAGAATCACATGATCATTGTTTGCATTTTATATATATGTGTGCATATTGTCTAATATTTTACATTGTAAATAACATGGTGCTTGGTGTGGCACAGAAGATCATGTTATCAGTCCCTTGTAAAATATAAGTAAAGGCTCACAACCAAGATGGTTTTGGACAAACCATTGGCATGGTTGTAGTGTAGTTTGGTATTGTTTTTTCTTGAACATAGAGTTACACTATTACACTTAGGTGTATTGAGCAGGACCGACATATAGGTGATTCAATTTAGTGCTGACTACATAATTGAATCGGACCTCGGATATTATGTTGTACATACTCTTAATCCCGATATAATAACGGGCACATGTACTTAGTATTTATTTCTTTGATTTACCAAAGGTGAGATTTAAATGGATTAAATCAATAAGCCCTGTAAGTTGGGAAATAATATTATTTACATGGTGTGCCGTTGATTATAGGAGGAAACCGTGTCCTATATATTAGGTTGATGATGTCCCCTTGAGGAGCTCATAAGGTTCATCATGTAAACCCAGCTGGTTGACTTAGTCAACATGATGATAAGGTTGAGTGGTACTACTCGAGGAATTAGATGTTAATTAATTGATGGTAAATCAATTAATCGCATTCGATATCTTAAACACGGGAGATTAATGTACAAATAATATATGGAGCCCATATTAATTTATGGGGGTTGGTGAGGTAGTTCAATGATGATCCTCTAGTGGAATGGAACATCATTGATGGATCAAGATTGTGTGGTTCCGATCCATCGGGTGGCCAAGACCCAACTCCTCCTTATGGTCCCTATCGTAGCCTATTATAATCCTTGTGAAGTCTAGATCCAAGAATGTAAAACAAAACCTAGAACCAACGGTTGGATTGAATCCATAGATCCGATGGTTGGGATGAAACCCTAGAACCAACGGTTGGATTAAATCCATAGATCCGATGGTTAGGATGAAACCCTAGAATCGACGGTTAGGATGAAATCCTAGATCCGACGGTTGGGATGAAATCCTAGATCCGACGGTTGGGATGAAATCCTAGATCCGACGGTTGGGATGAAATCCTAGATCCTACGGTTGGGATGAAATCCTAGATCCGACGGTTGGGATAAAATCCTAGATCCGACGGTGGAGATTAAATCCCTAGATCCGACGGTGGAGATTAGAGGAGGCTTAAGCCTAAATTCTAGAATTAGGGTTTGGCTCATCCATAGGTTGGGCGGCAACAAACCTTAAAGGAGTTAGGGGTTGGGCGGCAAGAATATAGGAGTTAGTTCCTATAATTTTGACTAACCAACTTTCTCCTAAATTCTATAAATAAGGGCTTAGGGTTAGGCGGCAAGAGATAATTTTTGGAATAGGGATTAGGGTTTGGAAAGAGTTGGGCGGCTAGGGTTTGGAGCTAGGTTGGGCGGCAACCATCTTCATCCAACATTGTTGTCGGCGCCCAATTCAATCAAGCTTTCCTTGGTCGGCGCCCTTCATCTTAGCCACTCTCTTCTTCCTTTGCCGGCGGTTCTCCTCTCATTGGTGGCCGGCAAGATCATCTTCCTCCAATTCCCAAAGGTGGCCGGCGGCTCCTCTTGTTTTGGTGGCCGGTGCATCTTCATCCATTCCTTGGCCGGCGGTTGCATCAAACTTCCTAGCTTGGTGGCCGGTTCTAGATAGGAAAGGTATTGTTGGTTTTTCTCTTTGTTCGCAGCGGACAAGGTAGAGGAGAACTCGATCTAGAAGGCTTCTACTCGTGGAGGATCTTCGTCCACACGTCGTCCACGAGAAGGATAGGACATACGGTAGAAGATCGTGAGGTATAAAGTTATTTTAACTTTATGTACAGATCTGAGCATGTTCTTATTTGTTTTGATTATGCATGTGTGTGTGTGCAAATATATTGTATAATCATGGACCCCGAAGACAAACACAAAAACCGGCGATCCGTCCGTCGCCTTTTTCCGCGCTAATCAACTAGAAGAGTAGAGTTGCTTGAACAACTAGTTTGTTCGAGCGACCACTCAAGTTGTTAGCACGACGAAAATGGTGTTGCTATGAAGTTTCATCCCATCCGGATTAATCCTTTCATTAGTGAAAATTTTAATCCGGGGACATGGGAGCCAATGAGCCTCCGAAGCGACATACCAACACATATAATATATGAATAAGTGCATAAAAATTAACCGAATCCTAAACACACAAAACCCGAAACCGTGGCTCTGATACCAATTGAAGGTCGTTGCTTCGGAGGCTCATTTGCTCCCATGTCCCCGGATTAAAATTTTCACTAATGAAAGAATTAATCCGGAAGGGATGAGTTTTCTTAGCACAACCATTTCGTCGTCGTGCTAACAACTTGAGTGGTCGCTTGAACAAACTAGTTGTTCAAGCAACACAACCCTTCTAGTTGATTAGCCGCGGAAGAGACGACGGACGGATCGCCGGTTTTTGTGTTTTTCTTCAGGGTCCATGATTATACAATATATATTCATACGCATACATGTATAATAAAAACATAAAAGAACATGATCAGATCTGTAAATAAAGAAAAAAAAACTTTATACCTTACGATCTTCTACCGTATGTCCTATCCTTCTCGTGGACGACGTGTGGACGAAGATCCTCCACGAGTAGAAGCCTTCTAGATCGTGTTCTTCCCTTCCTTGTCTGCTGCGAACAAAGAGAAGAACCAACAAATACCTATCCTTTCTAGAACCGGCCACCAAATTAGGGAATTTGGTGAAACCGCCGGCCAAGGAGCAAGTGGATCAAGCGCCGGCCAACTTTAAGAGGGGTTGTCACCGGCCACCAAGGAGAAAGGGAGGAGGAAGAGCACCGGCCACCAATGGAAGGAGAACCGCCGGCCAAGGAATAAGAGAGAGGCTTTGAGAATGGGCGTCGGCCAAGTCTAGATGGAAGAAGGTTGGGCGCCGGCAACTTCTTGGAGGAAGGAGGTTGCCGCCCAAAACAAAACCCTAGCTCCCAAACCCTAGCCGCCCACTTGTGGAAGAGCCAAACCCTAATCCTCTCTCAATCATCTTTTGCCGCCCAAGCCTAAGCCCCCTATTTATAGAATTGGGCTTAAGCCTCCTTTAATCTCCACCGTCGGATCTAGGGTTTTATCCCAACCGTTGGATCTAGGATTTTATCCCAACTGTCGGATCTAGGATTTCATCCCAACCGTCGGATCTAGGGTTTCATCCCAACCGTCAGATCTAGGGTTTTATCCCAACCGTCGGATCTAGGGATTTAATCCCAACCGTCGATTCTAGGGATTCATCCTAACCATCGGATCTAGGGATTTGATCCCAACCGTTGGTTCTAGGGTTTCATCCTAACCATCGGATCTAGGGATTTAATCCTAACCGTTGGTTCTAGGTTTTGTTTTACATTCTTAGATCTAGACTTCACAAGGATTATATTAGGCTACGATAGGGACCATAAGGAGGAGTTGGATCTTGGCCACCCGATGGATCGGAACCACACAAACTTAATCCATCAATGATGTTCCATTCCACTAGAGGATCATCATTGAACTACCTCACCAACCCCCATAAATTAATATGGGCTCCATATATTATTCGTACATTAATCTCCCCATGTTTAAGATATCGAATGTCCGTCAATTAATTGATTTACTGACCATCAATTAATTAACATCTAATTCCTCGAATAGTACCACTCAACATTATCATCATGTTGACTAAGTCAACCAGCTGGGTTTACATGATGAACTTTATGAGCTCCTCAAGGGGACATCATCAACCTAATATATAGGACACGGTTTCCTCCTATAATCAACGGCACACCATGTAAATAATATCATTTCCCAACTTACCGGGCATATTGATTTAATCCATCTAAATCTCACCCTCTGGTAAATCAAAGAAATAAATACTAAGTACATGTGCCCGTTATTATATCGGGATTAAGAGCATGCACAACATAATATCCGAGGTCCGATTCAATTATGTAGTCAGTACTAAATTGAATCACCTCTATGTCGGTCCTGCTCAATACACCTAAGTGTACTAGTGTAACTTTATGTTCAAGACAAAACAATACCAAGCAACACTACAACCATGCCAATGGTTTGTCCAAAACCATCTTGGTCGTGAGCCTCTACTTATATTTTACAAGGAACTGATAACATGATCTTCTGTGTCACACCAAGCACCATGTTATCTACAATGTAAAATATTAGACAATATGCACACATATATAAAGTGCAAACAATGATCATGTGATTCTTATTCCAAAATAAAATGTCCATACAAAAAGAGCTAGGCTTTCAGTATACATTCCAACAATAGAAAAATCAGGCAAAGCAAGAATGGGTGCGTGTGTGAGTTTGTCCTTAAGTGCTTGAAATGCATTTTCTTGATTCTCCCCCCATTTAAAACCTATATTTTTCCTAACAATTTCATTTAGGGGTGCTGCCAATGTGCTAAAATCCTTCACAAACCTTCTATAGAAACTTGTCAACCCATGGAAGCTCCTAACCTCACTCACAGTTTTAGGAGTTGGCCAATCTCTAATGGCCTTAACCTTCCCTTCATCAACCTGCACTCCTTTAGAACTTATGACAAAACCAAGAAAACCCACACGATCAGTGCAAAAAGAACACTTTTCTAAGTTAGCATATAGTTTCTCTTTTCTAAGGACATGCAAGACTGATTAGAGATGTGCAATATGCTCAACAAAACAAAACTCTTGGAATATACCAAAATATCATCAAAGTATACTACCACAAATTTTCCAAGAAATTCTCGTAAAACATTGTTCATAAGCCTCATAAAAGTGCTTGGTACATTAATTAACCCAAAAGGCATTACCAACCATTCATACAATCCATATTTAGTTTTGAAAGCAGTTTTCCATTCATCCCCTTCCCTTATCCTAATTTGATGGTACCCACTTTTCAAATCAATTTTAGAAAAGAAACAAGCACCATGCAATTCATCAAGCAAATCATCAAGTCTAGGGATAGGATGTCTATACCGAATTGTGATGTTGTTGATTGCTCTACAGTCAGTGCACATCCTCCATGATCCATCCTTTTTAGGTACCAAAATTACTGGTACAACACAAGGACTTAAGCTCTCCCTATCCCATCCTTTTTGTAATAACTCCTCCACTTGATTTTGTATCTCCTTTGTTTCTTGAGGGTTGCTCCTATAACCTGGCCTATTGGGTAGAGAAGCGCCAGGAATAAGGTCTATTTGGTGTTCTATCCCCCACATTGGTGGCAAACCGTAAGGTACTTCCTTGGGAAACACATCCTCAAAATCTTGCAAAATAACAACAACATCACTAGGCAAGGAGTTAGTGTTAGATTCCAAGCAAGTTTCCTTGCACAAAAGAAGAAATATAGGTTGTCTTGTCAAATAAGCTCTCTTTCTTCCTCTTGTAAACAAATTTTCTATTTTTCTCTCTTTCTTTTCCTCATTCTCTCTTTTCTTTTGAATTTTGTCCTCAAAATCAATTATTTTCGTTTTCACACTCTCTTTCTCTTTCTTAAGCTCTCGCTCTTCTTTTTCTCTTTTCTCTCGCATTTTTATTTGATCCTCACAAACCTCCCTAGGTGATAATGGTACAAGTGTGACTTTGCGAGAATTGTGAACGAGAGAGAACTTGTTGGAGAATCCGTCATGGTGAACTCGCCTATCAAACTTTCAAGGTCTTTCAAGAAGAATGTGGCTTGCCTCCATAGGTACAATATCACATAGAACTTGATCTTCATATTTGCCAATGGAGAAATTAATCAACACTTGTTGATTCACTACCAATTCACCACTATTACTCAGTTATTGGAGTTTATATGGCCTTGCATGTGGTGTAGTCTTTAGGTTGAGTTTGGTGACCAACCTAGTGCTTGCCACATTGGCGCAACTCCCACCATCAATGATCATAGAGCATGTTTTACCTTGAATAAGGTAGCGGGTATGAAAAATATTTTCTCTTTGGTCCTCCTCATGTTCCTTGGCTTGACTCCCCAATAACCTCCTAACCACCAAGAGATCTCCATCTTGTGCATAGGTTGCTCCATCATTTTCCCCATCACTTGAGGAAGAGGAATGAGAAGAAATTTCTTCACTAGAGATACTCCCATTATCCCTCACCACCATAGTCTTTTTATTCGAGCATTCAGTTGCAATATATCCTTTTCCCAAACACCTAAAGCACTTGATATCCCTACTCTTAGAAGTAGATGAAGAATTAGTAGGAATAGGCTTCTTAGTGCTTGTTACCTCCTTAGAATTAGAAGAAGAACCCTCCTTTTTTGGCTTGTCCTTCTAACTTGAAGAGTAGTTTGAAGAAGATGATTTCTTCATAATTGTTTCTCCACTTTCATTGCTTGATGATGAACTAAGTCTTCAAGCTCCACATAATGTTGTAACTCCACAATGTCTCCAATATCTCGGTTTAGGCCATGGAGAAACCGGGCCATGGATGCTTCCCTCTCCTCCATAATATTTGCCCTAATCAAAGCCACCTCCATCTCCTTGTAATACTCATCCACACTCCTATTCCCTTGGGTGAGTCTTTGCAATTTGTTGTGCAAATCCCTATGGTAGTGGGAAGGCACAAATCTCCTTCTCATCAAAGTCTTCATTTCATCCCAAGTGTCTATAGGATGCTCGTCATACCTTCTTCTATCTTTTTGCACTTGATCCCACCAAATTAAGGCGTAATCAATGAACTCAAGGGCAGCCACCTTCACCTTCTTTGCATCATTGTAATTGTGGCATGAGAAGATTTGTTCTATTTTCATCTCCCACTTAAGATACATTTTGGGGTTATTCCTCCCTTGGAAGGAAGGTACCTTGACTTTCACACCTCTTAGATCATCTTCACGTCTATGGTCTCTACCTCCTCTTTCACGTCTTCTTCCCCCTTCACGCCTCCTTCCTTCTCTTGGAGAACTGTAGAATAGGTCACTTGCTTAATGAGATTATTCATGATTAGAATTGCCCCCATGGTTGGAAACTCTTCCTCCTTCAAGTCGATCCATCCTTTCGTGTAATCCTTCAAGTTGTCTTTGAAGCATCCTCTCAAAGTGTTGAGTAAGTGCCTCCATTTGAAACCTATTAGGATCTCGCCAAGGGGAATTAGGTGTTCTTTCCCCACTCATGCTTGCAACAAAAAGAAGATGACAAGGACAATTACAAAAGAAATGTTAGAAGTACCTCACCACTCTACTCACGTGTTTGCACTCAAATTTAGCCACTTAGCTTCCTTTATAAGCTCTTAAGACAAGAACCTTATCAATGATTTTTTTTTCAAGACAGCACGTAGATGATCAAGTGAGTAAGAAACCAACAAGAAAATATGAGTAGAACAAGAGAAATAAATGGATATAACAAGAAATTCAACAACGATCAAGAGCAATGAGAGGAATATTGAGTCCTTTTAATTAACAAATTCTTTTTTTTTTCTTTCTTTCCTTTTTTCCCGAATTTTTTTTTCTCTTTTATTTTTTTTTTTCAACTAGAAACACAATGACTCTAGAAGCACCTTTTTTTTTAAGTTTTGGAACCAAATAGCGAACAGAAATTGGTGACAACTAGAGATGGAAAAATGAAAAGATACTAATGGAATACTATGGATGAGAGATCAACGAAGATGAACAAGAATAAATTTTTTTTTTAATTGACAAACAAAACAAAAACCTGAAAATCAAGGAACTAGACTCTGATACCAAATGATATGATCGCCTTGAATCAGTTCACCTTGAAATTCAGTTTGGGAAGGATATTGACGCCCCACTCAAGAAAGACAAGAAGGTGAGTGATAAGTCATGGGTGTTTTGATCGCCACAAGTTGCCTGTTGTACTATCCGAGCCACAAAAACCACTTTTTGCATTGTGGAAACCCCGGAAGTCGACCACAGATCCATGCAAAGGTAAATAAAACTACGTGTACGTATTTAAAAACTTTAGATCTACTCTAGATCTAAATGTTAAGAGTTTACCCTCAATGCGACACCCTTCGCTTATCCCGCCCGTCCAAACGGCTTGCCGGAACTCAAGAGTGTCAAGTGTACACTCCTCTATCGGTATCCACACGAACAATAGGTGGAGAAGATCACTTAGAGTGTGCTAGCACACTAAGAAACCCACGGCAAGAGGAGAGGGAGAGAGCTTGAGGGAAGATCCAAGGAAGAAGATGATGAAGTTACACAAATTAACTTCGACCTAATGCTAACTAAAGTGGTCGGCCACTATTTGGGGGGGTTACATGCATGCATGTAACTCCAAGAGCCAATGACTCTTGGTCTCCCTCATGAGGTGGCACCCCATGATGATTCCATGATGATGTGGAACATCATCATTGGCCAGTCCGCATGCCAAGTCACCATGACATGGCAATTGGTCAAGTCAAAATTGACCATTCATCTTCCCTCTCAAGTCAAGTCAAACTTGACCTCTTATCTCTCATGGTTGATCAAATCCAACCATTTGATTCAAGTCAATTTGATTTAATGAATATCTATTCATTATTTTAAATTTACTCAATAAATCAAATCTAAATTAGACTCATTCAACACTTGAATCAAATTGAGTCTAACTCAATAAGTCTAATTTGGATTACCCTTAATCCAATTTGGTTCATCCCATGAACCTAATCCTCATGGTTCATCATATGAACCTAATCTCCATCTAATTGCCCTTTGTGTGTGACCCTATAGGTTCTTGTAACGTTGGCAATGCTCCTAAACCGATTTAGGAACATAAGCAATGAGCAGTATCTAGCAACACATCATTGCTACCCAAGTTACAAGAATGTTGAGATCCAACATCATCTTTGTGACTACTAATTGTGACTCTCACAATATGTGACAATATCCCTCTATCCTTGACATCTAGATTTACCAATTGAGGCTTAGACCATGTCATCCTCGGTAAAATCTATATCTTGAACTCCAAGTAGACTCACTCTAATCAAATGAGCTCAATATCTCATATTGACTCATTTGGACATGGCCATGCACTTAGTGGTCTCACTCTATCAAGAATAACGATGTCACTCCCGTCATATAGGAGGGATAGATCCCATCTACATCACTCACATCCCTTCGTATAATTTGTTACATGCCCAGTAATCGCCTTTATAGTCCACCCATTTATGGGTGACGTTTGACGAAGCCAAAGTATGCAACTCTTTATGTAGGGAACCATGGTGACTTCGGGTCCAAGGACTAATAGTCATACTAATAGTCACGTGAGAAAGTATATGACACTCATATAACGATCCATGATACTTTCTCATGGCGGGTTATTCAATATACATTCTCCAATGCATACCCATGTATCAACTTGATATCTCATATCCATGACTTGTGAGATCAAGTCATCGAGTTGACCTACATGCTAGTCTATTCGCATTAACATTGTCCCTGAATGTTAATACTTGACTAGGAATGATTAAGAGTAGTGTTCTCTATATCATCTCATTATCGATTCAACTAATCGATTGATATAGATAAGAACCTTCTACTCAAGGACGTTATTATACTTAGTTATTTGGCACCAATACAAGTAAATATAATAACCATGCCTTTATAAATAGGAATATGATACAACAAAGTCCATACAACAATCATCACATGATTGGCTCTAGGGCTTTCACTAACAATCTCCCACTAGCACTAGTGTCAATCACTGTAGTATCTAATATCCAATGACCTAGTGTGACCATCATTCTTTTTCTGTGCCAAAGCCTTGGTCAAGGGATCTGCGATGTTAGCCTCTGTGGGTACTCTGCAAATCTTCACTTCTCCTCTATCGATAATATCTCGAATGAGATGGAAGTGTCGTAATATATGTTTGGTCCGCTGGTGTGAGCGAGGTTTCTTAGCCTGCGTAATCGCTCCATTGTTGTCACAATAGAGCTCTATAGGATCTGCTATGCTAGGAACCACCCCAAGCTCAGTAATAAACTTGCGGATCCAAACTGCCACCTTTGCTGCCTCTGATGCACCAATATACGACTACCATTGTAGAATCAACAATGTGTCACGCTTGAACTCTTCCGACTCAACGCCACCATTCAAGCAAAACACGAACCCTGACTGTGATCTATAATAATTCTGGTCAGTTTGGAAGCTGACATCGCTGTAACCCTTTACAGCTAGCTCCTCATCGCCTCCAAATATCAAGAAATATTCTTTAGTTCTTCTCAAGTACTTAAGAATATTCTTGACTGTTATCCAATGACGCTCACCTGGATCTGACTGGTATCTACTCGTCATGCTCAAAGCATACGAGATATCAGGACGAGTACATAGCATGGCGTACATGATAGATCCTATGACCGATGCATAAGGGATCTTATCCATGCGGTCTCTCCTCTCTAGAAGAGGGACTTTGAGTCTTCGAAAGACTCACACCATGTGACATCGACAGAAGTCCCTTCTTGGAATTCTGCATGGAAAACCGTAGTAATACCGTGTCAATATATGTACTCTGACTTAGGCCAAGCAATCTCTTAGATCTATCTCTATAGATCTTGATACCTAGAATACAGGTTGCTTCACCTAAATCCTTCATTGAGAAGCACGTCCCCAGCCAAGTCTTCACAGACTGTAGTGAAGGGATGTCATTCTCAATGAGTAGTATGTCATTCACATACAATACAAGGAAGACCACTGTGTTTCCATTAACCCTCTTGTAGACACAGGGTTCATCTTCATTCTTGATGAAACCAAACTTTTTGATTGCTTCATCGAATCGAAGATTCCAGCTCCGAGAAGCTTGCTTTAGCCCATAAATGGACCTTTGCAGCTTGCATACTTTCCCAGTATGTTGTGGATCTACAAAACCCTCAGGTTGTGTCATGTACACATCCTCGAGCAAGTTTCCATTCAGAAACGTGATTTTGACATCCATCTGTCATATCTCATAATCGTAGTATGCTGCAATAGCAAGCATGATCCGAATGGACTTAAACATCGTCATTGGAGAAAAGGTTTCATCATAGTCAATACCATGAATTTGCTTAAAACCTTTAGCCACCAATCGACCCTTATAAGTATGCGTAAGTTCATCCATGTCAGTCTTTCTCTTAAAGACCCACTTACACCCAATGTGTTTGACGCCTTCAGGCGGATCAACCAAAGTCCATACTTGGTTGGTGTACATGGATTCCATCTCGGATCTCATGGCCTCCAGTCATTTCTCAGAATCTGGGCTCATCACAGCTTCTTGATAGGAGGTAGGCTCATTCTCAATGAGTATAACGTCATCATGGTCAAACAAGAGAAATGAGTATCTCTCAGGCTAACGACGTACCCTATCAGACCTGCAAAGAGTTAGGTCTACCTGAACAGGTGGTTGTTTCATAACTCTTTGTGCAACAATCTCATCACCCACAACACTTTGTGGTTCCTGTTCAACCTCCATCAAGACCTCAGTGCTATGGTCCTTATCTTGAATTTCTTCAAGATCGAATGTACTCCCACTAGTTTTTCTAGAAACAAAATCCCTTTCTAGAAATACCCCAGTCTTTGTCACAAACACTTTGTGCTGACTAGGAATGTAGAAGTAATATCCCTTCGTCTCCTTGTGATATCCAACAAAATAGCACTTATCGGATTTGAGTCCCAATTTGTCTGAGACTTGACGTCGAACGTAAGCCTCACAATCCCAACTCCTCATGAAAGACATCTTGAGATTTTTCTCTGTCCATATCATATATGGTGTTTTTATCATAGCCTTGGATGGTACACGGTTAAGTGTGAAGGTTGCTGTGTCTAGAGCATATCCCCAAAAGGATATAGGAAGATATGTATGACTCATCATAGATCATACCAAATCTAATAGGATACGATTCCTCCTTTCCGATACACCATTTCACTGTGGTGTTCTAGGAGGAGTGAGTTGTGATAGAATCCCACACTCAACTAGATAGTCACGAAACTCATGGCTAAGGTATTCTTCACCATCTCAATCTGATCAAAGTATCTTAATATTCTTGCCAAGCTGGTTTTGTACTTCATTCTTGAATTCTTTGAACTTTTCAAAGGATTCCGACTTATGTGTCATCAGATACACATAATCAAATCGACTGAAGTCATCAGTAAATATAATGAAGTACCTATAACCACTCTAGCAGCAACATTGATAGGGCCACATACATCACTATGTATAAGTCTTAACAAGTATGTTGCCCTTTGGTTGTGTCTACTAAAGGGAGTCTTGGTCATCTTACCTAGAAGGCAAGACTCGCATATCTCATATGATTCAAAATCAAATGAGTCCAACAGCCCATCCTTATGGAGCTAGGATAAGCGACTCTCATTTATGTGACCTAAGCAACAATGCCAGAGATAGGTTTGGTTCAACTCATTTGACTTGAACCTTTTGGTACTTATGTTATAGATGGGGCTCTCTAAGTCTAGAATGTAGAGTCCGTTCATTAGAGGTGCACTACAATAGAATATATCATTTAAATAAACTGAACAATATTTGTTCTTTATTATAAATGAAAAACCTTTCTTGTCCAAACAAGAAACTAAAATTATGTTCTTAGTTAAAACAGACACATATAATATTCATCTAGTTCTAGTACAAGCCCAGAGGGCAGAGATAGAAAATAAGTTCCTACAGCAACAGCAGCAACCCTTGCTCCATTGCCTACTCGTAGGTCCACCTCGCCCTTCGTCAATGCCCTGCTATTTCTCAGCGCCTGCACATTGGTACAAATGTGAGATGCACATCTGGTATCTAATACCCATGATGAAGAAATAGATAGATTGACTTTTATAACATTTATACCTGAAGTAGAAGTCTCACTTCTCTTCTTCTTAAGATCTTCCAGGTATGCTTTGCAGTTACGCTTCCAGTATCCAGCTTCCTTACAGCGGAAGCAAGTCCCTTCCTTAGCCACCCCTCCTTTAGGTTTCAGTGCCTTGCCTTTTTTCCCTTGGCTTGGGACTTTTCCTTACCTTTAGGCTTACCCTTGACTTTCTTCTTCTGCACCATCAAAATGGAGTCATATTTTTCCTTCTTAAGGTTGAGCTCAGCAGTTCTCAACATGTTAAGCATCTCAGGCCACCTTATCAATTTCATTCATGTTGTAATTCATGACAAATTGATTGTAGTTTTGTGGCAAAGATTGTAAGATCAAGTCAATGGCCAGCTCTTGGCCAAGTGGGAATCCCAACCTCTGTAGGTTTTCTATGTACCCAATCATCTTGAGTACATATGGACCTACGGGAGTCCCATCTTGCATCTTGGACTGAAACAGTGCCTTAGAGATCTCATATCTCTCGTGCCTTGTTTGTCCTTGATACAGTTGACGAAGATGTTCAACCATATCAAAAGCATTCATGAACTCGTATTGCTTCTGAAGCTCAGAGTTCATGGTCACAAGCATGAGACATGACACATCTAATGCATCATCTTGATGCTTCTTATAAGCATCTCGGTCAGTTCGCGAGGCAGTGGCAGGAGGTGCCTTCGGAATGGGCTGCTCCAAGACGTATAGTTTTCTTTCTTGGGTGAGAATGATTCTCAGATTCCTATACCAGTCCAGGAAATTAGCTCCATTGAGCTTGTCCTTCTCAAGGACAGAACGCAGAGAGAGAGTGTTCGTGTTTGTCGACATGGTTATCTACAACATACACAATGCAAAAAATTAATATCATATTCCATTTATCATTTAATTAGGCCTTTTATCAAATGATTCTCCCACTGAATTATAGGACTTTTGTAGAATCAAGTCATGGAGGTGGTCAAACTACATTACTAGATTCATACAAATTAGCTATAATTCTCGCGGGACAAGATTCACATCATATTACGCCTTGAGTTAGCTTTGGCTAAATCGCCAAAGACTTAGTATGATCGGTAGGTAACACATTACCGATTACATCTCTATGCAACTCTTGTTTATAGGATCAAGATCCACATTTACAAAAGACCTTGAGTTAGTTTTGGCTAAATCGCCCAAGATTTAGTGTAAATGTAACCTTATCCTACCTTTCCAATGGTTGGAATATGCCTATAGTTTTTACTCGATCCAATTGAGTTAACTAGTTTTACTCAATCTAATTGAGCTTATTCTCACCCAAGCTGGGATAGACGGGACCAAGATTGTCCCTCCGCACCCTACCAAGATAATATGTGTTGCTCTGGTTTGGCAGATTCAACAACAACAAATGATCGAGATAGTGATGGGTATCAAAACTTGGTAGGCATTTTTGAGTTGATTCGATTAAGATCTAATCTAATCGTGAATGTGTATCATATACGCATCAAGATCTTTATTACCCTACACTAGCATGCATCACATACATACAAGCAATATGCTAGCATGCATCATATACATACAAGTAAAATGTCCTAGCATGCATCATATACATACTAGTAAAATTTACTAGCATGCATCACATATATATAAGCAAAACAAATATATTTTTTTATTTATTTATTTATTTATTTATATATATAAATTAATTGTGATGAGGTCATGGCCCTACTACGATCTTCTCAAGCCAATGAGAAGATCGGATGGTCAACCTAGGATTAGCGGCTTCTCCAAGTGCCTCCTTTGACCGTCATGTGTCGTCGGCTCCCTCCTCGTAACTCCGTCTACTAGTGGACCTTCCTCCGCTCTATTTTGTACATTACAAACATGAAACTTGAGTTACATTCGAGTTTAAAACTATTTAAAACTGGAATTTTAAAAGAAGAGGCACGATGTGCAGGTCACATACCCTATACAACATGCACAACCACAAAAACGACGCGCAAGCCGTATTATGAATTACAACATATTTATCCAATCACATTGGGGTTCTTGAGCCACGACCATCACAGAATTATACATAATTCTAAATTATATATTTTACAGAAATTTCTATAATTTTTTCTATTTTTTTTCAATTTTATGAGTCACATCTCCGTAATGGTCCCGCTAAGCGATTTCCAGACGCGATCGCGGGACAATGCCCCTTTCGGGGTTAGGGGCAATGCCCCTACTCGTAAAATGAACTTTGTGAGTGTCCCATCTTGATCTTACAGTGACTTAAGTCGCTTTCCCAAAAGCGAGAATTCGCCGTTCCGGAGAGTTTTTCTCCGTGGTTGAAGCCTACAAGTGTCCCAACACTTTTTGCTTCGACTCTTCGACTCTTCGAGAAAATACCCAAAAAATCTATAAAAATAAGAAATTTATAAAAAATTACATATCTGTAATTTTTATATCAAATACAAAAACTATAAAACTAAAACACATACATGTTTCGCACGTGGCTCTGATACCACTGTTGTACTATCCGAGCCGCAAAAACCGCTTTTTGCATTACGAAAACCCCAGAAGTTGGCCACAGATCCATGCGAAGGTAAATAAAACTACGTGTACGTGTTTAAAAACTTTAGAGCTACTCTAGATATACATGTTAAGAGTTTACCCTCGATGCGACGCCCTTCGCTTATCCCGCTCGTCCAAACGGCTTGCCAGAACTCGAGAGTGTCAAGTGTACACTCCTCTATTGGTATCCACACGAATAATAGGTGGAGAAGATCACTTAGAGTGTGCTAGCACACTAAGAAACCCACAGCAAGAGGAGAGGGAGAGAGCTTGAGGGAAGATTCAAGGAAGAAGATGATGAAGTTACACAAATTAATTTCAACCTAATGCTAACTAAAGTGGCCGACCACTATTTGGGGGGTTACATGCATGCATGTAACTCCAAGAGCCAATGACTCTTGGTCTCCCTCATGAGGTGATGAGTCCATGATGATGTGGAACATCATCATTGGCCGGCCCCCATGCCAAGTCACCATGACATGGCAATTGGTCAAGTCAAAATTGACCATTCATCTTCCCTCTCAAGTCATGTCAAACTTGACCTCTTATCTCTCATGGTTGATCAAATCCAAACATTTGATTTAAGTCAATTTGATTTAATGAATCTCTATTCATTATTTTAAATTGACTCAATTAATCAAATCTAAATTAGACTCATTCAACACTTGATTCAAATTGAGTCTAACCCAATTAGTCTAATTTGGATTACCCTTAATCCATTTTGGTTCATCCCATAAACCTAATCCTCATGGTTCATCATATGAACCTAATCTCCATATAATTTCCCTTTGTGTGTACCCTATAGGTTCTTGTAATGTTGGCAATGCTCCTAAATTGATTTAGGAACATAAGCAATGAGCGGTATCTAGCAACATATCATTGTTACCCAAGTTACAAGAATGTTGAGATCCAACATCACCATTGTGACTACTAATTTTGACTCTCACAATATGTGACAATGTTCCTCTATCCTTGACATCTAGATTGACTAATTGAGGCATAGACCGTGTCATCCTCAGTACAATCTATATCTTGAACTCCAAGTAGACTCACTCTAATCAAATGAGCTCAATATCTCATATTGACTCATTTGGGCATGGCCATGCACTTAGTGGTCTCACTCTATCAAGAATAACGATGTCACTCCCGTCATATAGGAGGGATAGATCTCATCTACATCATTCACATCCCTCTATATAATTTGTTACATACCCAGTAATCGCCTTTATAGTCCACCCATTTATAGGTGATGTTTGACGAAGTCAAAGTATGCAACTCCTTATGTAGGGAACCATGGTGACTTCAGATCCAAAGACTAATAGTCATACTAATAGTCACATGAGAAAGTATAAAACACTCATATAATGATCCATGATACTTTCTCATAGCGGGTCATTCAGTATACATTCTCCAATGCATACCCATGTGTCAACTTGATATCTCATATCCATGACTTGTGAGATCAAGTCATCGAGTTGACCTACATGCTAGTCTCTTCGCATTAACATTGTCCTTGAATGTTAATACTTGACTAAGAATGATTAAGAGTAGTGTTCTCTATATCATCTCATTATCGATTCAACCAATCGATTGATATAGATAAGAACCTTCTACTCAAGGACGTTATTATACTTAGTTATTTGGCACCAATACAAGTAAATATAATAACCATGTCTTTATAAATAGGAATATGATACAACAAAGTTCATACAACAATCATCACATGATTGGCTCTAGGGCTTTCACTAACAATGCCTTGATAGGATCAGATTTAGTTCTTTGCCTAAGAACTCGAAGGAAACTCTCACAATAGAGAAAACTCAGATTTCATTCCACCAAATTCATCCCTTTAACCATACAAGAGTTTTCCTATATATAGACTTAGTGGAAGTTGAAACATTAACCTCTACTACACTTCCCACTAAGCACTAATTATGCACCATTATCATGCATGCATGAATGCATGGCATTTATTTTCCACTAATGCAACCACTAATTCCTAATACTAGCTTAGGAACTCTCAAAAAAGGCACTAAAACCCACCAAAGGACTTCAAAAGTCACTCTGGAAAAATCTCCCAAAAATACATACGAAATGGTTCTCATGTTGGCTCAATTTCATTTTAGTTTAAGGAATATGATCCATTTAGTTGTTGCCTTCATTGTGCATTGATCCTCCTTTTCCTTGAGCTCCATTATTAAGCCTTCCAAGGCTTGCTTCATTTTTTTTAGTCTTGGACCTTGTCGTGGGTTCTCCAATTTCCTTCAATGCCTCTTCATCCTCGGCTTTGTCTTGTAAGCTTGAAACCCCTCCTTGGCTTTCATCAAAGTCTCAAGAAGCCACAACAAATTGAAGAAGAAATAAGGAAAGTCTAAATCGATAAGATGGATGGAAAGAACCTTGACCCAATGCTTAAGAAAGCACGAACCTTGGTATAGAAGATGGAAGATGCCACAACCTTGGGATTGAGGTTGATAAGTCTTTGAACACCACAAGGGATTGCCTTGATCTAGTTCAATGAAGAACCAACAAGTGAGAGTCTCACCATGCTATTTAGATGTGACCGCCACCCCCTTTATTTATAGCTTTAGGGTGACCTAAAAGCCCTAAAAGGCCAAAAGGAAGCTCATTTAGATAAGGCCTAAGTAGATTACATAGCTATATTGGCTTTAAGTCACCATTACAACCCAAATTAGGATAGCAATTGAGCCTAAAAATTAGAATTATATCAAAATATGACTTTGAGGCTAATTAAGCTCATTTATGACTTGAATTAGGTTGACTAAGTCATATAATTCACTCTTGGTCAAATCTGCTTCAATTGTAGCTTTGGCCTTAGAATCTTCAATTAACACACTTAGTGCTTCCTTTATTTTTCTAGCTCTAGATCTTGTAACTAGACCTTCAATTATGTGTAATGGTTCATCAAGAATATCTTTGACTCCATCATTCACATCTTTGACTCCATCAAATGGGATTTGATAAGTCTCTTCAACGTTGCATGAAAACCTCAACATTGCATGACTTAATGCATGCAAATGAGATTTAATGCATGAAATGGCATTTAACTCCCCTCATGAATGTTGCATGCAAATGGGAGTCATTGCATGCAAATGGGATTAATGCATGCAATTGGAATTTGAGAAGCTTCTCAACGTTGCATGCAAAGGGAAATAATGCATGCAATTGGAATTTGAGAAGCCTCCTCAATGTTTCATGTAAAGGGGATTAATGTATGAAATGGGATTTAATGCATGAAAAATGGGATTTAAGCTCTCTCCTCAACGTGAGTGGGTGTGGTATTTTTTGTGTCGTGTATCCCATTTGTGCCGTGTATCCAATTTTTCCCTTCACTTTTTCTTGGCCAAAAACTAGTATTTTGTGGAGAGCCTTGGTGTGATTGCTAGCACAGCCAAAGGTTTTGTCTTCTTCTCCAAGATAGTGTTCGTGTGGATACCGTAGAGGTGCGACCATTCTGATTGCGCTAAGATACATCATCAAGGAGTTGCTGTCGGGATTGCAAAGGGCTACGCTACAAGGATAACTTCTCAACTAAGGTGTAGTTAAAAGAAACGATTTCCTTTATGTATACACATGGATCTCTGGAGGGATCAAGTTTTTTTTTCGCTGTGTTTGCGATTATTTTCGCAATAGATTCCAACAGTGGTATCAGAGTCACTTGTTTAAGATCGTTTGTATGTCATTTTATATGTAATATAAAATTTGAATAAGAAGTTTATTATGAGTGCATGCACGATTATTTGGGTGATTTTGTGCAACAACATGTGCATGATATATTTGTTGATCAAACAGCATGTTTGTCATTCGGATCTATCATCTAAAATTGGTACGAATAGTGGCAAGCAAGGGTCTTAGGTTCATTATGATGGACTAAGGGCAGCAACTCATTCAAAGAGTTGTTAAAATAAAATCTTGCTCAAGGGGCGTGGCCCTCTACACCCCGCAAGGGGCGCTACCCCTTGACCCCGCCTGCTAACCAACTAGCGAGACTGATGTGAACCCGATGAGAAGAAACTATAACCCACAACAAATTGAAGAAGAAACAAGGAAAGTCTAAATCGATAAGATGGATGGAAAGAACTTCGACTCAACGCTTAAGAAAGCACGAACCTTGGTATAGAAGATGAAAGACGCCACAACCTTGGGATTGAGGTTGATAAGTCTTTGAACGTCACAAGGGATTGCCTTGATAAGTTCTAGTTCAATGAAGAACCAACAAATGAGAGCCTTACCATGCTATAGATTGAAAATAAACAAAGATTACATGTGTGGCTGCCACCCCCTTTATTTATAACTTTAGGGTGATCTAAAAACCCTAAAAGATCAAAAGGAAACCCATTTAGAAAAGACCTAAGTATACTACATAGTTATATTGGCCTTAAGTCACCATTACAACCCAAATAAGAATAGCAATTGAGCCTAAAAATTAGAATTATATTAAAATGCGACTTGGAGGCTAATTAAGCTCATTTATGGCTTGAATTAAGTTTACTAAGTCATATGATTCGCTCTTGGTCAAATCCGCTTCAATTGTAGCTTTGACATTAGAATCTTCAATTAACACACTTAGTACTTGTTAGTGTCAGCCCTTAGTGTCAATCATAAGATGTAGTGTCAATCATGAGATGATTGATTAGGGATCATGTGTATTATTAATAAAAGGCAAGGATTGTTTATTATATTTACTTTATGCATGTGCCAGCTAAAATAAATATAATAATGCCCTTTAATAGTAGGTTCAAATCTACAGTTTATCAATTGGTAGAATTGATTATGAGAAGTTGTAGAGAATATTATTCTTAATATTCTAGTCAAGTATTAATATACAAGGGCAATATTAATACATTGAGACTAGCATGTAGGTCAATGGATGACTTGATCTCACAAGTCATGGATATGTGATATCACATTGATACATGGGTATATATATTGGAGAATATATATACTAAATTGACTCGCCATGAGAAAGTATCATGGATCGTTATATGAGTGTCATATACTTTCTCATGTGACTATTGGTATGAATAGTCCTTAGACCTGAAGTCACTATGGTTCCCTACATAAGGAGTTATGTACTTTGGTATCGTCTAACGTCGCACCGTAACAGGGTGACTATAACGGAGATCACTGGGCATGTAATGAATTATGCAGAGGGATGTGAATAATGTAGATGGGATCTATCCCTCCCATATGACGGGAGTGATATCTTTGACCTCTTGATAGAGTAGGACCACGAAATGCTTGGTCATGCTCAAATGAGTCAATATGAGATATTGAGCTCATTTGTTTAAGTGAGTCTACTTGGGGATCAAGAAACATAAAGATCGATAAGGGAATGACACGGTCTATGCCTCATTGATAGATCTAAGATATCAGAGATAGAAGGACACCGTCATACATGATAATAGTCACGGAAAGGTTGTCGGATCTCGACGATCTTGTAACTTGGGTAGCAATGATGTATTGCTAGATGTCGCTCATTGCTTATGTATCTAAAAGGGTTTTAGATACATTGCTAACGTTACAAGAGCCTATAGGGTCACACACAGATGACATTCTGTTTTGGAGATGGTTTCTTTTAGTTGGACTAAAAGGACAATTGAGCATATGTCCAAGATTTGAGTTAGACTCAAACTGGTTAAACTTGAGTTAGACTCAAGTTGAACCATGGAAGATGATTCATCATCATGCATGATTTAATCATGCATAGGAATACCAAAGGGCTTGGTATTCATAATGAAAACTAAAGAAGGAATACTAAGGGTCTTGGTATTAAGAGAGTTCTTAATGGGGGAGATAATGGCATTGATGACTAATGGTTTAAATGGCCTTTTTGGTGTTTCACGTGGATAGCAATTGTGTGGCTTTTGTGTTTGGGTGTGCAAGCCAAAAGGGACAAAAGAGAAAGAGTTCTCTCATCTCCTCCTTCCTCTCCTTCTTCTTCCAAAAGAGTTTTTAGCATTTTGCTAGGGGTTGCTAGCACAACGTGACTCCAAAGCTAGTGTGGGTGTCAGTGTGGATACCATAGATATACGATTACCTTTACCGTATTGAGATCCGACAACGTTTAGAAAAGCGGGATTGCGAAGGACACGCACCGAAGGTATATTCCTCCTCTGGATAAGATCTATACTAGAATATAGAAAATGATTTATATAGTTTTGCATGGATCTCTGGTGGGATCCGGTATAATTATTATTTCCACTGCGGTTGTGCGAAGTATTCGCCCGTGATGTTGTGAACATCAGATCCGGAGTTTTTCCCAACAGTACTTCCGTCATCTTCCTAGCTCTATATCTTGTAATTGGACCTTCAATTATGTGTAATGGATCATCAAGAACATCTAAAGTGGGATGCTTCTTTTCTTTCATGGCCTTTGCTTGATTCTCATCATTAGCTTCTTGAGTCGCAACTTGTTCCCCATCTTTGACTCCATCACACCACGTGGAGAGTCGGTGCAAAACTTATCTCCTAATGACCTACCCAAAAGGTATCACAGAGGGGAATCGTGGGGAGGAGAAAAAACATCTTTTGGCCACTATATAAAGAGGAGGACGAGGTAACAAAGGGGGTGGACTCTGAATACTCTTTATCTTTTTCGATTGCATAGCGTTCTTACAACTTCTTCAATATCTTCTCCCTGTCTGACTTAAGCATCGAATGGTTATAGCCGAAATCTCAATGGTCATATGACTCGTGTTTACTTTGACAGAGAACTATTACTGTAGATCACGAGAACCCATCCTTCTCTGAATCTTCAGCCGAAGGGAATTGCAAGCGAACCACATCACTTTATTCTTATTTAACATTTTCTTGAGATGATGTATTTGGATTTGAACCATTTAGATTTGGAAAAATTAAGGTTGACTGACGATGGCTTGGTCAAAATTATAAATTTGACTTAATCAAAATAAGGAGTTTACTTTGGCTGATTTAGTTTTTTGATTAGATCAAATGGGACAAATTCAATAGTAAATAATCAATTACCTGATTCTATAGAATGAATTAACATTATTCCATAATGTAATCGTGTAAATATGAAGAAAGTATTTCTAGTTAAGATAGTAAAAGCATAATCATTGATCTTATCAACCAACGCAACTGGAATTTTGTTCTAATGATCCGTTATAGCCTGCTACTGCAGTAGGGATATATTGAAAATAAATGTTCCTTTTTATGCTTCATCAGTGGTCACATCTTGTTCATAATTTTGAAGATTATTGTCGTTATTATCTTGAGATCTCTCTGGATCTTCCTCCTGTTCTCCTTGAAGGACTTCCTTTTCTTCAGTAGGATCTCCTTCCACTTCCTGAATCTCTCCACCAGTTTCAGGATCTTGTGATGTTCCATTGGAAGAGTTCTCTGTGACGCCTAAGTTTATCCTACTTGAAACTTCAATACTATCTTCCTTTGTTTTTTCTTTGATTTCCGAAGTTTCTGAAGCGTCATTCTCATGAAATGTTTGAACACTAGGATGAATTGTTTGATCTTTACCAGCATCTCCAGCATCTGTACTCGAATCTTCTAGTAACTGAACTGGTACTTTGGGTACATCACTAGCTCCACCTTCTTCCTTACTTTGAGCACCCACTGTTCCAGTGTCGTCAAATTCATTTTTTGGTACTGCAGGATTTTCCACATCTTGGGAAATTGTGTTGTGCTCTGAATCATGATTTAATTTGATATCTCTTTGTAGGGCTCCTTCTCTTCTTCTTTTAGTCCTTTTACTGCTTTGACGTTTGCTTTTGGGTTGCTCAATGGTAAAATCCACACCATTTTTTCTTGTATTAGGTTGACTGGTGAACTGAGAATGCTCAATATCTTTTGAAGCAACATGTTGCTCTACTGCCACAATTTCTCTCAAAATTGTTTCTGCACCGTCTGGTTCCCCATCCCCATTTGGGATGGTATTCTCATTGTCCTTTGGTTTCTCTGGTTCTTCTTTGGCATCCTTTGGGTTTGCTTGACTTGTTTCACTACCTTCAGAAACTTCAATCTTTTCTGACCTAATTTGTGAATCTTCTGTCACACTTTGGCTACCATCAGTTTCACTTTTGTCTAAGCCTTCATCCTCATTGTCAGTCTCAAGCTTCACCCATGTTTCATTTCCAAAGTTCACTTCATGACTAATTGATAGATCATTTGCATTGCCATCTTGTGTTTCATCTCCCGTAGCATTAGTTTCACTAGCGTTTGCACTTGTTAACGATGTATCTTGCAGATCCTCATTTTCCTTGGTGTTGTCAAGCACCGTGACATTCTTGATGGTGCTGCTATCTTCTGCCAGGATGTTCTCAGGCTGTTGTACTTCCAAAAGCTGATGTTTCAGTTCTTCAATTTCAGCATGCTTTTGATTCAAAAGATCAGTTAGAACAGAAAGTTGTTGGCTTGCATCCACTGATCCTTCAGCTTTCGCTGTTATTAGATTGATCTGGGTTTCCTTCTCCTGAAGAGATAGTTGCAGCTCATTTTGCTTCATTTCAAGATCAGCAACTGTTGCTTGTTTCTCCATGAGCTTATTGTAAAGCTCTTTTTTCTGGTGACTCAAAGAAATTGTCTTGTCTCTTAAGGCTTGCAGTCTGGTTCGCAATTCTTTGGCCTTGATTCTTTCTTTCTGTGCATGAATGGAGAAATTAGTTTTATGTGAACTCTAAATCATGATGTCTAAGTGAGCTAGTAACTTATCCATCGACTGTACCACAACTTAATGATGCTAAGCTGTAGTTGGCTTGCATACACAATTAGAGGCAACAGGGAGAGTATGAAGAGAGAAGAGCATACAACAGCAACAAAACCTTTATTATATACTAAGTGGAGTGAGTCTCCTGTATGGTTCCTAATACGTCATTGAATTTGATATCTTACTATATCATCATTTATATTTAAATGAATTTTATTATATTTTATCATTGCTAACTAAATTTTTTTTTGTCTTTTTCTTTCTTTTCTTTTTCCTCGATTAATGTGTATAATCATAATCTCACATCGTCTAACTAGTGTGATACTACATCACTATATAAAGCCTCCGAAGATAAAGGGGAGAGAGTCCGAACGTGCCAAAAAGATGATCTTCTTGAAAATCTTTTTCTTGAATATTGCTAACTTTCCCGAGCACTATCAACTTTCACTATTCCTTATATATTTATTTATCAAACTTCATTCGACTTTACTCTTCAGTCTGACTACAGGAGAGGACTTGTGATGGTATCTAGGATTCCCGAGTAGGGACTTATGGCTGTATAATGGCTCTTCCCGAGTACCATTGCTCTTCTCAAGTGTATACGTGCAGCTCTTTCTGAGTATATACATGCGGTCCACGCAGTGTTATAGGTCTTCCCGAACACTATGACTCTTCCCAAGCATTATGGGACTATTGGTCTTCTCGAGTGCACGCATGCGGCCCACGTGGCGATCCACTTGGAATATTCAGTCTCCTCGGTATATAGCCAAGAAAGAATATGTCAGTATGTATGGAAGCTACATGCGGTGAAATTGACTTGGCAAAAAGAAGTGCAAGGTCCCACTAGATAGAGTTGAGAGAGAGCGACTCGAGAAGCCAGGAACAGAGCAAGTCGGGAGCAGAGTGACTCGAGATGATGGGAAGGAGGAAGGAACAAAGAAGCGAGGAGCTCAAGAGCCACTGGGAGCCCGAGGACCATAGATGAGATTCGTCTTAGTAGATGTGGCAACTGGTCTCCTAATAGCCTACCATAATGATAGCTCCGGAACACGTGGATAAGCTACAGAGTCGGCCCGAGTTATTTAAAGGCCTTGGGCGACTCTAAAAATTTTAGGCCCCTAAATAGGAGTCATATTAGACTCTAAAATTTTTGGACCTTGATAAAGAGCTATAATAGGGTCTAAAATTTTTGGGCCCTGGACGGGAGCCCTGGTAGTCCTAACCCAGGACTAACCCTGGTAAGCTAGGAGGAGATTACTCGTAATGGTTGTCCCCTAACAGCTAGTCAAAGGGCATAACTAATGGATGGTCCTGGTTGGCAAGGTGAGTCGGAGCTCCAATATAAGAGCAGGTTGAGGTAAAGAAGAGGCTCTCTTTTTCTTCTCCATCAGTTTTTACTGTATTTGTTAGTGTCATCCCTTAGTGTCAATCATGAAATGATTGATTACGGATCATGTATATCATATTTCATTAATAAAAGGAAAATATTGTTTATTATATTTACTTTATGTATATGTCAGCTAAAATAAATATAATAATGCCCTTGAATAGTAGATTCTAATCTACAGTATATCAATTGGTAGAATTGATTATGAGAAGCTATAGAGAATATTATTCTTAATATTCCTAGTCAATTATTAATAGACAAGGGCAATATTAATACATTGAGACTAGCATGTAGGTCAATTGATGACTTGATCTCACAAGTTATGGATATGTGATATCATATTGACACATGGGTATATATATTGGAGAATATATATACTGAATTGACCCTCCATGAGAAAGTATTATGGATCATTATATGAGTGTCATATACTTTCTCATGTGACTATTGGTATGAATAATCCTTAGATCTGAAGTCACTACAGTTCCCTACATAAAGAGTTATGTACTTTGGTATCGTCTAATGTCACACCGTACCAGGGTGCATTATAACTGCGATCACTGGGTATGTAACGAATTATGCGGAGGGATGTGAGTAATGTAGATGGGATCTATCCCTCCCATATTATGGGAGTGATATCTTTGGCCTCTTGATAGAGTAGGACCACGAAATGCATGGTCATGCTCAAATGAGTCAATATGAGATATTGAACTCATTTGTTCGAGTGAGTCTACTTGGGGATCAAGAAACATAAAGATCGATAAGGGGATGACACGGTCTATGCCTCATTGATTGATCTAAGATATCAGAGATAGAAGGACACCATCATACATGATAATAGTCACAAAAAGGTTGACGGATATCGACGATCTTGTAACTTGGATAACAATGATGTATTGCTAGATGTCGCTCATTGCTTATGTATCTAAAATGATTTTAGATACATTGTCAACGTTACAAGAGCCTATAGGGTCGCACACAAATGACATTCTGTTTTGAAGATGATTTCTTTTAGTTGGACTAAAAGAATAATTAAGCATATGGCCAAGACTTGAGTTAGACTCAAACTGGTTAAACTTGAGTTAGACTCAAGTTGAACCATGGAAGATGATTCATCATCTTCATGCATGATTAATGTGATTAATCATGCATGGGAATACCAAGATGAAGAAGAATACCAAGGGTCATGGTATTCATTAGGAGATTGAGAGTCTTCTTAATGAGGATTTAAGTGGAATTAATGGAAGGGGTTGCTATGGCTTAAGAGGCTTTGAACGTGAAAAGAAAAGGAGGGCTAGGACATTGGGTGTGTAAGTCAAGGCAAGCGAAGAGAAGTGTTCTCTCATCCCTCTCCTTCCTCTCCTTCTTTCAAAGGATTCTTGGCGTTTTGCTAGGGGTTGCTAGCATAACGTGACTCCAAAACAGGTGGGTGTCGATACAGTTATCCTTATATTGAGATCCGACAACATTTGGAAAAACGGGATTGCGAAGGGCACACACTGAAGGTATACTTCTCCTTCTAGATAAGATCTAGAAAAGTAGGGTACGAAACGACTTATATAGTTTTGCATGGATCTCTGGTGGGATCCGGTTTATAATTATTGTTTTCGCTGCGGTTGTGCGAAGTATTCACCTGCGATATTGTGAACATCAGATCCGGAATTATCCCAACAGTATTGAATACATTCGATTTTCATTTTTTCTTATAAGTCCTGTCTGACTTAAGCATCAAAGGATGGTCACCGGAGTATCGGCGGCGCCTTTTGACTCGTGTTGACTTTGACAGGATTATTGCTATAGTCGTGAGAACCTGCCCTCTCCTGAAGACTCGGTTAAAGGGGCCAAAAAGCCACCATATCAGTTGGTGTCATTTGTGGAAACTCTAAGCAACTGATATGGTGGCTTTTTGGCCCCTTTAACCGATATGGTGACATATGTGCTCAAGAGGACCATCTTCTTGACATATCTGCTTTGGACAAAGGATTCTGAATAATAATCTGACAAGAGGCCTAGGGTGTACATCTCCTTTTAACAAGAGTAGTCTATGGGTTATTCAAACATCTTTAATCACTTTGACTTATACCGAATCAACTGACATCTCCTATAGAGATGGTTGCGAAGAAGTCAAAGCATAAGTCATCATAATCAAGATGACTTGAAACCTCAAGTTTAAGGAAGCTTGCACTCGGGCTACAATGAAATCTTCATTGACATAAATAAATCACTGGTTGTTGGTTGTGGTTTTTCTGTAAGTTTAAGGTATTCTAGGCTTGGGTTCCCGGTTTTCTCATACCATTCTCTAATACTTTTCTCAAATTTTTCACTCATTAGGAGGTTATCTTTACTTACAGCTTAGGACCTATAGAATTTTCATGCTCACCTGACGGTCTCGGCTCCTTCTTGGAGACTTACAAGAAACTGCAGTCTTTTGCAATCAATTAATAGATCGGTCGCCTTATCGTAAATCCAACCTACAGTCTCCTAACTCTTTCAATTAGTTCTGAGAATATCATTAATTTGGGACTTCAGGCTTACCGTCTTACGCACTTAATCTGAGCATAGAGTACAGGATGTCCATTTGCACTCTGAGCAATGCCTTCTTGCTCTCTGGGTTGTTACTGCACCACAAAAGTTGCATATTATGAATAATGTACTCACTTCCTGGTTTACCTTCCACTGGTGCTCACAGTAAAACTTCTCTTCTGGCATGTCTACCTGTACTTGCCAGCCTTGCGGTTCTCCTACCAAGACAAACATGAATTCATTGGTTGGTAGAACACTTGTAGCAACATTTCAGTGTTGTTCAGTAGAATTTTCCCCTTCTGATATACTGCAGATTGCATCACTGCTACTTTCGTCCGGATCTACTGATACTACATCAAAGTCCTCCGGTAGATCTAGATCGTTGATCATGGCCACTCTTTCTTTGTTGCCAAATTTATTGCGACATTCTCTAGCAAAATGTCCTTCCTCTCCGCAGATAAAGCACTTGCACTTCTTGACCCTTGATCTATCATTCTGATATTTCTTCTTTATTACTCGAACATGGGATTTGTGTGGCTTCCCTTTGTAAGTGATGGCTTTCCGAAGTCCATATTTCTTCCTTTCCCCTTGGTAGTAACTGGGAATTGGAATCTGCGAATAGAATTGTAGGTCCTTCAGACTTCTTTGGAGTGTGGCTTGCTTGCACATCTCCGTCAACTCTTGATAGGCATGATGGATTCTCGGAAGAACTCCAATAGTGTTGCCTCTGAACTTCTCCTGAAATTTAGCTTCAAGATGCTGACCAATTAACGGTGGCATCTTTCTATAAAATTTGCTTAATAGTTCCTCATTAATAAACATCCTTCCTGTTCTTGCTGCTAAATCTTTATAAGTATTCATGTAATTCACAAGATCTTTTGTACCATGGCATACTAACCTCTCAAGGTCCAAATATGCTTGGTTTTGTTCTGCAGTTGCTCCTGAAGCAGAGTCTTCAAGAGTAATGATTCTCCTGATCTGGGACAGAACATTTTGTGTTTCATCAGTACTCTCAGAACTGACTGTCAAGCAATCATAAGTTTCTACAACAAAATGGCAAGAAATAAACCCTCCAGAGTTCGATGGATTGCCTTCACAGACTTTATTACTGGTTCAGGTATCAAAATACAATTTGAACATATTGATGCCAAAATGAACATTTTTGCAGATTCTTTATCTCGACTAGTCTCGGGAAAGGAAATAGTGTCGGTAATCACAACCGACAAAGGTAAAGAGAAAATGGAAGACATCACTCGTGGAAGGACAATAAGAGATGGGTACGAATACAAAGATGAAGAGGAAGAGGCTGCCACAGAGTTAGCCGCTTCTCGAAGAAGATTGCTACTGACGCAATATGAAGATGTTCTGCAAGATTGTGGCAAAAGCATCTTTAACCCACAGGACCACGAGAAAAGAAAGATGCTTGATGAAATTGAAGAGCAAGCGTCTCAAAACCTTTACTATGCGCTACAGGAACTTGAAAGGATTGAACAACTAAAAGAATCCGACTTTACCGCAAGACGTTATCAAGAAGGCGGATATCACAATTACTTTCTAAGCGCACTACCAAAAATAAAGGACACAAGAAAGGAACTTTGGCGAGTGTCCAACATGCTGAACTCCATCTTGGGAGGAATCAAAGGTACACCCCACTAGCGAAAGCAGATGGTGAGCCCAATAAATGAGATTGAGCCTCGGGGAGCCGTCTCATCAAAAGATAATGGAATCCCCTTTTATCTTATCAGTATAGTTGTAAAGTGAGTATTGTGAGCTGTAAGGCTGATAGAAGGACAAAGGATATCATGACTAAAGGACGATGGGGCTAATAAACGAGCACCCGCTTTAATCATTGATATAACCCTCTCCTATCTATATAAGGCCAACGAGTGTAAGGGTTTGATCAGACTTGAGCAACACCAAGACTGTCATTCCTAAAGAGAGAGCAAGTTCATAAGAAGCATGCAGGGAGGAGTAAGGAAAGAAGGAAACACTGTCACCTTCTACAAGAATATAACGACTATTTCAACAAGTCCTACAACAGTTCTCGCGCTGGATGAATTGCAGCTGGAAGAAATGGAATATTTGGAGATTAAAGAAAAGGTATTCTTTACTGCAACCCCCTCAAATACATATGTTTTGCAAAAACATGGACCTTTGTTGAGCAGGCTGAAAGAACAAGGATTTATTGGAGATAATCCATTAAAGCACTGGGAAAAGAATGGTATCCTATGCAAGATTGATGTGATAAATCCAGACATCACTATACAGGACAAGTCATTATCTCACGTGACTCCTGCGATGAAATTAGCTTTTCAAAAGCATATTGATATATTGCTGGAATTGAAAGTCATTAGGCCAAGCAAAAGCAGACATAGAACTATGGCAATGATTGTCCAGTCTGGCACCAGCATTAATCCCACTACTGGAAAAGAAGAAAAGGGAAAAGAGTGCATGGTGTTGACTACGAACCGAATGATAACATCTGAACCGATCTGATCTGCGAGAATTAATACAATTCTGAAGAAAGTTGGAAACTCAAAGATTTATTCAAAATTCGACTTGAAATCTGGTTTTCATCAAGTCGCAATGGATCCAGCATCAGTAGAATGGACGGCCTTTATCTGTCCATCTGGTCTTTATGAGTGGCTAGTAATGTCATTCGGTTTGAAGAATGCTCCAGCCATATTCCAACGGAAGATGGATCAGTGCTTCAAAGGTACTGAAGAATTTATTTTCATATACATTGATGATATTTTGGTATTTTCCAATACAGAAAAGGAGCATATAAAGCATTTGGAGATAATGCTTAATATTTGTGAGAAACATGGATTAATCTTATCCCCAACAAAATGCAAGTTGGCTGTGTCAAAAATAGAATTTCTCGGGGCAGAAATTGGAGAAGGAAAACTCAAGCTGCAGCCGCATATAATCAAGAAAATTGCTGAGTTCAAAGAAGATGATCTCAAGGAAAAGAAGGGACTAAGATCTTGGCTTGGAATTCTAAATTATGCCAGGACTTATATTCCAAACCTCAGCTCAAAGTTGGGACCACTGTACGAGAAGACCTCAATCCATGGTGACAAGCGAATGAAGGCTTCAGATTGGGCTTTAGTGAAGGAAATAAAAGCCCAGATCCAACAACTTCCAGATTTAGAGCTTCCACCAGAGAATGCCTACATTATACTGGAGACAGACGGTTGTATGACCAGCTGGGGAGGGGTTTGTAAATGGAAGAATTCCAAATACGACCCACGAAATTCAGAGAAGGTTTGTGCCTACGCTCATGGAAAATTTGCTGTAATAAAATCAATTATTGACGCAGAAATATTTGCTGCGATGGAGACCATGAGTGCACTCAAGATCCATTACCTAGACAAGGAGGAGATTACTCTCAGAACTGACTGCCAAGCAATCATAAGTTTCTACAACAAAATGGCAAGAAATAAACCCTCCAGAGTTCGATGGATTGCCTTCACAGACTTTATTACTGGTTCAGGTATCAAAATACAATTTGAACATATTGATGCCAAAATGAACATTTTTGCAGATTCTTTATCTCGACTAGTCTCGGGAAAGGAAATAGTGTCGGTAATCACAACCGACAAAGGTAAAGAGAAAATGGAAGACATCACTCGTGGAAGGACAATAAGAGATGGGTACGAATACAAAGATGAAGAGGAAGAGGCTGCCACAGAGTTAGCCGCTTCTCGAAGAAGATTGCTACTGACGCAATATGAAGATGTTCTGCAAGATTGTGGCAAAAGCATCTTTAACCCACAGGACCACGAGAAAAGAAAGATGCTTGATGAAATTGAAGAGCAAGCGTCTCAAAACCTTTACTATGCGCTACAGGAACTTGAAAGGATTGAACAACTAAAAGAATCCGACTTTACCGCAAGACGTTATCAAGAAGGCGGATATCCCATATAAAATTTCATAGCAGGTCACTCCAATAAACTAGTTATCTTAACTAACATCTATATGTTCACTATCAACATCCCTATGTTTTCATCCAGTGAGTACCAGATACTTGGTTAAACCAAGGAGTATAACATATGTTAGTCTCATAGAATTTATGATGTTCAATCTCATCAATTCATCGACTAGGAAAATTTTAATATTTACATAATTGTACATGATGAAATACTCACTAACTGTGATCTAATCACAATTTCTCTTATACTATGCTGTAAGGGATCGGTACGGCCGGCTAGAGGGGGGTGAATAGCCCTTTTCGTTTGGATGCCGGTATTTGCTCGTCTACAAAACTAATTAGCGCAAGCGGAAGACTAATAAAGACAAACAAATAGAAATACAAGAAAACAAACGCTAACAAAGAATGTAACGTGGTTCACGGCTACGCCGCTAATCCACGGTCCCCGATTCGTCCTCGGTGAATCACTCCGCTAAACCAATCCACTAAATGGTCTCTCCTTTGCACCAAGCTAGGTGGAGGTAACCTTTACAATCAAGATCACTCTTCTTACAAATAGAATGGAGTAAAAGCAAGTAAGAAGAGTTTAGAGCTCAGTGGGCACTAGGAAGATCACTGAGCACGAGCATTAGCCTCTCAAAGGCTTACACCTCCCTCGCCTCCGAACACGCCGATCCCGAGATCGATGGACCTCATCACGATCACCGCTCGTAGTCGATCGCCTACCTTACGACGGCTCGCGCGGTCAAACCCTATCGATCATCGGCCGACCGCCGCTTTCAGCCGATCGATGGTCGCGCAATGATCCGCCCACGCATGCGCAAATGATCACGCGCCAATCCAGCCAATGATACCATGAACTCTCGACTGGGAGCGATCGCCATGATACGGCAATGACCGTGCCTGAAACCCATCCGACACTCGCCAAACGGCCAAGTTTCACCTAAGAGCTACCCTTCCCGGGTTACAATCGCCACTCATTTCTGAGTCCTCGCCAAGTTCTCTTCGCTTCGCCACGCCCTGAAGATCAGCGACGGCTCTGCAATGCTCCTTCGCCTCTTGCCTCAAGTCTACTTCCTCCGGCCACTCCAAGCTTCTCGTCCGGCGGTCCCTCGGATGCTCCAAGCGCACGGCTTCCGCAAAGCTATCCTTCACCGACTCAAGGCACGAGTCATGAGATGTGAAACTCGCCACGGCTCCATGTGCGAATTACTAAGTCCTGCACGACTTCAACGCACATATCACATCAACATATCAAACTAACTTAAACCCTTTGCCACACCATCAAAACCATATTACGGCAAGAGATTGCCCTAACATATGCATCATATTGTGAATTTTAGTAAATAAATTTAAGATCCAATCATGTGACAAAACGTGATAATACTGACGTCAAGCGCCCCTCATGGTTCGTCCTATACATACTTGGTTCAAAACATGTTCTATGTGCCCGTCCCCACTAGATTGACTATGTCACACCTAATCCAAGTATAATTTCTTATCCTATGGATTTAAGTTACTCGATATATGTGCTCAAGAAGATCATCTTCTTGACATGTCTACTTTGGACAAAGATTTTTGAATAATAATCCTGATAAGAGGCCTAGGATATACATCTCCTTTTAACAAGAATAGTCTATGGGTTATTCAAACATCTTTAATCACTTTAACTTATACCGAATCAATTCGGAATGTCATCTCCTATAGAGATGGTTGCGAAGAAGTCAAAGCATAAGCCATTATAATCAAGATGACTTGAAACCTTAAGTCTAAGGAAGCTTACACTCGAGCTGCAATAAAATCTTTATTGACATAAATAACCATATGAAATTTCATAGCAGGTCACTCCAATAAACTAGTTACCCTAACTAACATCTATATGTTCACTATCAACATCCCTATGTTTTCATCCAGTGTACTTGCTTGGTTAAACCAAGGAGTATAACATGTGTTAGTCTCATAGAATTTATGATGTCCAATCTCATCAATTCATCGACTAGGGAAATTTTAATACTTACATAATTGTACATGATGAAATACTCACTAATTGTGATCTAATCACAATTTCTCTTATGTTATGCATCATATTATGAACTTCAGTAAATAAATTTAAGATCCAATCATGTGACAAAACGTGATAACACCGACGTCAAGCGCCCCTCATCGCTTCCCGCAGCTTAATGAAGGGTGGTAAATCATGGGGGACTTTTCCCTGTCACAGTGGTCTCATTGCATGGGGGGAGGTCACAAACCCAGCAAGACATTTCACACTCGCTGGGAATGGACCCCAAGGCCTCATATGGCAACATATAAGGTGAAGTTCATCCAATCATATACATAAAGAATGTATACTCAAATAGTGAATTTTATTAATAACATCTAAGGTGATTGCCTTATGACATTTCTCAATTACAACACTCAGTTCGACTCAGGCCTTCTTATATGAAGTGTTTTTATTCCCCCAAGTGGTGAAGTGGGGAGGAGAGGAGTATTTTCATTCGGCCTGCCCGAGGCAGTTCATAAGTCCTCGGCTCGGCTCAGGCTTTCTTATATGAAGTGTTTTATTCCCCCTGAGTGGTGAATTGGGGAGGAGAGGAGTATTTTTCATTTGGCCCAACCAAAGCAGTTCGTAAGTACTCGGCTCGACTTAGGCTTTCTTATTTGAAGTGTTTTATTCTCTCGAGTGGTGAAGCGGAGAGAAGAGGAGTATTTTCATTCGACCCCGCTGAGGCAGTTCGTAAGTCCTCGGCTCAACTCGGGCTTTCTTCTATGAAGTGTTTTATTCCTCCCAAGTGGTGAAGTGGAGAGGAAAGGAGTATTTTCATTTAGCCTAGCCGAGGTAGTTTGTAAGTCCTCTCAGCTCGGGTTTTCTTATATGAAGTGTTTTATTCCCCTGAGTAGTGAATCGGAAAGGAGACGAGTATTTTCATTCGGCCCAGCCAAGGCAGTTCATAATTACTCGACTTGGCTAAGGCTTTCTTATATGAAGTGTTTTATTCCCCTGAGTGGTGAAGCAGAGAGGAAAGGAGTATTTTCATTCAGCTCGGCCGAGGCAATTTCTAAGTCCTCAGCTCGACTCGGATTTTCTTATATAAAGTATTTTATTCCCCCCGAGTGGTGAAGCGAGGAGAGGAGTATTTTTATTTGGCCTCGCCAAGGTTGTTCGTAAGTCCTCGGCTCAGCTTGGGCTTTCTTATATGAAATATTTTATGAGAAGCGGGGTGGACTCTGCCCATCTGAAACAGTTCGTAAGCACTCGACACAGTTAGAGTGCATCGAAGAAGTATAATTCCCTCAAACCTGAGAAGCGGGGTGGACTTTGTCCATCTGAGATAGTTCATAAGCTCTCGGCTGGGCCGGAGTGCATCAAAGAAGTATAATTCTCCCGGACCTAAGAAGCGGGGTGGACTCTGTCCATCCAAAGTAGTTCATAAACCCTCGACCCAACTAGAGTGCGTTGAATAAGTATAATTCCTTCGAACCTAAGAAGTGGAGTGGACTCTGCCCATCTGAGGCAGCTCATAAGCCCTCATCCCGGCTAAAGTGTGTCGAAGAAATATAATTACCCTAGACCTGAGAAGCGGGGTGGACTCTGCCCATTTAAGGTAGTTCGTAAGCCCTCGACCCAGTTGAAGTGTGTTGAAAAAGTACAATTCCCCTCGGACCTAAGAAGCGGGTCGACTCTACTCCTTCCGAGGTAATTCGTAAGCCCTCAGCTCGGTTGGAGTGTGTTGAAGAAGTATAATTCCTCCGGACTTGAGAAGCAGGGTGGACTCTATCTATCCAATACAGTTCGTAAGTCCTCGGCCCGGCTAGAGTGCATCGAAGAAATAAAATTCCCTCGGACCTGAGAAGCGGGGTGAACTCTGCCCATCCATGGCAGTTCATAAGCCCTCAACCGGTTGGAGTGTGTCGAAAAAGTATAATTCCTCCAGAACCTAAGAAGCAGGGTGGACTCTACCCATTCGAGGCAGTCTGTAGCCCTCGATTACAATTCCCTCGGTCCTGAGAAGTGGGGTGAACTCTGCCCATCTGAAGTAGTTCGTAAGCCTCAGCCCGGTTGGAGTGCATCTAAGAAGTACAATTCCCCAGACTTGAGAAGCGGGGAAGAATGAGGTCTCAGCTAGGCCTAGGCAGTTCGTAAGACATCAATCCAACTCGAGTACTTTCCTACGAAGTGTTGTTATGAAGTGAAGTGAAATGAAGTGATGTAATGGGTCAAAGTGTTCTGCTTAGCTTGGTAGAGGCAGTTCGTGAGTCCTTGATTCAGCTCGGATATTTTCAAATGAAGGGATAGAGCGAAGTATTATGCAAAGCTTAGCCGAGACAGTCGTAAGTCCTCGGTTCGACTCAGAGGGTTATCTTGCAGTGAGGTATTTTATTGTGCTCAGTGAAGCGGTTCGTAAGCCCTTAGTCCAGATGGAAGATTTTCTCATGGAGTGTTGTTATGAAGTATGAAGTGAAGTATTTTATTATAGTCTAGGCAGTTCATAAGACCTAGGCCCAACTGGAAGATTTTCTCATGGAGTGTTATTATGAAGTATTTTCACCCGTCCAATAGAGGCAGTTTGTAATCTCTCAACTCGGCTCGGGCATGCTTTTTATGAAGCGTCGTCATCTGGAAAGAAGTATTTTCACCCGTCCGATTAAGACAGTTCGTAAACCCTTTGACCAAAGTGGGGCATATATGATAAAGGACCTGTTGACATCAGACTTCTTTGAATCGTCTGACTCAGACTTATTCAAATCATCTTACTATTTCGAAGGTAGCTAGTGATACCGCATCACTATATAAACTCCCGAAGGTAAAGGGGGAGTTGGGGAGTCCGAGTGTGCTAAAAAGGCGATCTCCTTGAAGAGATTTTTCTTGAGCAATCTCGAGCACTATTAGCTTTCCCTACTCCTTATATATTTATTTATTAAACTTCATTGGACTTTGCTCTTTAGTTTGATTGCAAGGGGGATTTGTGATGGTATCCAAGATTTCTAGGTAGAGACTTATGGTCGCCTGACGACTCTTCCAGAGTACTATTGCTCTTCCCGAGTGCATACGTGCGGCTCTTTTCGAGTGCATGTATGCAACTCTTCCCAAGTGCATGCATGCGGCGTTATGAGTCTTCCTGAACACTATTACTCTTCCCAAGCATTATGGGACTATTGGCCTTCTCAAGTGCATACATGCAACTCACGTGACGATCCACCTGGAATATTTTGGTCTCCTGAGTATATAGTCAAGAAAGAATATGTCAGTGTGTATGGAGGCTACATGCAGTCAAATTGGGCTAGCAGAAAGGAGCGCAAGGTGTCATTGGGTAGAGTTGGGAGCGAAGCGACCCGAGAAGCTAGGAGCGGAGCGAGTCGGGAGTGGAGTGACTCAAGATGATGGGAAGGAGGAAGGAACGAAGAAGCGGGGAGCTTAAGTCACTGGGAGCCCGGAGACCACAGATGAGATTCGTCTTAGTAGATGTGGCAACTGGTCTTCTAACAACCTAGCATAATGATAGCTCCGGAACACGTGGTAAGGTAGGAGGAGATTCCTTGTAATGGATGCCCCCTAATAGACAGTCAAAGGGCATAACTAATGGATGAATTTGGTCGGCGAGGTGAGTTGAAACTCCTATATAAGAGCAAGTTGAGGTAAAGAAGAGACTGTCTCCTTCTCCATCAGTTTTTACTGCATTGAATGGATTCGACTTTCATTCTTTCTTCTAAGTCTTGTCTGACTTAAGCATTGGAGGATCATCATCGGAGTACTGGCGGTGCCCTTTGACCCGTATTGACTTTAACAGGATTATTGCTGTAGCCATGAGAACTTGCCCTCTCTCGAAGACTCGACATAAGGAGCCAAAAAGTGACCGCATCGTAGTGCATTTATTAGTCACTACACCATCTTAAATGCATCTCTCAAACTTTCCCCTCAATAGGTACAACCCTGAATTTTTTTCTAATATTCTCATGTCGTATCTTATGCATTCTCGTATGTCTGTAGATTCACTTTAACATCCTTATCTCTATGACTCTTATCTTCTACTTGTGTGTTCGCTTCGTAGCCACACATTTAACTCTATATAATATTGTAACCGCTACAGACGATCAAGTAAGGCACATATTGCTTTGCAAACGTCAGGCACGCTACGCACGTATTATGACTTCGCGGCAATAAGATAAACACCCCTTTATAAGGGGGTGTGCATCCAAGAGCAAGGAGAGAGAAAAGAGGGATGCCGAAAGGCTGCAGAAAGAAGAGGCCGGAGTGAACCGTGAGATTTTCGTCGGAGAGAACGAGAGAGAGGAACACCAAGGCGTGGCTGCGATCTTGGCTTATGAAAGAAGAGAAGTTTTCCGTTGTGATCGGTCCTCAGACAGCGAGCAGAGGTCATCTTCCTTTACTGCTGGGACGCGAGAAGATTCTGACGAATCACTGTAAGTTTTTCGTCAAATGTCTATATTTTATATTTCTGCATTCAATTTATCGCAAATAGATGTAATAATACCAACAGTGGTATCAGAGCAGTGTTGGTGCGGCATCTATTCGATTTTTCCTTTTATTTCTTGCAAAATTACATACGAGGAAGAATCGCTAGAATAAGCGCAGCTTTCCCAAAAGGACCCCTCGCAAACCGCTCAGAAAGGAATTTGAACTGCATCGTCCGAGAATCGCCGGTTTGCTAGGGAATAGTCCTCGAAAAGATCGCTGAGTAGCTGCATCGATCCGACATTGACGGCCTCGGCGGGAACAGCCTTCGTGAAACCGCCGCACGAGAAAAGACCGTCGATAGATGCATCGGTTGTAATGGAAGGACCTTCCTCGGGGAATACCTTATAATATCGCTCGCTTCGAGTAGTTTTCATAAGACCGATCCGCAACAGATCGGCTGAGAAAGGAACAGCCTCGGGGAACAGCTTGGGAAAATCGCCAGTTCGAGTTCTCGAGGGGAACAGCTTCCTAGGAAATCGCCTGCTTCCTCGAAAATTGCTCGAGAGCAGTCCTCGATGGGAACTATTCCTTCTCGGGATAACTATTTCGAGCAATTCCAAGGTGGGAATAGCTTCTACGAGAACAGCCTCGAAAATCGCTGTAAACAATCTTAATGAGAATAAATCCGTGGGAATAAATGGGGACAGTTCTGGGAAACCGCTTCCCGAGTAGTTATAGCGGTTCCAGAGCAGTTAATGGAAATCGAGCAAAAGTGCTCGGGATTTAAATGAACTGCCCTAGATTTTAGACCGGTCTGGAAAATAGACCGGTCCGATCAATGGCCCCGAGAGGGTATAGACGTCCAGCTTCCAGAGCTTCCAAAACCGCCTGAAATGGACAGTATCACCGGTTTGGAATACAAACCATCCCGGTGCCGCCGCTAACCGGTCAAAGCGCCAAACCAACTGAAATCGATTCGACGCTGAACCGACTTGAAATCGTTCGTTTCTAGAACTACCGGTTTCAGAAACTAGTCTGCAAGATTGATCTGGACGGGAAACCAGTCTAGAAATCGATCTGATTGACGTCAAACCGATTTGGAATTTTGAAAACTGGTCTGAAATTCATCAAACCGATCTGGATTGACGTCAAACCGGTCTGAAATCTCAGAAACAAGTCTGAAATTCGTATGACCGATCTGAATTGATGACAAACTGGTCTGGCCAGAGGGCTAAACCTAATGTCAGTCAACGTTAGTTGGTCAACTTAACTCATAACTTGATCGTCGAGTATTTGTTTGGAACAAATAGAACTCGACTTAAACAACTTATAGATAAGTTAATAAGAACTAGAGTTGATGGCTAGGGATGATATGAAAATAAATTTTTGTTCATGTTACTCGAGTGTTTGGGGTATTCGGAGACATGAGGGGCGCATTTCATATACCCAATTGTGCGTTGAGTTACTTCACTATGAGAACTGTGAGGTGCACTGTGAAGATCCAGAGGAAGATCCGGAAGAAGACCCTGAAGAGGTTTTTCCTATGGGATCTCTTCAAAGGTGTCCTTCAGAGGATTCTGCGTCCTGGCATCATCTAGAGAGCATCTCGGAAGAAGGTGTTCAAGTTCAGCCCAAGAAGAATGGGCTTGTTTGGATTATTGCTACGCTAGTATTTGTGCTAGTGGGAGTGATAATCACCTATCTAGTTTATTAAAGTTGTTTTTCTTTTTATCAGTTATGGGTTAGTAGAATGTTATGTGCAACATTCTAAGTAGAGTTTTCTTTGTTATATGTTAACAATGTACAACAAGTTTAATTTAATGATATGTTCATTTTATATTCTTAACTCTACATGATGCATGATATTTATTTACTCTTTGATTTGTTCATAATTAGTACAATTTAAATGATATGTTCATTTAATAGTATCATGTTAATATGAGAAGTATGTAATATAATTGATCAAAGTCGATTGGATTGACACATACAAATGATGAGTGAGAATTTAATTGTCACTTGATTTTGTAAACCAAATCGAATTTACATTGAGTCAATTTATAGATTACATACATAAAGACATACACAGAATAACTAAATAATATATTTATTTATGTTAGGTTATGACAACTAAAAACATTATAGTTGAACTCAATAAGGATGAGAAACTGAATTGGGATAACTACAAGATATGACACCTCAGGATACAGTATGTCCTAGAGGAACAAGAAGTTCTTGAGGCTATAAATTAGGTCTTGATAGAACCTATAGATGGTCCCACTGCACAAAACAGGCGAGATCTTGATGCTTATAAGGCATGGAAGAAAAAAGACTTCACTGCTAAGGGCATTTTGATAAATTCAATGGTGGACGACCTGACATTTGAGTATGAGGTGTATTCTTCAGCTCATGCTGTCTGGGTAGCCCTTAAGGATAAGTATAGTGGAGTCAGTCTGAGCAAGCTTCGGCAGCTGATGATTAAGTTCGACAACTATAAGAAGCGCTCGAATGTTACGATGGCTCAACATCTCAGGGAGATGTCGAACATGATTCGAGAGCTTAAAACTGCAGGTCATGAGTTGACTGACGAACAACAGTTCAGGCAGTTATTCGATCCCTTCCAGATTCTTGGGAAACCATGAAGCAGACCCTTACTCACAGTGAGAGTATTAAGACTTTCGCTGATGTCTCACGTCATGTTGAACTAGAATCCGCGAGGATTTCTGGCCAAGTCTATTTGGCTGTCGGTTCTGCTGGATCATCTGGATCTAAGAAAAGAAGATGGTTCAAGAAGAGGAAGGGAAAAAAGAAAGAAGCTGCTGCTGCAGGTGGGACAGGCCCAATTAAGAAGAAGAAGAACAAGAAGACAAGGAAGAAACCTAAAAGCAAGGTGACTTGCTTTAACTGTGACAAAAAAGGTCACTACGCTCGGGAGTGTACCGAGCCAAGAAAGGTAACTTCTAGTCTGTCTTCTGAGCATTTTGTTGCTAGTTCTGTGTTGTTGGCTGATTCTTATCCTTTGTGGATTATAGATTCGGAAGCAACCAACCATGTAGCTCGGGAGCGAGTTACATATGTGGAGTACCGCAGGATACCAGCTGGCAACAAATAGATATATGTAGGAAACAATGTAAGAGTCGAAGTTAAAGGAGTCGGTACTTGCAAACTTAACCTTCGGGGTGGAAGAACTTTGTTTCTACATGATGTCTTGTATGCTCCTGAGATTCGTAGGAATCTTGTTTCTGTTACTTGTCTTCTTGATTTAGGGTATTGTATAAACTTTTACAGTCGGTGTGTTGAACTCAAGATTGACTCAGTGTCAATCGATTATGGTTTTTTAACAAATGATTTTATGGTTCTTGATGTGGAACCAAATGTCAATTGTACGATTGATAATTATTTTTCAAATATTGCTCTTACTAATTGATACCAAGTATAACTGTCTACCCATTACCAACATGATGATGACAGTTGGACAAGCTAAGTCACTCCATCATGGAATGGTACCCGGTCCACTCACTTACAACTGGTGTTGGGTCATCTCTAAGATCTAGTGGGACGCTCGCGATCTCGCCCGACTTCTATCATCACGTCAGACGCCCCGCCTCGCCCGACTTCTATCATCACGCCGAACGCCCGCCTCGCCCGGACTTATCATCACGCTGACACCCGTATCTCGGCCTCAGACTTCTATCATCACGCCGACACTCCGCCTCGCCCGGACTTCAATCATCACGCCGGATGCCCGTGATCTCCCCCGCACTTCTATCATCATTCTGACGCCCGCTGCCCTCCGACTTCTATCATCACGTCGACGCCCGTGTCTCCTACCGACTTCTATCATCATGCCTGACGCCCGCATCTCGCCCGACTTATCATCACGCCGACGCCCGCCGCCGCCCGACTTATCATCATGACGGACACTCCGTGTCCTGGCTCGGACTTCTCATTATGCTGAAGGTTTTTCGCCCCATCCATTTTATCTCTCAGCAAGGATACGTCTCCTCTGATACACCGTTTATCTACATTATCTATTTTATTGTAAGCTGACCTGGCAATCCTCGTCATCATCTCTCTCCGACAGAAAGCGAGATCCTCTGACAAGGAGCAAATAAGTATCTACGGCATTAATTGAGATTTGTCTCCAATCAACCGCGCGACGTGTATTAATGGCTACCCATGCGCAAAAGCAGATTTCCCTGCTGAAGTTTCAGAGGATTGACTGCGGCATTAATTAAGATTTGTCTCCTATCAACCGCACATTAATGGCAACCCACGCGCTGGATGCAAATTTAGATAGCAATGATTATAATGTACGATCCCTGAAGTCATATCACCTCCGTGGGCAAAATCCACCGACGAGGGGACTCCCCCCTCCCCCTATATATATGGCCCTCCTTGAGAAGGAGAGATAGGCTCTCACTATCTTAGTCTCGTTCTTCTAAGTTTCTCCTCATCTCTTCAATCTAATTTCCTGCCTTGAGAGTCGGAGGGGCATTGCCGAGATCTCTCTCGACGCCCTTAACCGTTTGTTGCTGTGCAGGGTCTCTATTCGGCTAATTTCCCGTCATTCGACTCGGCTACTCCTCGAGGTCGCATCCCCGTTGTCCTGAACTGTCCTGCCACATCATCTTTTCATACCGTAGTCATTGGCCCCTGTCGTCTTCGTCACTCGGACACCTCACTATCATCGTCTCGACGGACAACATAATTGGCGTCGTCTGTGGGAACTAAAGTAGCAAGCATGTCTGAGACAAGGATGGGAGACCAAGGAGCGAACTCCGGCAATGCCAAGACTGATAAAGGAAATTTGACCAGGGAAAATATCATCGTCCTTGTCAGGGTCACTATGCAAGACATCTTACGTGAACACTTCTCTCGAGATCCTGATCAGGAGTCCCCTAGCCCAGTTCAGGGCCCCGCGCCTCAATCCGCCCCCTCAACTCCAGTCACTCTGAAGGTGGTCCCAACAGCCTCAATATCAACCGAGTCATCCTTAACGGCTTCCCTGCAAGAATCTTTGAAGGAAGTACCCTCTCAGCTGATCCAAGGAAGGGACCCTAAGAAGGGTAAGGCCCCGCTAGCCAACCTAGACTCTCCTCTCAGCCCTGACATTATAGCCGAGAAAATGCTCAAATCTTTCAAGCCATTATTCATCAGAGAGTACAGTGGCTCAGCTGATCCAGAAAAGTATTTGGGAAGGTTTAAGAAGGCCGCTATGATACACGGTTACTCTGATGGAGCCAAGTGCAAAGTTTTCTCCCTTAACCTGATCGACTCCGCACAGAGATGGTTCGACCGGTTGCCAAGAGGGTCTGTTAAGTCCTTTCCAGATCACGCCTCTTCCTCCAAAGATTTCGGCCACAGAAGAAGAGATACTGTACCAAGACTACACTCATGACTATAAAGCAGAAGGATCAAGAATCCCTGAGGGATTACATACACAGGTTCAACCGAGTGGCGGTTGATGTCTTGGATGCCTCCCCTGGAACGATAATAAGTGTTTTCTCTCAAGGGCTAACGAGGGGAGACTTCTCCAAATCTTTGATGAAAAGACTGCCCTCCCGCTTCGAGTCTTTATTAGCCAGAGCCGAAGCATACATCAATTTGGAGGAAGCAGAGAAAGCCGCAGATGAACAGCAAGAGGGAAGGAAAGCCGAGCGACCACTACAATTCCAGAAATCAAGCAAAAAGATACCCCTCTCGGTGCCAACTCGCCCGCTTAAGATTCACCCTGCCTATCCGCCGAGGCTGGTAGGGGAAAGGGCAATTCATGCCGTACAAGAAGTCTCTCAGCCACAAGCACTGCCGAATCAGCGTCCCCCTTTTTGTGCATATCATCAGGTGCATGGGCATTCAACTCACGAGTGTCGTACCTTTGCCGAAGACATCAGGCAAGTGATGCAAGAACAACAACAAAGAGTCAATACTCCGCCTCCATTTTCTCAAAGAGAAGCCAGATCTGAGTCGAGAGGTCAAGGCTCGCACAACCAAGCTAGGCGAGCTCGTCGCCCGTCACCCGAACATCAACGGCGAGCTCAAGCTCCACGAAGAACTAGAGAAGCCTTTCCGGGCGAATCAGCTCCCCAGGCCGGATCGCCGCCAGAATTCACCAACACTCCACATCGCGGCACCATCAATATGATCACAGGCGGAGCCACGGATGGAGATTCTAACCGAGCTAGAAAGGCTCACGGAAGACGGCTGGAAAATATGGAAGTAAGCGTCAATCGAAAAAATGCTGAAGGACTCTCACTGACCTTCGGCCCCGAGGATCTGCGAGGAGTTATTGTCCCACATGATGATGCCTTGGTGATCAGAGCCACCATCGCCAACTATGATGTAGCTCGGGTCTTCGTGGACACAGGTAGCTTAGTCAATATTTTATTCAAAGATGCCTTTGACCGCATGCAGATTAACCCGGCTCAATTGCACCCGATGAACACGGCCCTATTCGGCTTTTCAGGTCACGAGGTTGTTAGTAATATATGAGAGATGTCCTAAGGCAATCGCCTTATGTATGAACCATTTATATGATAAATGAAGATTCACTATTTGAGTATACATGTTTTATGTATTTGATTGGATCTTAAACTCATTTACTGAATGTCCACGATACGATTCACAGCATGAGAGAATTTGTAATTGGATCACAACTAGTGAGTATCTCTACATGTGTAATTGTGATGTATCGGAATTATCCCTAGTCGATGAATTGATGAATCTGGACACCATCAATTCTGTTGAGACTAGCACGAGGTATACTCCTTGGTGTATCCAAGCAGCTGATTCTCACTGGCTGGAGACATAGTGATGTCCGGAGTTAATCGTGGATGCTAGTTATGGTAACTAGTTCATTGGAGTGACCAGTAGTAAGACTTCATATGGTTCTCTGCATATATAGATATGTCAATGAAGTTCTTCGTGGCTTAAGTGCGATGTTCCTTTGACTACAGGTATTCAAGTTATCTTGATCATGGAGACTTATGCTTTGACATCTTAAGCAAACATCTCTAAGGAGATGTGGACCCGGGATGATTGGGTATAAGTCGAAGTGATCGAAGGTGTTTGAATAGCCTATAAAGGATTCACCACTCCTTGCGAGGAGATGTATACCCACGGCCTCTCGTCGGATTGTTACTAAAGTCTTTGGCCAAAGCATTACATGTTTAGAGTAAGGTACTCTTCGATACATGTGGAGTAACTAGAATCCGTAGGACGAGGAAATGATACTTGGGCTAGGTGTGACGTAGTCAGCCTAGTGGGGACTGACACAATAGACCATGTCCCGAACCAAGTGGGTATAAGATGAGTGAAGGGAATGGGGCACGAATCATTCGAGCTGCTGAAGGGTTTCAGAAATAGTTCTGGATCAACCGTTGATCTTTTCGGTTAATTGGGGATCATGATGTACTACTAGGTGCCACTCATGATCGTTCTATAATTAATGGTTAATTATAGACGGCCAATATAAACCGAGAACCTATTTGGTCACACGCACAACGAGTGTAATCCAAAGGATTTAAAACGAGCTTGAGAATGGGATTCTCAGACCGAGAGAAACTATGTTTGGTTGGACCAAACATAAAGCGAGCATGAAATTGTTTGATGCAATGGAAGCGTGGATGGCGGTGTCTTATGAAGATAAATGGATGGACCAAAATGGTTTGTCCTAATCCAATGGATGAGAATAAACCAAAGGGTTTGGTTTATATTAAACGAATGAACCAAAGGTTGGTTCGGTTCGTTTTAACTTAAAATAAACCATCATGGTTTGGTTTATTTTAACTTATCTTAATGGAGCGGGTTAACAGGCTTTATGGATATGATCCATTAACCATTAAGAGAATTAGTTCTCTATAAAATAGGGATTAAACCCTAACCCTAAACCCAATCCAAATTGTGGCCGCCCAACATCAAGAAGTTGCCGCCCACCCTTGTTGAAGGATTTTCGGCGCCAACTCAAAGAGCAGCCACCGCCCAGCTTGTGTGCGGCCCAAGTCAGTCGTTGTCGGCGTCCAAGCTCGGCCGTGAACCTCCGCGACCCTCCCGATCCCCTATAGGTTTGGCATCAAGGTGAGTTCTTCTCTCCTTGTTTTGGCCGCGCTATCTCCTCCACCAAGCTGTCCAGTTTTCTGGACAGCTTCTTCTCCTCTCGTCGGAGCGTCGTTTGGACGACGGTTAGTGCTCCGACAGCGGCTAACATACCGGGGATGTGATCTCCGGTAATCCTCTGAGGTGGAGGACGAAGGATTCGTCAATCGGTTGACGAATACCTCTCCGGAGAAGCAAGTCTTGAGGACTTATTTTAGGTCCGAATTTGGATTCGGACCGTGATCATCTCTCGATCACGGCGTCTTCAACACGAGGCTAGTAACCCGTACGAAGACGAAGCTCGTGGCTTGGCGAAGTCATCCCGAGGAGCTCGGCGTGGATACGGATAGAGACAATTCTTACGAGAATCGTTCCGGTTGATGCCGTTCCCGCTACACGTCATACGGAAGGTATAACGTAGTTTAAATTTCTTTTATTGCAATTTTAATTTACGGTTATGTCTACACTTGTTGTAATAGCATGCGTGTGTTGTGTGTGTTGTAATAAATAGGAGTATTTATTATTTTTATTGCTTCCGCTGTGCTCATGTTTACGAAACATGATCGAACACACACACGCCGCGGTGTCGGAAACCCAACAGTGGTATCAGAGCCCAGGTTGTGTTTCGACATAATCGTAAAATTGGTTTTGCGATAGTCATAATGTATTTCTGGAAGTTTTCTAAATTTTGGAAATTTAGAAGTATTTATGGAAATTTTTCAATTTTGGAAAGTCTAGAAGTATTTATGGAAATCTTCCACTTTTGGAAAGTTGGAAGTATTTATGGAAATTGATATTTTCCATAAATAAAATATTTGATTAGATTCTGGAAATTTGTTTCCTAATTTAATCTTGATTTGATTTGGGAAATCAAATCTTTAAAATATTTTATTTCCATAAGTAGTTTTGAAGATTTAGGAAATTGGTTTCCTAAATAGATTTTCCTTAATCAAATAATTCCATGAATAAAATATGTGATTAGATTTGGAAATTTGTTTCCTAATTTAATTATGATTTGATTTGGAGAATCAAATCTTAAACATATTTTATTTCCATAAATAGTTATGACATATAAGGAAATATATGACATAATTGTATGACATGTAGTTGCATTAGATGCATAACATAATGCCATGCGTGTCGTGACATGTAGATGTATGCCATGTATGTCATGCCATGTAGATAATAGTTATTCGTGATGCAAAAGGATGAGACATAAAACCTTTAAACAATATTAAAGCCTACACCTTCCATTAATATGGTTAGAACCGTAGTTCTGCTTGTTTGGGTTGTTGGACTCTTCCAAGCCCTACCGAACTCAATATATGTTCAAACCATGGAATAGTTTAATACTAATATGGTAAGAGTCAGAGGTCAATCGTTAGCTTTGGTTGTTGGACTCTCTCCAAGCTGGGCTAATTGGTTGAATGCGCTCTAACCATATTAAAACTATTCTTGATTAATGGGTTGGCTTTAACCTGGAGCATCGGCTTGTTGGACTCTCTCCAAGGTCGATGTTAAGGGAGGTGAAGTTGGGTGCTATGCATAAGATGCATACTTGTTAATGTGTTAACAACCCGATGTATGTGTGAACATTCAATTAGTTGATAGTACATTGTGATAGTTGCATATACGGGATATGCAATCGGTATAGATGATACCTACCGTCGTAGTTATGAATGGCTTGTTGGACTCTCTCCAAGGTTGTTCATAACTATGATGGATATCAGCCCATTCGGAGATAGACCTACAATCTCCCGAAGTGATTTTGGGGTTTTTGAAATTCGAAAAATGAATGGGATTTATAAATGTATATTGATGCATTTTTAAAATCATCTTTCTCATATATGCTCGTTTTGTATTTCTAAGTTAATATATTGATCATGATGTGTTTGAATTTGCGTTCCATTTTGGATTCAAATAAATTGACTGGGCCTAACTTCCTGGACTGGCTTAGAAACCTGAGAATTGTTCTCAAGGCGGAAAAGCTTGCGTATGTCCTCGAAGCGCCTCTTCCCGCCCATCCTAGTGACAATGCAACTCTGGATCAATTGTTGGCCTATCAGAAACATGTGAGTGATTCTGAACAAATGAGTTGCATCATGCTAGCCACGATGGAACCCAAGCTACGAAAGCAGCATGAGCATATGGATGCTCATATCGTAGTCCTTCATCTTTGTGAGTTGGTTGATGAGCAAGTGAGATTCGAAAGGTTCGAAGTCTCAAAGCTCCTCTTCACCTCTGAGATGCTAGGAGGTTCATCTGTGGTATCGCTTTCAATATCGACTGGAGTCTTCCGAGAAGCATGAGTAGGGGGCGGTCTTTGTTTTTGATTCCTCGAAGAAAGGTTCTAAGAGGAAGTCAAAGGAACAGCATAAGGGAAAGAAGAGAAGGGCTAAGAAGGTAGAACTAGCACAAAAGGAAACTTGCCATCATCATGGCAAGGAGAGACATTTGCGAAGAAAATGCAAGATTTATCTTGAGTCCATGAAGAAGGATAAGGCATCGGATGCCCCATCTTCTTCAGAAATTTTCTTTATTGATTGTCATTCTATTTCCTCAGACACTTGGGTATTTGATACTGGGTGTGGCTCACATATATGTAATGACATACATGGGCTAAGGAATAGAAGAAGACTCGTCAATGGAGAGTCAAATTTACGTGTTGGGAATCGGCAAAGGTCACGACTCGCCATCTAACGTGTATTTGAAACTCCTACAGGGACTTGTCTTAGAACTGGACAATTGCTTTTATGTTCCTTCGTTGATAAAGAACATCATTTCTATTTCTTGTCTAAATAGAAATGGTTTCCATTTGACGTTTAGTAACAATTGTTGTTACATAACTTTGAATGGGGTTCTTTATGGGACTGGAACTTTAAGCAATGATGTTTATACGTTGGACGTATCCAGTGACATTTGCAATATCGAAGTGAGCAACAAGAGTGCTCGAAAGGATAATCAAATAGACTCCTACATGTGGCATTGTCGTCTTGGCCATGTAAGCAAGAAACGCATGTCCGAATTACACCGATGTGGAATTCTGGAATCGTTTGAATTGGATTCATACGATACATGCGAATCATGCTTAAAAGGCAAGATGACTAAGTTACCTTTTACTGGAAAAGGTGAACGAGTGGGAGAGTTACTAGGTCTAATACATACTGATGTATGTGGACCTATGTCAACTCAAGCTTTAGGAGGCTATAGCTACTTCATTACCTTCACCGATGATCACTCACGGTTTGGGTATGTGTTCTTGATGAAACACAAGTCTGAAGCCTTTGAAAGGTTCAAAGGATTCAGAAATGAAGTAGAGAAACAACATGACAAAAGTATTAAAATACTTCGATCGGATCGAGGTGGTGAATACTTAAGTCAAGAGTTTCTTGATTATCTAAGAGACAATGACATATTGTCTCAATGGACTCCGCCATATACACCACAAAGATAATGGTGTATCCGAGAGGCGAATCGGACCTTGTTTGATATGGTCGTCAACGATGAATCATGCGACTCTTCCCAAGTCCTTTTGGGGTTATGCACTTCAGACAGCTGTTTACTTGTTAAACAGAATGCCTACCAAGGTAGTCTCAACTACTCCATATGAGATATGGAATAGTAAGAAACCTCATGTATCTTACTTGAAGATATGGGATTGTCCTGCTTATGTGAAGCGGATTGTATCAGACAAACTGGATGCTAAGTCTGATAAATGTCTATTTATTGGATACCCTAAGGAAACAAGGGATTACCAATTCTATCATCCCGGAACAAAAGGTGTTTGTTTGGCAGGCATGTGTTTCTAGAGAAAGAGTTTCTCTTGCAAGAAAGCGGGAGTGTCGCCGAGCTTGAGGAGGCTCGAGAGACTCAAATAGTATATCATGAGATACGGTGAAGCACAACAACCGACAACTCATAGTGACGAGCACCTACGACCTATCAGAACACCACATCTTCGTAGATCCGCAGAACACGCAATATTCCCGAGAGATATGGATTTCTCGTAAGTGAATCGAACGACGTGTTACTCATTGATGATGAGGAGCCTACCAGTTATGAAGAAGTGCTGACAAGTTCAGAAAGGGATAAGTGGCTTGGTGCCATGAAGTCGGAAATGGATTCCATGTAAGAAAACCAAGTTTGGAACTTGGTTGACCCACCTGAAGGCATAAAGCCTATAGGGTGCAAGTGGGTTTTCAAGAAGAAAACCGACATGGATGGTAATGTGATTACCAATAAGGCTAGATTGGTGGCGAAAGGATATCGTCAAAAACAAGGTGTTGATTATGACGAAACCTATTCGCCTGTAGCTATGCTTAAATCCATTCGGATGCTCCTGGCCATAGCGGCTCATTATGATTATGAGATATGGCAGATGGATGTGAAAACAGCTTTCCTTAATGGAAACTTGCTCGAGGACGTATATATGATACAGCCTGAGGGTTTCACATCGGTTGATAAAACCAAGGTATGCAAGTTGCGACGATCCATTTATGGATTGAAGCAAGCATCCAGGAGCTGGAATATCCGTTTTGATGAGACGATCAAAAAGCTTGATTTCTCACAAAATCCAGACGAACCTTGTGTGTACAAGAAGGTTAGTGGGAGTGCAGTCGTGTTCCTAGTATTGTATGTCGATGACATATTACTTATAGGAAACGATGTGTCAATCTTACTGATCGATTAAGGTTTGGTTATCCAAGACATTCTCCATGAAAGACCTGGGAGAAGCAACCTACATCCTCGGGATTAAGATCTATAGAGATAGATCGAAACGGTTGCTTGGTCTTTCGCATCTACATATATAGACCGAGTGCTAAAGAGGTTTAGCATGTCGGAATCCAAGAAAGGTTTCCTACCCATCAGGCATGGGGTACACCTTTCAAGTCTATGTGTCCGCGACGTAAGACGAGAGAGGATTTGCATGAGTAAGATTCCCATGCATCCGCAATAGGATCTATCATGTATGCTATGTTATGTACGAGGCCCGATGTATCGTATGCTCCGAGTGTCACGGCAGATACGGTCGATCCAGAATGGATCATTGGCCATAAGACGATCCTTAGTACTTGAGAAGAACTAAGGATGCGTTCCTAATATATGGAGAAGGGTACATGGTGATACGTGGGTATACGGATGCCAGCTCCAGACAGACAAGGATGATTCCATGTCTCAGTCTGGGTATGTATTCACCTAAAATGGAGGCGCAATAAGTTGGAAAGGTTCCAAGCTTGACACTATAGCGGATTCTGCCACTAAGGCAGAATACGTTGCAGCTTTGGAAGCAGCAAAGGAAGCGGTTTGGATCAAGAAGTTCATCTATGAACTTGATGTGGTCTCATCAATGATCCAAACACGGCTTCCGCCGCTATCATCTTATCGGAGAGATCATCGGTAGGGAACGAAATACAAATCGAGAAAATCCCCATTGAAAGGAACTTAGCGGATCCTTTGACTAAGGCATTACCTCAAAGTAAGTTTGAGGGTCATGTTAGAGCTTATGGTATTGGATACCGTAGCGATTGGCATTAGGCCAAGTGGGAGTCAGTTAGTAATATATGAGAGATGTCCTAAGGCAATCGCCTTATGTATGAACCATTTATATGATAAATGAAGATTCACTATTTGAGTATACATGTTTTATGTATTTGATTGGATCTTAAACTCATTTACTGAATGTCGCGATACGATTCACGATGAGAGAATTTGTGATTGGATCACAACTAGTGAGTATCTCTACACGTAATTGTGATGTATCTAATTATCCCTAGTCGATGAATTGATGAATCGACACCATCAATTTCAGAGACTAGCACGAGGTATACTCCTTGGTGTATCCAAGCGGTGATTCTCACTTGGAGACATAGTGATGTCCGAGTTAATCGTGGATGCTAGTTATGGTAACTAGTTCATCGAGTGACCACCGTAAGACTTCATGGTTCTCGTATATAGATATGTCAACGGTTCTTAATGGCTTAAGTGCGATGTTCCTTTGACTTGCGGTATTCAAGTTATCTTGATCATGGAGACTTATGCTTTGACATCTTAAGCAAACATCTCTAAGGAGATGTGGACCCGGGATGATTGGGTATAAGTCGAAGTGATCGAAGGTGTTTGAATAGCCTATAAAGGATTCACCACTCCTTGCGAGGAGATGTATACCCATGGCCTCTCGTCGGATTGTTACTAAAGTCTTTGGCCAAAGCAATACATGTTTAGAGTAAGGTACTCTTCGATACATGTGGAGTAACTAGAATCCGTAGGACGAGGAAATGATGTTGGTGCAGTGGGCACCAAAGTCGAACCGGTATTTTGATTATGGCAAAAGGCTCAATAGTTAAGGGTATATTTGTTATCTTACGAGCTCAATTAAGTGTGCAGAAATGCTAAAGTTGAGCGGAAGGTTCGCATGACACCGGTGGGAACCGAGGTGGTCCGCAACGCCGTGAGGGACTTCTGAGGAAGCCGAGGTACTGGGTGAAGACGAAGCGAGGCTACAAGGTAAGCTCGTGTGAAAGCGGCAAGGTCGTTAGCGTAGATCCGACCCAATACCTCCAATGGAAGGTCTAGGTCGAGATCGGATGGTTAGAACCATCGCACTTTATATTTTAAGCTAACTCAGATCGCAAGCCCAAAACCCTTTGACTACACCAATCGCTAGTCAAGTTCCACCTCGAGAAGAGCTCGAATTTCAAGGGGGTGAATTTGGACTTGACTCGTGTTTTGGTACAAAGGGTGATGTGGCATCAAGGTGGACATCCAAACCATCACCAAGCTTCCTTGTGTGGACGCCAAAATAAGGTGAGTTGGCACAAGATGGTTGGCTCCATGATGTGGCAGTTGAATGGCTCCAACAAGTCAGCGCCAAGGAGGCCGGAGGTGGCACAAGGTGGTTGGATGAAACACCTCATCCTCAAGTCAGCGCCCAAGGAGGTTGGAGGTGGCACAAGGTGGTTGGATGAAACACCTCATCCTTGAGTTGGCGACAAGGAGGTTGGAGGTGGCACAAGGTGGTTGGATGAAACACCTCATCCTTGAGTCGCAAAGGATGTGGATGAACAAGTCTTGGGGATAAGAACCTCACCTTGACACTACCTATGCCTAAATTCATAGATCAATATCCATAAATAGACATGTTCAAGCCAAGCAAATAATAAGAATTCAAGAGCTCAACACGCCGCCGTAACGCCGCTACTACTACTCACATTTGCTACGACGAAGTGTCACGACAACAAAAGCTACATCTTCTACTTATAAGAGTTGTCGGTATATTTATTTAAGTTCTACTTTAAATTGTCTTTGTGCTTTAATCGTAACAAGGAAAGGGGAAGTGTCCTTTGCCTTGATTTCTTTTGTAATCGTCGTTGCTCCTACTTCCAACGAAGAGGAGTGGTTTTAGTGAATTGCTTCTCCGCACGTGATCAAGGATCACTAGGGCCGTGGATTAGCAATCGAAAGATTGTGAACCACGTAAAGAAAATATCTTGTCTACTTTATATTTCACTGGCATTCTCTACTTGCTTTTTACTTATTGCAAAAGTTTTTAACGACATCAGTATCGCTTATTCACCCCTCTAGCGGCACACTTTCGATCCAACAAATGATACTTAGTGGGGTGACACTGGGACAATAGACCATGTCCCCAACCAAGTGGGTATAAGATGAGTGAAGGGAATGGGGCACGATTCATTCGAGCCATCAAGGGTTTCGTAAATAGTTCGATCAACTGCTTGATCTTTTCGCTAATCGGGGATCATGATGTACTACTAGGTGCCACTCATGATCGCTCTATAATTAATGGTTAATTATAGGCCAACATAAACCGAGAACCTATTTGGTCACACGCACAACGAGTGTAATCCAAAGGATTTAAAACGAGCTTGAGAATGGGATTCTCAGACCGAGAGAAACTATGTTTGGTTGGACCAAACATAAAGCGAGCATGAAATTGTTTCAGTCGCAATGGAAGCATGGATGGGCAGTGTCTTATGAAGACATAATGGATGGACCAAAATGGTTTGGTCCTAATCCAATGGATGAGAATAAACCAAAGGGTTTGGTTTATATTAAACGAATGAACCAAAGGTTGGTTCGGTTCGTTTTAACTTAAAATAAACCATCATGGTTTGGTTTATTTTAACTTATCTTAATGGAGCGGGTTAACGGGCTTTATGGATATGATCCATTAACCATTAAGAGAATTAGTTCTCTATAAAATAGGGATTAAACCCTAACCCTAAACTCAATCCAAATTGTGGCCGCCCAACATCAAGAAGTTGCCGCCCACCCTTGTTGAAGGATTTTCGGCGCCAACTCAAAGAGCAGCCACCGCCCAGCTTGTGTGCACTGCCCAAGTCGCTGTCGGCGTCCAAGCTCCAGCCCGTGAACCTCCGGCGACCCTCCGCGATCCCCTATAGGTTTGGCATCAAGGTGAGTTCTTCTCTCCTTGTTTTGGCCGGGCGCTATCTCCTCCACCAAGCTGTCCAGTTTCTGACAGCTTCTTCCTCGCTTGAGCGCCGTTGACGACGGTTAGTGCTCCGACAGCGGGTAACATACCGGGGATTTGATCTCCGGTAATCCTCTGAGGTGGAGGACGAAGGATTCGTCAATCGGTTGACGAATACCTCTCCGGAGAAGCAAGTCTTGAGGACTTGTTTTAGGTCCGAATTTGGATTCGGACCGTGATCATCTCTCGATCACGGCGTCTTCAACACGAGGCTAGTAACCCGTACGAAGACGAAGCTCGTGGCTTGGCGAAGTCATCCCGAGGAGCTCGGCGTGGATACGGATAGAGACGATTCTTACGAGAATCGTTCCGGTTGATGCCGTTCCCGCTACACGTCATACGGAAGGTATAACGTAGTTTAAATTTCTTTTATTGCAATTTTAATTTACGGTTATGTCTACACTTGTTGTAATAGCATGCGTGTGTTGTGTGTGTTGTAATAAATAGGAGTATTTATTATTTTTATTGCTTCCGCTGTGCTCATGTTTACGAAACATGATCGAACACACACACGCCGCGGTGCCGGAAACCCAACAGAGGTGGCCCCCCTTGGTCGAATCGACCTGCCTTTATCTCTGGGGGAAGAACCTCTTCGGTGCACAAGGATCGCTACCTTTACCGTGGTGGACGCCGCTTCGGCTTACAACGTCATCCTAGGGAGGCCGGCTTTGCACTCCTTCGAAGCTGTAATATCAACTTATCACCAGAAGATAAAGTTCTCGGTGAGTGGTCAGATTGGGGAAGCTGCTGGAGATCAAAAGGCAGCTCGAAAATGCTATGTGGAGGAAGTCCGAACGGGCCCCCGAAAGAACCGAAAGATGGAAAAGGCCGAAGTATATACCCTTCGGGAGGAGGCATTGGAAGAGGAAGTCGTACTAGTATGGCCAGATCAACCCAGCAGAGCAATCCGAATCGCTGCTGATTTGTCCGCCGAGCTGAAGGAGAAGGTGACCAGTAGCCTAATTGCCAACCAGGATATCTTTGCGTGGCCCGAAGAACGAAGCCAGAGTATCTCTCGGACCGTGATGGAACATAAGCTAAATGTGCTGCCAGGGTCTCAGCCGATAAAGCAGAAGAGAAGGCATTTCGGTCTAGATAAGGACAACATTATCCGAGCCGAGATACAGAAGTTGCTGCAAGCCGGCTATATTAGAGAGGTTTAGTTCCCCGAATGGTTGTCAAACATAGTATTAGTCCCAAAGTCAGGAGGGAAATGGAGGGTATGTGTAGATTTTAGAGATCTTAATAAAGCATGCCCTAAGGATTGTTACCCGCTGCCTCGAATAGATCAACTAGTTGATTCCACGGCCGGATGCGAGCTGATTTGTATGTTAGACGCTTATCAAGGATATCACCAGATCCCATTGGCAAAAGAAGACCAAGAAAAAGTTAGTTTCATTATGGCGGATGACATTTTTTGCTATACAGTCATGCCATTCGGATTAAAGAATGCCGGCGCCACCTATCAAAGGTTGATGGATAAAGTGTTTCGGTCGCAAATAGGCCGAAACATGAAAGTATACGTAGATGATATCCTTATCAAAAGTGTGAAGGCCAGAGATATCATCAATGATATGACAGAGACATTCGGCACACTCCGCCGATATGGAATCCTGCTAAATCCCCTAAAATGCATATTCGGGGTCCGCGGGGGTAAATTCCTCGGTTACATTGTGACTGAGCGAGGATCAAGGTTAACTCCGAGAAGGCACAAGCCTTGCAGAACATGCTTTCACCTAGGAATGTCAAAGAGGTACAACGGTTGTTAGGACGAATAACTGTCCTCTCCCGCTTCATCCCTAAGTCGGCCGAGCGAAGCCTCCCATTCTTTAAAATACTCCGCAAGTCGACCCGATTTTCATGGGACGAGAAGTGCGAGCTAGCTTTCTCCAAGTTGAAACAGTACATATCCGAACTACCTACGCTGGCCAAACCGGTGCCCGGAGAAAATTTACAACTATACTTGGCCGCCTCAGAAGAGGCGGTGGCATCCGTTCTACTCCGCCTGAAGGATGGTAAACAATCACCTATCTATTTTGTCAGTCATTTGCTAAAAGCTGTTGAAAGCAGGTACACCACTTTAGAGAAGTTGGCTCTGGCCCTACTTATCACGACTCGGAAGCTCCGCCCTTACTTCCTGTCTCACCCCATCACTATGTTGACCAATAGCAGCCTTGGAAGGATACTAACCAATCCCAAGGCGTCTGGCCGCTTGATCAAATGGACCACGGAGATGGTTGAGTATGACATCCAATATCAGCCCAGGACCGCTCTCAAAGCACAGGTATTGGCCGACTTCCTCGCCGAGACATCCGAAATCGAGAGAAATGAAGAATGGAGGATATATGTCGACGGTTCAGCCACTAAACAAGGAAGCGGAGTAGGGGTGCTGCTGGTATCGCCGCAAGAGGAGATGATCCGAATCGCAGTACAGCTTAATTTTCAGGCCTCTAATAATGAAGTCAAATACGAAGCCTTACTGGCGGGACTTCGGGCTGCTCGGCACGTGGGCACGTCACGAGTATCTTTGTATTCCGACTCTCAACTAGCCGTGGAACAAGTCAAAGGCTCCTACGACATCAACAATCAGCGGCTGCAGTTATACAAGGAGGCTTATCAGAAATTGGTTGCCGAGTTCCAGGAAGTCACTCTCAACAAAATCCCTCGAGCCGACAATCAAAAAGCAGACGAACTAGCTCGCATGGCTAGTGCACTCACCACCTGGAGCATAGAAGACTCTCTAGCCGAGACACAACTCATTGCTCGTATAGATCAAGAACCAACAATGCTTCGAAGCTCGCCTGATTGGAGGGCTCCTATGATCGACTATCTGAAAGAAGGAATATTGCCGGAAGACCAAGCTGAGGCCCGAATCATTAAGAAGAGAGGGACTAGATTCGTGATGGTGGGAGATGTCCTGTACAAAAGGGCTTTCGCCAGGCCGCTCCTTAAGTGCCTTGGTCCGGAAGAGGCTGAATACGTCATGAGGGAACTGCATGAGGGTTGCTGCGGAAATCACTCCGGAGGGGCATCCCTGGCCAGAAAGGTTCTCTTCGCTGGATATTTTTGGCCGACCTTTCAGAAGGATACCGCCCACTGCGTCCGTACGTGTCTTAGCTACCAAAAGCATCAAAACTTCTCTCAACGACCAACCAAATGGCTAAGGGCCTCAGTAATATCTTGCTCTTTCAACCAATGGGAAATGGATATCGTGAGACCACTACCACTCGGGCCGAATCAGAAGAAATTTCTACTTGTTGCAGTGGACTACTTCTCAAAATGGGTAGAAGCAGAACACCTAGCCAGAATAACAGAGGACGTCGTGCTGAAATTCCTTTAGAAAAGCATAGTCTGCCGATTTGGCATTCCTAGGAGGCTGATCTCGGACAATGGAAGACAATTTCAAGGCCGAAGACTCAAGGAGTAGTGCCAGCAGCTAGAAATTCAGCAAATGTTTACTTCCGTGGCGTATCCCCAAAGTAATGGGCAAGCTGAAGTAACTAACCGAGAGCTGATTTGGGGACTCAAAATTAAATTGGATCACACCGGTGGAAGCTGGGTGGAGGAGCTGCCAAGCATTCTGTGGGCCTACCGGACAACACCAAAGGATAACACTGGCCTCACCCCTTTCCACCTCGTATACAGATCAGAGGCCCTGGTCCCGGTCGAAATCGGAATGGGATCACCTAGACAATAACAGAGAGACGAGACTAGCTGAGTTAGACCTGGTGACCGAGACGAGAGACAATGCGGCCAGCCGAATGAGTATCTTTCGGAGGAAGATAGCACAAGCCTACAATAAGAGAGTCGTACCTCGCTCTTTTCAGCCCGATGACTTTGTGTGGAAGAAAATTCAACCTACTGGAGAAGTCCGCAAATTGGCACCTCGATGGGAGGGGTCGTATAAGATTATCAAGAAGCTTAGCTCCGGAGCTTATTATCTACAAGACCAAGAGGGAAAAGATCTTGCTCGGCCATGGAATGCTCTCCATTTAAGACCGTATCATGTATGAGGATTGTACGGTTTGTAATGAGGAAACTTTTCCTTTGAATAATATAAGCTACCCTTTGTGATAAGGGGTAGGTGTTTATCTTCTAGTCAGCCACCTATCATAGTGCACCTCGGAATAAGCCGCCTCTTACGGCGCATTCTAGTCAGCCACCTATCACGGTGCACCTCGAAATAAGCCGCCTCTTACGACGCATTCTAGTCAGCCACCTATCATACGGTGCACCTCGGAATAAGCCTCCCCTTATGGTGCATGCTAGTTAGCCACCTATCACGGTGCACCTCGGAATAAGCCGCCTCTTACGGCGCATTCTAGTCAGCCACCTATCACGGTGCACCTCGGAATAAGTCGCCCCTTACGGTGCATGCTAGTTGCCACCTATCACGGTGCACCTCGGGCGTGGGGCATCTCGGGCTAAGTCGCCCCTTAAGGCGCTATTTTACGAAGCTAGTGCTTGCCATTCGGCCCCCTCTCGGATACCTTTTGCCTACAAGGAGTGGTTCTAAGCCCATTAAGTATTTATCATGCGGATTTTTTCTGTCAACGAGTTCTACCGACGCTAAAGCCATATCGTGGTCCCAGTCAATTAAGGACAATTCGGTTCCTCGTCGAGTCCCTTCGCGTGACCGTATGAAGGTGCCTTATCTTCTATTCATTAGTATCTGTTTTACCACCTTGGTCGTGCTATTGCAACAACATTTTTTAAATTGAAAAGTGCGGATACAAGGAAATTACTGGGAAGCGCCGCGTGCGGCTACAAAATTTCATAAGTAAAAACCTAAATTACTAAGGAAGTCCACCGAGTTCTGAGTCCGGGGTCTCGTCCACTAGGCACTGAAGGTCCAGGAAATCAACTGGGGCCCCCTCTGGCGGGTATCCGGCTTCTTTAAAGTGTCGGATGGCCCCGTTGTAGCCTATCTCCATATAGTCAGCAATGCGGCTCCCTAGAAGATCGGAGAACTCCTTCGAGGTGAGGAAAGCTTGTTTCCGTTTCTGCCATCGATCCTCCTCGCCGGCCTAGTAGGAAGCCAATTCAGCCTTGGCCGCCTCTGCTTGGGCTTTGGCCGCCTCCGCTTGGGCAATCAGTTCGCCGCATCGCCTGGCCTCGGACTCTGCTTGAGCGATCCTGTGTTGTTCCGCCTGCAGTAGTCGAGCCTCGGTCTCGTCCACACGAGTCCTCAGTGCCTCCGCCTCGGTCGCTTGGAGCCGTAGGAGGTCGATTTCTCGTGCACGAGCGCGGAGATCGTCCTCAAAGCGGAGGGTCTTTGACCGGGACACCGCAGCCTCGGATTGTGCCAACCTGAATTTTGTCTCCTTGTCCCGTAGTTGTGTGGTAAGGACTGCCATCTGGGCTTGCATTGTCGGATAGGTGGTGGCTAGGCGAGTCAGTCAGGACATTAATTTCAAGTGATACCCCCAGAACTGCAAAAGAGGAAGGAGTTAAAAAAAAAAAAAAAAAAAAACCTAAGGCATAAGGCCGATTACCTTGGTTAAGTGCAAGTTCATCTCGTCGCTTAAAGCAGGAATGGATTTTTCCCTGGCAGAGGCCTCGATGGACTCCCGTACTTCCTGGAGGTAGCTCTGGGCCGGTCGCTCTGGCCTCGGGGTGGGTCCTCGGGTAGGCATCACGGGAGGAGGACTGGCCGGGTGGAACTGGCCAAGTGAGGCGCGGGATTTCTGGAGGCTCTCGAAGGGGATCCGGCTTGAGAGGTTTTCGCCATCTACTGGCTCGAACGGGCGAAGACTTGGGCTTGGCGAGGCTTGGGAAGGACTGGCGGGAGAAGGAGTCCTCATCCGGCTCTTCATCCGGCGCCCCTGTTGCTCCTCGAATTCCCCCGAGCTGATGGTCTCGGCTATCATAGATGGCCGAGATGGGGGGAGTCCTTCTGAGCCAACTTCCTACGAGGTCTCGGCCGGAGCAGCGGCGGGGGCAATCAGCTGTGCCCTTTTCCAGTTTATCTTTTTGCTGATCGAGGCTTTCAGCATGACTTCGGCTGCAAAAAATATAAAGCAAGTCAAAGGTTAGAAACACAAAAAGGGAAACAAAGAAATTTTTACCTAGGGTGTCTTTCAGCTCGGCTTCTACGGGGCTTAGATCGAAATGGTGGAGGAGCCCTTCTTCCTGCAGTGCGTTGATATCGAAGCTCAGACCCGAGAGAACCTTCACTATCTCTCGGTAATCCTGAATCTTCTTGAAGCTTCTAAGGGAAGAAGGGGGTGGGAGCTCGAGCTGCCACTCACTCGGCCAAGAGAAAGGAGACTCGGGCCTTAGGAACAAGTATCGGGTTTTCCAATACTTGTGGGAAGTAATGAGTTTCGCCAAGAACTTGGTCTCTTGGCGAGCCGTAAAGAAAAAAACGCCGACTTCTTTCCTTTTCGGGACGAAGCAGGCGTGGAAAGTGTTAGTGAAAGCCCTAGAGTCAATCATGTGATGATTGTTGTATGGACTTTATTGTATCATATTCCTATTTATAAAGGCATGGTTATTATATTTACTTGTATTGGTGTCAAATAACTAAGTATAATAATGTCCTTGAGTAGTAGGTTCTTATCTATATCAATCGATTGGTTGAATCGATAATGAGATGATATAGAGAACACTACTCTTAATCATTCCTAGTCAAGTATTAACATTCAGGGACAATGTTAATGCGTAGAGACTAGCATGTAGGTCAACACGATGACTTGATCTCACAAGTCATGGATATGAGATATCAAGTTGACACATGGGTATGCATTGAAGAATGTATACTGAATGACCCGCCATGAGAAAGTATCATGAATCGTTATATGAGTGTCATATACTTTCTCATGTGGCTATTAGTATAACTATTAGTCCTTAGACCTGAAGTCACCACGGTTCCCTACATAAGGAGTTGCATACTTTGGCTTCGTCAAACGTCACCCGTAAATGGGTGGACTATAAAGGCAATTACTGGTATATGACAAATTATGCGGAGGGATATGAGTGATGTAGATGGGATCTATCCCTCCTATATGACGGGAGAGACATCGTTATTCTTGATAGAGTGAGACCACGAAGTGCATGGCCATGCCCAAATGAGTTAATATGAGATATTGAGCTCATTTGATTAAAGTGAGTCTACTTGGAGTTCAAGATATAGATTGTACCGAGGATGACACGGTCTATGCCTCAATTGGTCAATCTAGATGTCAAGGATAGAGGGACATTGTCACATATTGTGAGAGTCACAATTAGTGGTCACAAAGATGATGTTGGGGCTCAACATTCTTGTAACTTGGGTAGCAATGATATGTTGCTAGATACCGCTCATTGCTTATGTTCCTAAATCGGTTTAGGGACATTGCCAACGTTACAAGAACCTATAGGGTCACACACAAAGGGCAATTAGATGGAGATTAGGTTCATATGATGAACCATGAGGATTAGGTTTATGGGATGAACCAAATTGGATTAAGAGTAATCCAAATTAGGCTAATTGAGTTAGACTCAAGTTGATTCAAGTATTGAATGAGTCTAATTTAGATTTGATTCATCAAATCAATTTAAATTAATGAATAGAGATTCATTAAATTAAAATTGACTTGAATCAAATGGTTGGATTTGATCAACCATGGAAGATAAGAGGTCAAGTTTGACTTGGCTTGATAGGGAAGATGAAAGGTCAAGTTTGACTTGACCAAATGCCATGTCATAATGATGACTTGGCATGGCCGGCCAATGATGATGCTCCACATCATCATTGACTTATCAATTAGTGTTACCTCATGAGGGAGACCAAGAGGCATTGGCTCTTGGAGTTACATGCCCACCCATTGAAGCGGCCGGCCACTTCTTGATGAGGAGTGAATTTGATTTTGGGTAACTCCATCTTCTTCTTCCTTGGATCATCTTCTTCCTTGGTTCTCTTCCTCTCTAGCTCTCCCAATCCTCCATTGCTGAGACCTTCAAGGAGTGCTAGCACACTCAAGATTGTCTTTTCTCCACCTATTGCTTGTGTGGATACCAATAGAGGAGTGTGCACTTGACACTCTCGAGTTCCGGCAATCCATTTGGACGAGCAGGATAAACGAAGGGCATCGCTTCAAGGGTAACTTCTTATCATGTAGATCTAGAGTAGATCTAAAGGTATTAAACACATACATGTTAGTTTTATTTTTTATACTTCGCACGGATCCGTGGTGGGGGCTTCCGAGGTTTTCGCAACGCAAAAAGCGGTTTTTGCGGCTCGGAAAAACCCAACAGAAAGAAGCGGTCGATAGGGGGAGATGGTAAAAAAGGAACACGATGATGAAGCCATTGATAAGGCTAAAGGAGTTAGGCGCTAATTGCTGAATGGGGATACGGAAATATTGGGATAACTCGGAATAAAAGGGGTGGAGTGGAAAACGGAGACCAGCCACAAGCTGGTCTTGGAAGAAGGTAATGAATTCTATCGGTGGTTCGTGGGGAAGTTGATCTGGCTGGGGAACCCTAAGTCGGTAGGAGCGGGGAATCTGGTAGAGGGACCTAATCTCGTTACGCACATCAGACGTGATGGCGCTACGAGTCCTAAGGAACCATAGATCGGAGGAATTGGCCATCAAAAAAACGAGGAGGTAAGGAGAGAAGGGACTTACGAAAGCGGAAATGCCGGAGGAGAAAAAAGAGGGAGGAGGTCGTCGGAGAGGGAGAGGAGACAGAAGCTGTGAGCGAAAGATCGAGAACCCTAAGATAGGAGGAGGTATTTATAAAGGGACCGCGATGCCTCGTTTCGAGAGAGAGTATCTTCACAGATCACGCTGACGCATGGAGCGAGGGGGCATGATCTCGGAAAATAAAACCATAATGTCGTATCCCCACATTTAATGATCCACAGTAAAGAAGATTTCTCCGTTCCCAATGGGCACGTCCTCGGTGTTACTCCCCATCCCTCATTAAGTCAAGAAAAGGAGGTCATATGTGACCAGGGCTCGGTCTAGTCAATCAAGTCACACCTCTCCTTCGACTAGACACAAGGGGGATGTCTTATGATACCAAGTATAACTGCCTACCCATTACCAGCATGATGATGACAGCTGGACAAGCCAAGTCACTCCATCACGGAATGGTACCCGGTCCACTCACTTACAACTGGTGTTGGGTCATCTCGGCACTCCCAGTGGGACGCTCCGCATCTCGGCCCAGACTTCTATCATCATGCCGGACGCTCCGCGTCTCGGCCCGGACTTCTATCATCATGTCGGACGCTCCGCGTCTCGGCCCGGACTTCTATCATCATGTCGGACGCTCCGCGTCTCGGCCCGGACTTCTATCATCATGTCGGACGCTCCACGTCTCGGCCCGGACTTCTATCATCATGCCGGACACTCCGCGTCTCGGCTCGGACTTCTATCATCATGTCGGATGCTCCACGTCTCAGCCATCATGTCGGACGCTCCGCATCTACCCCCCGGACTTCTATCATCATGTCGGACGCTCCACGTCTCGGCCCGGACTTCTATCATCATGCCGGACGCTCCGCATCTTGACCCGGACTTCTATCATCATGCCGGACGCTCCGCGTCCTGGCCCGGACTTCTATCATCATGACGGACGCTCCACATCCTGGCTCGGACTTCTCATTATGCTGAAGGTTTTTCGTCCCATCCATTTTATCTCTCAGCAAGGATACGTCTCCTCTGATACACCGTTTCTCTACATGATCTATTTTATTGTAAGCTGACCTGGCAATCCTCGTCATCATCTCTCTCCGACAGAAAGCGAAATCCTCTGACAAGGAGCAAATAAGTATCTGCGGCATTAATTGAGATTTGTCTCCAATCAACCGCGCGACGTGTATTAATGGCTGCCCACACGCAAAAGCAGATTTCCCTGCTGAAGTTTCAGAGGATTGGCTGCGGCATTAATTAAGATTTGCCTCCTATCAACCGCACATTAATGGCAATCCATGCGCTGGATGCGATTTTAGATAGCAATGATCATAATGTACGAACCCTGAAGTCATATCACCTCCGTGGGCAAAATCCACCGACGAGGGGACTCCCCCCCTCCCCCTATATATATGGCCCTCCTTGAGAAGGAGAGATAGGCTCTCACTATCTTAGTCTCGTTCTTCTAAGTTTCTCCTCATCTCTTCAATCTAATTTTCTGTCTTGAGCGTCGGAGGGGCGTTGCCGAGATCCCTCTCGGCACCCTTAACCGCTTGTTGCTGTGCAGGGTCTCCATTCGACTAATTTCCCATCATTCGGCTCGGCTACTCCTCGAGGTCGCATCCCCGCTGTCCTGAACTGTCCTGCTACATCATCTTTTCATACCGTAGTCATTGGCCCCTACCGTCTTCGTCACTCGGACACCTCACCATCATCGTCTCGACGGGCAACACTAATGATGCAAAAATAACTAATGATATTTGACATGCTAGATTAGGGCATATAGGACAAAATCGCATGAATCGGTTAGCTAAAGAGGGTTTATTGGGCTCTCGAGCTAAGATTAGCTTGTCTGTGTCTGAGCATTGTCTTGCTAGAAAAGCAACTAGGAAACCATTCGGTAAGGCTATTAGGGCAGAGTCACCATTGCAATTGATTCATTCGGATATTTGTGGTCCAATGAATGTGAGGGCTAGATATGGAGCTTCCTATTTCATTACATTTATTGATGATTTCTCTCGTTTCGATCATGTGTATTTGATTTCTCACGAATCTGAAGCATTGGATTGCTTCATTCGTTATATGAACGAAGTTGAGAATCAAACAGAACATAAGATTAAGACTTTACGCACTGATCGTGGAAGAGAATATTTGTCTGATATGTTCAAGACAGTATGTAATGATAAAGGGATTATTAGACAGCTGACGATCCCTGGAACTCCACAGCAAAATGGGGTTACTGAGAGAAGAAATAGGACTCTTCTCGAAATGGTTATGTCTATGATGGCGCAGGCTAATTTGCCGGTCTCGTATTGGAGAGATGCATCATTATTAGCTGCAGCCTATATACTTAACAAAGTACCTTCAAAGTCAGTTCCATCTACCCCATATGAACGTTGGATGCATGTAAAACCAAATTGGGAAACTGAGACCTTAGGGCTCACAGATATGTTCATGATAGTTCTCACAAGTATGAAAAACTGGGACCTAGAGGTAAGAAGTGTATCTTTATAAGATATTCTGATACCTCCAAAGGTTATATTTTCATAGGTAAGCTACAAGATGGAACAATCTCCGAATTGGATTCGAGAGATGCTACTTTTCTCGAAACTGAGTTCCCAACTAGAGGTGATGTTGATAAGACAGTTCCTCTATTTGAGGAGGATGAGTCATTGTCAATTAGACAGGTGTCTAGTGGGATACCTAGAACTAGTCAACCCAGTGAGAGTACTTTACCTAGTCATGGGGTGACTTCTCATCAGCCCAACTTATGAAAAAGTGTTTGTAAGATCAAACCTAAAAAGAGGTTTGATATTGAGAATGAGGCAATGATAACACTCCCTATTGACAATGAAGAACCTCAATCAGTTAAGGAAGCTTTGGGCTCTAGAGTTGGAGAAAAGTGGAAAGATACAATAGTTGAAGAAATGGAGTCAATGATTAAGAATCATGTTTGGGAGTTAGTCGATCTTCCTCGGCCGAAGGGCTATTGGGAATAAATGGATTCTCAAAATAAAAAGGAAAGCTGATGGATTGATTAACCGATACAAAGCTCGTTTAGTTGCAAAAGGATTGACCCAATTGAAAGGTATAGATTTTAAAAAGACATTTTCTCCCATAGTGAAGTTTGTGTTAATCCGAGTTATTTTGGCTTTAGTGGCGCATTATAACTTGGAGTTACATCAGATGGATGTAAAAACCACTTTCCTTAACGGTGAGCTTGATGAGGAAATCTATATGGTTCAACCAGAAGGTTTCATTACTGAAGGCCAAGAAGATAAAGTATGTAGATTGAAGAAATCTATATATGGGCTAAAGCAAGCATCATGATAGTGGAACATAAGATTTAACGAAATGGTTTTATCTTATGGTTTCGAAATGATCAATGAGGATCATTGCGTTTTCCTAAAGAAAGACAAAGGAAAGTATGTCATTTTATCATTATATGTTGATGAATATGCTGATTGCAGGAAATGACATAGGTTTTGTGATATAAGTCAAAAAGTGGCTTTCATCACAATTTAACACAATAGATATGGGAGAAGCTGAATACATCTTAGGAGTAAAGAACATCAAGGATCGATCTAAGAGACTTTTAGGTTTGCCTCAAGAGTCTTATATAAATAAGATGTTACAACACTTCAACATGTCTAATTGCAACAGTGAACAGACACCTATTATGAAAGGTACTGTTCTGAGCAAGAGTATGAGTCCCAAAACTCCTAATGAAATAGCCGAGATGAATAAAAAATCATATACCAGTGTTGTTGGTAGTTTGATGTACACTATGTTGTGTACTCGTATCGATATCAGCTATGTTGTTGGCTTAGTCAGCCGGTTCCAATCAAATTCAGGACCGAGACACTAGAAGGCAATGAAAAGGATATTCAGATATCTGAAAGCGACGACAGGTTACAGTCTCTGTTATCAAGGATCAGATATGAGCCTGAAAGGCTATTCAGATGCAGATTGGGCTAGGGACCTAGATGATAGAAAATCCACATCAGGCTTACGCGTTTTTGTTGAATGGTGGCGTCATCTCTTGGAACAGTAAGAAACAGGCCTGTGTGGCCTTATCAACTATGGAAACTGAAAATGTGGCATGTTCAGTAGTTGTACAAGAAGCGGTCTGGTTAAGAAGGTTCCTGAAGCATTTGAAGATTGTTGAAATAGAGTCCAAATGATCGCTCACCGATACTAAGTCTATAATTTTTTCCAAGGATCCTAAATATCACAGCAAGGGCAAGCATATAGCTATAAAGTATAACTTTATCAGGGATATTGCTGCTAAGAAGAAGGTGATTCTTGAGTAAGCTATGCTTGCAGATCCTTTTACTAAGCCAATGACTAGAGAGTCATTTAATGAGTATGTAAAGTCTATGGGACTTCGTAGAATGTAACAGTTTTGTAATGACAATCGGATATTGTAATTTGATTGTTTTTAATGCAAGTCATAATTCATTCAGTGTATGTAATGTTACATTCTAATAAGATTTCGGCGAGCATGTTGACAGGTAGTAATTGGTCCTCTCACATGGACAATCATCTCTATTTGTTATGTACGAATAGGGGTAAGACTATTGCTTATAGGATAGCTTTGGAAGCTATATGTATGGGATACATACCTATAAGTTGGGGTCGTCTTGATATGTGTATCAAGATAAGATCATTTAAGAAAAGTGATCGAAGTGAATGTTCCCACCATTTACTATACCTGTTTATGAGCCAGATTAGAATTCATATGTTGAATTCAGGATTAGACATTTGGAATGTCTGGATCAAAATTTGTATGATGTTGAGGAAAACATGTGCTCTTCATATTGATAAAGAGAATAACATCGTAGCATGTGATTTATACCACGTGTGCTAAGGCGACAATAAGGGTAGTAGGAGAATGAATCCCTCATCTACTATGTGAGCCCTTTGAGATTATATGTTAATCTCGACATTTGCCTTATGTGACTATTTAGGTGTCTACTTGAAGTTTTAATCAGGGTTTGCTACTTTAGCATGTAAACCTATTGACTATGGATAATTTGGTCTATGGAACATGACTAGGAAAGCGACTAATTAAAATGAATGGATTCACACTAAAAAGGAAGATTAAATATATTTACATCCTTTGAGAATTATTCACTGGTCGACCCATTTCTGTTATGTATGGAAATGTTTGTGAATATTGAGAATATGGAACATGCTCTTGACTTGATGGTCATTATGAGGGATTAGAGATGTTCATATTGATGTAAGTGGAGATTATTTAATCTGGACAAATAGCAAGACATTATATCCAGGAAAACGGTTAAGTACCACCAGGAGAAAGGTTCAGTACCACTTGTCAAATGGTTGTGAGCCACCTGGAGGATGACAATGGGTCATCAAGTGAGTGACTATGTGTCATTCAGAGAATGGTTATGTACTATTTAAAGAGCGGCTAAGTTAGGTGTAACAACTTTTCTTAGCATTGATCACTCTATGAGCAGCTATGTAAGGTGTAACAACTTTCTTAGTATTGGATTGCTCAGTGTGCTTGCTGTCGCACGAGTCATTTTCCTTAGTATGAATTGGTTGTTTAATGGTCTTTGTGACTATTAACCTCTGTTCTATTAGTCTTTTGGGACTATGATTTCCGACACGATTCTGGTCTATGTGACTGAATACTTCTATTAGTCATTTGGGACTAATGACTCCGGCTCTATTTAGTCTATGTGATTAAATACCTCTTATTGGTCTATGTGACCATTTTGTCTATGTGACATGCTTTGGGTGAGTGGGAGATGTAACCGCTGCACGGCAGTATGACATCAAGCAATGTGTCGCTGGCCACAATCACGGTAAGCGACTTCGTGCAAATGAACGAAACACCCCTTTACAAGGGGGTGTGCGTCCAAGAGCAAGGAGAGAGAAAAGAGGGATGCCGAAAGGCTGCAGAAAGAAGAGGTCAGAGTGAACCGTGAGGTTTTCGTCGGAGAGAACGAGAGAGAGGAATACCAAGGCGCGACTACGATCTTGGCTTGTGGAAGAAGAGGAGTTTTCCGTTGTGATCGGTCCTCAGATAGCGAGCAGAGGTTATCTTCCTTTACTGCCGGGACGCGAGAAGATTTTGACGAATCATCGTAAGTTTTTCGTTAAATGTCTATATTTTATATTTCTGTATTCAATTTATCGCAAACACATGTAATAATACCAACAAATATAATAAGCCTAGTCACCATTTTATAAATCTTATCTTTAAGCTTTAGAAAGCACTTGTACAGTTACCAAAAAAATATCTAACGCCCTCATCCTATATAAAATATCTCTATCCACTTGGAGCATGCAGAAATAAAATATAAGACACAAGATACAAAATTCACAAAGTTATTCTTTCTTGAGGTCTTTTTATACGGGTAAAGAAGATTCTTGAAGTGGAGGAAAGAATACTTTTGTTAATACAAATGTATGAACAAAGTTTCTTCTTTTCACTTTTGCTATTTTTTTTAACTTCTAATATAAATTACAATGTGAGATTTATTTTTTTTTTCTGTCATCTAATTTGACTTGCTTTATAAATTTAGGTAAGCTTTCCCAGCATTGTTGGATTGATGCCGGTACATTATATTCCTCTTCAAGTTACCAATGATTTATTCATATAAAAATTGTTAGAAATTAATTCTTGTAATCAATTAGTTGAAATGAGAAATTAATATTCAATACTATTTTAACAACGAAAGGTTAGCCAGATGCACAAGCAATAGCTCAAGTATACTCATTGGGAATAAAATCAAAAAATTGTTGGGAACGAATGATGTTAAAAAACAATAGGTTACAAACATTGACCAAATAACTAGTTTGACTTGACGACTAGTTAGATTTAATAGGGAATTAAATCTAATCTCGATTAAATAAAAAAATTACTAACTAAAATAATTAAAAGTCATAGTTGTTGTGATATGTTGCTCTAGACAAGCAACAAACAATACTGTTGTTTCTTCATCTCGCACACATGCAAACCATGTGATCAGATGCAACAAGATCCACACTACGCCTTGGTGCCTATGCAGTATTCTGCAAAAGTCTCCCAATGCATGTGTATTCACATCTTAGAGTAATCATGCGCCTATCTTACAGCCAAGTTGGAGCACTTGCGCAATGCCTTAATTGCTCATGTTGTGTGTGCCCTCGTGCTCTCATGTCCTAAAACAAGAGACAACTTTCCCTAGCAAGCAAAACCCTTAGAGAGGCATAACAACGAGTACAATCTATATCAAATCCTATATTGTGTGCCAGGCCTCAACCAAAATGGTATTGTCCTTCCTTATTAATGAGGAAATTTTGGACAAAAAGAATAAAAAAATTATCTTTTTACATTTCGAAGCATCCCTTCACCCCCAATAAATAGATATTCTCACTATTTTGTTTAAATCATTCCAACTCAAGTTGCGATATACTCTTCATCTACCCCTCTTTAAAGAGTTTTAAAGTTTCAAAAGTTCATTAGTACTCTATGTTAGTGTCAGTCTTTAGTGTCAATCATAAGATGATTGATTAAAGATCATATGTATCATATTTCATTAATAACAGACAAAGATTGATTATTATATTTACTTTATGCATGTACCAGTCAAAAAATATAATAATGTCCTTGAATAGTATGTTATAATCTACAGTATATCAATTGATAGAATTAATTATGAGAAGCTGTAGAGAACACTATACTTAAACATTCCTAGTCAAGTATTATATTAATAGACAAATAGATATATTAATACATTGAGACTAACATGTAGGTCAATGGATGACTTGATCTCACAAGTCATGGATATGTGATATCACATTGACACATGGGTATATATATTGGAGAATATATGTAATTGACCCGCCATAAGAAAGTATCATGTATTGTTATATGAGTGTCATATACTTTCTCATGTGACTATTGGTATGAATAGTCCTTAGACCTGAAGTCACTACTGTTCCCTACATAAGGAGTTATGTACTTTGATATCGTCTAACGTCACCCGTACCAGGGTGCACTATAATGGCGATTACTGGGTATGTAATGAATTATGCGAAGGGATGTGAGTGATGTAGATGGGATCTATCCCTCCCCTAGATGAGAGTGATATCTTTGGCCTCTCAATAGAGTATGATCACGAAATATATGGTTATGCTCAAATGAGTCAATATGAGATATTGAGCTCATTTGTTTGAGTGAGTCTACTTGGGGATCAAGAACACAAAGATCGATAAGGGGATGACACGGTCTATATCTCATTGATCGATCTAAGATATCAAGGATAGAAGGAAACTGTCATACATGATAATAGTCACGGAAAGATTGTCGAATCTCGACTTTCTTGTAACTTGGGTAGCAATGATGTATTGCTAGATATCGCTCATTGTTTATGCGTCTAAAAGAGGGTTTTAGACATATTGCCAACGTTACAAGAGCATATTGGGTCACACACAAATGACATTCTATTTTGGAGATGGTTTCTTTAGTTGACTAAAAGAACAATTGAGCAAATGGCCAAGACTTGAGTTAGACTCAAGCTGGTTAAACTTGAGTTAGACTCAAGTTAAACCATGGAAGATGATTCATCATGCAGAAAATCCAAGGGTCATCTATCATCATGAAATTAATCATGCAAAAGAATACTAAGGGTCTTGGTATTCATGATGAGGAGATGAGAGGTTTTATGCATTGATGAAAGGGAATACCAAGGGTCACGGTATTCATTAGGAGATAAAGGAGTTGATGGCTTGTGGGTTTTTTATAGGCTTTCAACGTGAAAGCTAGTGTGGTTTTTTTGGTTTTGGGTGTGTAAGCCAAGAGGCAAGCCAAGGAAGCTCTCTCCTTCTTCTCCTTCTTTTCTTCCAAGTGTTCTTGGAGGTTTGTTAGGGTCGCTAGCACAACGTGACTCCAAAACTGCTGAGTGTCAGTGTAGATACCGTGGAGATACGGTTGTTCTTACTGTATTGAGATCCGAGAGCGCTTGGATTAGCTGAATTGCGAAGGGCTCGCATCGAAGGTATACTTCTTCTTCTAGATAAGCTCTAGATAAAGTAAGATAATCGAAACAACTTATATGTTTTGCATGGATCTCTGGAGGGATCCGGTTAATTTATATTTTATTTTCACTGTGGTTGTGCGAAGTATTCGTCCGCGATATTATGAATGTCACGATCCGGATTTTCCCAACACTCTAAATATAGAATACTTCTATTTTGAGTCAAAAATAACCAACCCTTGCCTCGACCTTAATAATAACTTTTTATTCAAAAGGATAAGTCTATCAAAAAACCTGCTATGTTATATCGAGTTGAATGTTGGGCTACGACTCAAGCATATGAGCAAAAGATGAGAGTTGCAGAGATGAGGATGTTAAGGTGGATGTGCAGACATACGAGGATGGATAGAATAAGAAATGAGAACATTAGAGAAAAAATTGGTGTTACATCTATTGAAGGAAAGCTCCGAGAGACACGTTTAAGGTGGTACGGATATGTACTTAGACGGCCAATAAATGCTCCAGTTAGGTGATGTGAAACGATACCAAATATACACATCGAACGAGGAAGAGGAAGACCAAAAAAGACTTGGTTAGCAACAATAAAATAAGATAAAATTTATTTAAATATAGATGATAATATAGTAGGGAATAGAGTCCAATGACGTAGAAGGATCCATATGGCCGACCTCACCTAGTGGGATAAGGCTTTGTTGTTGTTGTTGTATGTGTCAACACCCAAATATTGACTCGACAACTAATGATATTAAGTCGGTGATAGACAATATTAAATCAGTGGTAACGATAGATCGAGCTGTCAAATTATGGATGAGAGATGACTAACTAAATTCGAACCAGTTAGATTGATTTTGATAGATCAATTCCAGCAAAAAAAAATTGATTTGTTTTGTTGCTAATATAAATATTTGTGTTTATGATATTCGAAAATTTATGTACACTTGGAATCTAGAATCTAGAGAAGAAATTTTCTCTTTAATCCAAATAAGAGAGTAATTTTGATTTTAGAAAGTGCCATTAGAGCATTTCAATCCCAACGAGTGATATTGGTCAAGAGTTGTAAGAATTTTGACTGACCAGCTGCATCTAAAAGGAAGGGCAAAAGCTTTACTTTGCTGCCAACAATTATCGCGCTCCTTGTTAAAGAGTAATCTCTTTAACAAGGAGGAAAAAAAAAGAAGAAAATATTTGAGCATCCGCGTATCACAAGCTCTTGTCTCATTGAATATGAGAACGATATCATCCACCAAACCTTCGTGCCACTAAATAAGGTCGATTATATGGATTCTATGTTCTATATTTAAATGAATTTGATATTATCTTAGTTTATTGCTAATTAAATTTTTTTTTGATGTGTGAGTGTGTGACATCGAACATCATCGTCAGAAGTAGAAGAGTAAAAAAAATCCTATTGGGTAGATCAATAATCTAAAAGTGTGATCTGAGTCAAAATGAAAGTTTGCGTTTGTGATTGCGAAGTATGTGAATTATTCCGAAGAAATTGCGGTGCTTATCGTAGACAAAGAAGAGCACAAGTGATTGACTCAGTCACTTTCTACTGGAATATTTTTTTTCGAACAACTGGTGGGCGCGAGTCAGTTACCTGCAAGAGGAGCTGGAAGGCGAGCAGCTCGCGCTCGCAATCCCCAACGAGGAGGCCGAGCACGCGCCTCTCTCTGAGCCTGTGCAGGACAACGGTGCTCAACGCGCTGCCGAGCGCGAGGAGCAAAAGAAGCAGCCCGCACGACCTCGCCCTGATACCGCCGGCAACGGCCATCTTGGTGTTGCCGAGGAACCTGGAGGAGGATCGCAGTCCCATTGGGGCTCCCTAGCAATTTGGTATATAGAGGCGTGGACGGTGGTGGTGGCGGCTTCACCTGGCCGTTGCCGTTGCTTGCATGCGGTGCATTCACAGCGAAGGTGAGGTTTGCTTGGAGTCGAAAAAGAAGAGGGTTGAAAGATGCAGCTTCGGGGAGCTCATTCCGGGATTCCTCTGCCATACAATGGTTGGCTCGTGCTGTGCTGTTCTATGTATACCAGTCAAATAAAAAAAACTAAAATTATTGGATTTTGTTTCTTAATCTGACAAAATGAAAAATTACCGCTTTTATTTATTGTTTTTCTTAAAAGAAGGCTCTTTTTTTTTTAAATAAATAAATAGCGCCTTCAATACATTTCTCAAAATAATAGATACAACGTAATTGCTATAATATCTTAAAGTAAATTAATATTACTGTATAGAATATTATTATATTAAAATATATTTTAACAATTTAATTAAAATTATTTAAACTTTAAAAGTATTTCAATTTGATTAAAATCAATTTAACAGTGTATAGTTGTCATAACAGTTTTAAATTGATTTTTGATCGAGTTGAACTAATTTTGATTAAATTTAAATAATTTTAACTAATTTAATACAAATTTTTTTTGATATAACTGTGTTTTATATATAATAATTTTGATTAAATTTGAATAACTTTACTTTATAATAGTTATTTTAACATCAATTTCTTTGGATGAAAAATATACTGTAGTATTCTTTTGATTTTTTTTAAAAGAAGCATTCTTCTGATAAAAAAAAAGTTATTTTGATTTTTGCCTTTCTTAATTTAGTTACGGTAATTTATCAAACATCACAGGTGAAGTTTAGAATTGTCCAAACAACATCTTATACTTTTATATTTATCAAATAGCACACTTAATTCCCTTTTTACTCTTCCCACCGAACAGATCTGTACCACAATGAAAATCCCAAATCATCCAAACGTAGTGTTGAAAATTTAAATTTCAAAGACAACAATGTGGTGGTGTTGGAATCCAAGAGGTGGTGTTGGAATCCCAAAGACTACATGATAGTGTTGAAATCCTAGCACCACCGCTAGTTGTATCGAATTTACATTCAAGACCACCGTGTAATCTTGAAATTTGCTATTACAAAGACCACAGTGCAGGTTTATTTGACGGGAGAGATAAAAATGAAATTAAATATACTATTTGATAAATATGAAAGTATGAGATACTATTTAGACAATTCTAAATTTCACGTGCATTGTTTGATAAATCGCCGATTTAGTTATTGTCCATGAAATAGCTGTCATTTGTTTTGTTTGATTATTAAATTTCAACTGTTTTCTCAATTTGTATATCACTATGAATTTGACTGAAATGAATTTCGTTTGAAAATATTTTCAAATAAAAAAATGACTATTTGCAATTGACGCAGAGAATTGATGACTTGCTTTGTGCTCGATAATAACATGCAATGAGGATGGAATTGAGGGCGGCATGACAAATCAAGATACGGTAGAATCGTTGATCCCTCGTGACCAATTTCTGTTCCCCCTAATTAGCACCTATCTTTCTTAGGAGGATTAAATCCCGATATGTGAGGATGATAATGGGAATTTAATAATTGGGTATTAGTGGGTACCCACGATGTTTGTTGTACTTGATTATTTTTAATAATATAATTTATGTTGATATTTTCTCGAGTAGTGTCAATGTTATAAAATAAAAGAGAAATTTCTCTAACTCCGTGACCCTCGTGGGTCAATCTAAAACTTTCAAAACTAAACACTATAAAAACTCTTTGAAATAGGGTAACGGAGTAAAGCCTAACAAATTATCCGAGAGGGGAGTAGAGCAATTTGCTCTTTACCATTGCAATTGTTTCTATTAGAATAAGATAGGATGATATAGTATCAATAGTCAACATTTTTGATCGACTGAGTACATGTCATATCAATTTGTAGGATCATGAGTTATGAAAGAGAGGAGTGAATCTCATAGTTATAATTTTTTTTTAATTTTATAAACTTTTCTTCTGTTTTGAAATCAAGAATAATAATGCAGCAGAAAATAAAACAAAACACTCGAGGATTTTATTTGGTTCATAATCCTAGTCGGATTGCTACTCCAGAACTCATGACTCTCCAAGAGTCACCTCGTCAGACAATACAATAAAATCCCTCTAAATCAAAAACCTTCAATCTCGGAGGATTTCACTTTTATAAAGATTGGAGGGTAAGGTAACAAGCCACCTTCCCTGGTAAATAAAGTATAATAGCGAAATTAAAGTGCAACTAAAATAAAGCTATACTGACACTTCGAAGGTTGAACTTGGAGCTCATAGTGTCGGAGTTGCAGAGTTACAATGTGACAAGGAACTTATATACAACAAATGAAGCAACAATACTTAGATGAGTAGTAGCAATCTTGAATTCGGAGTTGACCCTCCATTTCTTTTATAAGCCACTTTCAGTCGCCTGGACCACCCTCCAATTGACTCCATATCAGTCCATCGATATGGTATACTGGCCTTTCCAGTCACATAGACCTAGTCCAGTCAACTCCAAGTCAACTAGCTCCACTCCTTCGCAGTTCTGAAATTTTCCTATCCAATCGCCTAAACTTGGTTTAGTCGACTAGAATATCTACCATCTCGGTCATAAGATCTCCAATTGAACGACAATTTGCTTACCAATTTGGCATCCCAGTCGTCTGGACTTTGTCCAGTCGACTGGTCTGAGGCGCTTGGACTCTATCCAGTCGCCTGGAGACGTGGAACACAGAGTTAGCATAATACAAAGTATAATATCACTTGATAGTACTGCCCGATTTCGAATTTCAAGTCCAACACAGACCCTTTGTCAGATCGACGCTTACCTTGTCCCCAACTGAGGACTCGGGCTTGTTGGTGCAATCGACTCAGGTCATGATTGACCAAATTCGAGTGAGACTTGAGTAGAATTTTAATATTTGACAATGTGTTTGTCAATTGGTTTGACAATATATATTTAACTATATGTTGACTATATGACTAGTGGATATTTGGGATATTCAAGGTCATATGGGGGAGATTGTTATGAGGAGATTATTTGAGCAATCAACCTCAGATCAAGGTTGACCAACCTCGAGTGAGACTCGAGTGGAAGTTCAAGAATGGAGTCTTGGCAATAGAGAAGTCCAAGTATAGATACTTTGGCAAGGAAAAGTCCAAGGGTGGTGAAGCCTTGGCAAGGGAAAGTCCAAGTGGCAAAGGAAAAGTCCAAGGTGTAGTCTTGGTCATGTAAGTCCAAGGGCGACGAAAGTCCAAATATAGATATTTGGCAATGGAAAATTCAAGGGTGTAGTCTTGGTCACGTAAGTCCAAGGTATAGTTTTGACGGTGAAAGTCTAAGTTTAGAGACTTGGTAAAGGTAGACTCGTTAGCATAACATGACCGATGGAAGCACTTGAAGGCTAGTGCGAAGGGTGAAAGAGTCGTAGAGGACTCAGATGGACACTGAGCGCGTAAGGCTGATGGAAGTGACTAGAAGGCTTATGTCTAGACTATGGGTGAGTGACAAGTATGAAGGGATCATACTTGGATTAAACCTCACTTTTGAGGTTTATCAGTCGACTGGTCGAGTGTTCGGCACTAGGAGGCCTAGTTGGCTCGGGCAGTCGACTGAGATTATGACCTAGTCGACTGGTGAGTAGTCGTCGACTACGGCTCGACTGCTGAATGTGGCTCTAGCAGTTGACTTATCATTGTCAGTTGACTGCCATGGATGGACAGTCGACTGCCATGGATGGACAGTCGACTGGGGTTAGTGGACACAAGCATAGAAGGTCGCGTAGTCGACTGGACAATCGACTGATGGTAATGGCAATTGACTGCCCAAGTGTTCATTGGCAGAAAGTCGACGTGGATTAATTTGTTGTGAGACAACAGATAGGCGGGCAATCGAATGGGGCTTTTGGCAGTCGACTGCTAGGCAAAAAATTAGCCCGATCCAAACCCTTAAATGCAGGTTGCGGGAGAAGGAAGGGTTGCTGGTTTTTGATGATTTGGGAGGGGATTTGCTACTGTATTCCAGGCCTTCCAAGGCATTCAAAACAACCAAACAACAACGATCAAGCATTCTTTGTAAAGTGTTCATTGTATTTCATTCTTTCTTTATATTTGTATTTACTTGTTGTATTGTTGTATAAACTTGATTGTAAGAGGTTTTCTCCACCTTTGGTATGTTGTCGAGAAGGAGATGAGATTTAGTAGAGTAGACACTAAAGCCCGACCATAGAGTAGGAACCGTAGGTTCTCAGCCACGTAAAATTTCGTGTGTATTGTGTGCTTGCTTGTTTTTTTGTATTTTATTTGTCTTTGTATTTGTATATCCACTACGTACTAACACTTATAGACGAGCACAACACGATCGAACATCGAGAAAATAGACGAATGTTATTCACCCCCTCTAGCGCATCCAAAGGCCCCAACAAGTGGTATCAGAGCGAGACCATTCTTCAAGGACTCATCGCCAAGAGAACAAGCGCTAGATGAGTAGAAGAGAAGATGGAGTTACCTAACGATGGACTATGCCACGACATCAACACTCCCATTCCTTCCGAAGTCTACGAATTTGGGGGTTTCGATAAATGGAAGGCGAGGATAGAGACCTTCTTCCTCATGATTGACATCGAAGATTGGTTCATCTTAATGGACGGTTTCGAATTTCCAAGGTGCAAGAAGGGAGGATTCCTCAAGATGAAGAAATAAACCGAGGAACAACTCCAAAAATTTGAGATAAATATTAAGGTAATAATTTTTTTAATTAATTTAATCCATGATGATATTCTGTGTAAATTAGATGATTATAAGGATGTCAAGGAGCTATGGAGCAAGTTGGTAAATTTTTATGAAAATCCCTCACCGACACAAGATAAGGAGAAAGTCGAAGAAGAATTCTCATCGACTTAAGAGTGTGAAGAATTAGAGATTGAAAAATGTTCAACATCCGAGTCAGTAGAAGAAATAGAAGAAATCTCTACTTCTAGAATTGAGGGGGAGGAGAGTAGATCTTCCATACTGAAGCAAGAGGAGAGACTTCAACGTCCGGACAAAGTGAAGAACAAGCTCAAAATCTCCTACCACCCCTATAGGTAACTCAAATACAATTCTTAAAAGTAAAAATAATATTACATGCTTTGAGTGTAGGGAAGTAAGACACTATAAGAGTAAATGCCCAAAAAGAGTCAAGAAGGCTCAAGTAATGACAAATAGGAGAGAGAAGTCCAAGGAGGTTTGAGCCTTAATACGGAAGAGCAAGGTGCATATAGCTTTCGATGCCATGAAAATGACCACTACCAGAGTCAATGTTCGATGGGGAGGCACCCTAGCAAGGACAAGGTAGAGAGCTCGAGTCTAGTGGGAACGCCTAAGTCAAAGGCTAAGGTATCATTTAATAATACAATTTCAATTATAAATGATAAAAAGCATGCTAGTAGTGTATCACATGTTAATACACTTGCAATTTATCATAAGAAGCATGCTAGCAATAAATACTTTTGTTTAGGAGCCAAACATTATAATCTTAGGATTAAGGATAAGTCAACACCTAAAGAGAACTCTAGAAATAACCATGATAAGAAACTAGACATTAATCCTAAAAAAGATAGACGTATACCTAGGAAGAAGAATATCTCGAGAAATAATGGAAAAACAAAACTTGAGGTATTAAAAAAGAAAAATCAAGTTTTGAGGTCAAAACTTGAGAAATTAGAAAAGACCCTTCAAAAGATGAAAAATTCGATTAAAGAGTCTAATGGTCAAAATGTAAGGTTTAGGGAGCAAGGTACAACTAAGGACAAGAAAGATTTGGGTCACAAATCTAAGTCCAAAAAGGTCATGCAAACCTACCACAATGTTCCATTTAACTATAGAACTAACCATAGGTCTAGGAGTGTCAAGGTCACAAGGGAAGCCATTCCTGAGTTGACCGTGATAGGTGTCTAGTGGATAAGGTTTTGAAGAAGCCTAACAAAGTCACTAAGAAGTCACAAGGGAAGCCATATGTAGAGTTGACCTAGATAAGACCACAATGACCAAGACTTTCAAGCCTAGGAGGGTCATTAGGAGGGAGGTTATCTCTAGTGAGTACCTAGTAAATCCAAGGAGCTCAAATAGATTTTGGATTCCTAGAAGCGTGGTCCCTTAACGCTAGATGAGTTTAGGATGTGTCAATCTTAAATATATGAGTTGTTAACCTAACTTTGGTAGAGTTAACACTTTAGAAAATTTTCAAGGTAATGTGATACTGTTGGGATCTTAAGCGTAAAACAATCGCATAAAGCAGAAAAACTGGATCCCATTAGAAATCCATGTGAATACATGCTCTGTTGGTGCAGGGGCACCAGATAATCGAACCTGTGTTTTGATTATGGTAAAGACACAAAGTTAAGTTTACATCGTTATCTCACGAGCTAAATCAAGTATGCAGAAAAGTACTAAAGCTAGAGCTGAAGGCTAGCGACACCCGGAGGAAGCCGTGGTGGTCGGGCGACACTCGAGTGACTTCGGAGGGAGCTGAAGGAATCGAGTGGAAGGCCGGAAGCGAAAGTGACACAATAAGTATCGAGGTAAGCTCGTGTGAGTGAGAGATGGTAAGGTCGTGTCCTCTGTACGGGGATGACCATAGGCGGCGATCCGACTAAGACTTCTTGTGGAAGGTCTAGGTCGAGATCGGACGGTTAGAAACCGTCGTATTTATCATTTTCCGAGCTAACCTCTCATTTGTAGGAAGTGGCCGGCTGATCATCGCTGGACATTGGGCAGTCGACTGATGCTCATCAGTCGACTGATGGGAGTCATCAGTCGACTGATGGCGATGAATCAGCCTTTGCGCTAGGTCAAAACGGATAAGGTTTGACGCGGCCGCTTCGCGATAAAAATTATACAACTTCATGATCTGTTCAAAAAAAAAGGAGACATATTCAGAGGCCAAAATATATAAAAGGAGGGGAGGATTCCAACTCCAAACAACATCAAGTTTATTCATCAAGTGCTCCTACAACGCCAACGCTCCAACACCGTCATAACGCCGACGCGACAACAAGTTCAAATCTTCTTCGTCGGCAGCAACATCTAGTAATATATTTTTGATATTGTATTCATTGTTTTTATTCATAACGAGGTGAGGTAGGCTTGTTGCCTCATCCTCGTACATTCGGTTTTGTGATCGTTGTCTCCTACCTCCAACGAAGAGACGTTATAGTGCTTTACCCTCCGTACGCGGTCTAGGACCGATAGGGCCTTGGAGTAGCAACCGCTGGGTTGTGAACCAAGTAAAATAAACGTCTCTTTATTTTCCGCTGCGCTTACTCGTTTAATTGTCTACTCGAATGAAATGAAGAAAAGATTTTACGATCGCTATTCACCCCCCCCTCTAGCGATGCTTCTCGATCCAACATGCTCATCGTTTACTACCCCATCTTGATGAGAAATTACCCTTGATGTGTATCCCTTCGCAATCTCGGCAACAACTTCTCTACGATGGATCTCAACATGATCAGGATGGTCGTGCCACTATGGTATCCACACGAACACACACTTTGAAGGATCAAAGTTGTACTAGCAACACCACACAAGGGGTCATGACTAAAGAAAAAGTTCAACCACAATGAAGAAGAAGAACCAAAAGCCCATCCCAGATCATCATCCAAACATCTTTTATATTCATCCTATGAATACCAAAGGTTTTTGCATCTTTTTTATATTCCACCTTTAATGCATAATTAATCCAATTAATCATGATGAATCCATTCATCTTCTTTTATTTAATTTGAGTCCAACTCAAATTAAACCAATTTGAGTCTAACTCAATTTCGGCCAATCTATTTGAGTCTAACTCAAATTCAACCCTTTCAAAGAGTCTAACTCAATGATTCCAATTCAATAGCCTAATGATTCATTTAGTCAAACTAAAATAAACTCACCTCTAAAATAATATATTCTTTGTGTGTGACCTAATAGGTTCTCATAACGTTGGTAATGTTTCTAAAAATCCCCTTTTTAAAAACATAAGCAATGAGTGACATCTAGTAATGCATCATTGTTACCCAAGTGACAAGAATGTCGAGATCTGACATAATCTTTCTGTGGCTATTATATTTCATATGACTATCATTGATATCTAGATTGATCAATGAGACATAGATTGTGTCATCCTCTTATCAATCTTTATATTTCTTGATCTCCAAGTAGACTATCTTAATCAAATGAGCTCAATATCTCATATTAGCTTATTTAAGCATGGTCATGCGTTTTAGTAGTCCTACTTTATCAAGGGGCTCAAAAATATCACTTCCGTCATATGGAAGGGATATATCTCATCTATGTACATCACTCACATCCCTCCGCATACTTTATTGTATATCCAGTGATCATCTTTATAGTTCACCTTATTACAGGTGATGTTAGTCGATACCAAAGTATACAACTTCTTATGTAGGGAACTATAGTGATTTCTAGGTCTAAGAACTATTCATATCAATAGCCACTATGAGAATGTTTATGATACTCATATGATAATCTATGAAACATTCTCATGACGGATCAGTTGAATACATATTCTCTAATATATACCCATATGTCAACTTGATATCCTATATCCATGACTTGTGAGATTTAGTTATCAGTTGACCTACATGCTAGTCTTAGCGTATTAATATTATTATCCTTGCATATTGCATATTAATACTTGACTAGGAACTGTTACAAGTAGTGTTATATATATATATATATATATATATATATATATATATATATATATACAGTATCCCACTATCAATTCATTAACTCGATATGTCGTAGACTAGAACCAACTATCCTAGGATATTATTATATTTATTTAAATGACACATCAATAAAGTAAATACAATAGCCAAAAATGTTGCCTTTATTATGAAATATGAGTTTCCCTATCATCTCATTATTAATTGACACTAAGGACTAATACTAACAGATATCTTGGAAATGAGTTTAGAAATATATTTTAAAAAAAATTAGGATGTGCCAATAAAAATAATAAAGTATGAAAAATTGATCAAAATTGACACAAATAGATTAGAGTCAAAAGTGTGTCATTTTGAATTTTGACACACTTGGGAGGTTTGGTTATTATGGTAAATTGACCTAATCCTAGAAAATGACATTGGAATTAAGACTTAGGTATTTCTATACCTTTGTCATGCCTTATTTGTCATATGTCATGTCATGACATTATTCTTAATATAATCATTTAAAATGTCATGATAATACTTAGATTGATAAATGACATGACTAATACTTAGGTTTATCTATATCATGCCATGACATCATCAATCATGAGCAAATATCTTAAATTATGTAATTATTTATGTCATGATCATATTTATGCATTAGGATTATTAAAATTGAATTTAAGCACAAATAACATTATTTGATATCTTAGAATAAAGGAATCAAATGGATGTGCCTAGATATAACCGGATCCCACTAGAGATCCATGCAAAAACATACAAATCGTTTCGTATCCTACTTTTTCTAGATCTTATTTAGAAGGAGAAGTATACCTTCGATACGTGCCCTTCGCAATTCCGCAAATCCAAGTGCTGCCGGATCTCAATACGATAAGTATAACCATATCTCTACGGTATCTACACTGACACTCAAATGTTTTGGAGTCACGTTGTGCTAGCAACCCTAGCAAAGCACCAAGAACACTTGGAAGAAGAAGGAGAGGAAGGAGAGAACTCTTCTCTTTGCTTAGAGGAAGTAGGAGAGAACTCTTTCTCTTTTTTTTTGGCTAACACGTTCAACAACCAAAAGCTCACCCTTAGCCTTCACGTTCACAACCTAAAGGCCTTTTATTTCCATCTTAAAGTCTCTTTGAGTACCATAACTCTTGGTATTTTTCCTTCATCTAAATGCATGAACCTCTCATTAAGAATACCTAGATCCTTGGTATTCACATGCATGATTAATCACATTAATCATGCATGATGATAGATGACACTTGCATGATGATTTATCTTCCATGGTTTGACTTGAGTCTAACTCAAGTTTAACCAATTTGAGTCTAACTCAAGTCTTAGTCATATGCTTCATTGTACTTTTAGTTAAACTAAAAGAAACCATCTCCAAAAATAGAATGTCATTTGTGTATGACCCAATAGACTCTTGTAACGTTAGCATTGTGTCTAAAACCCTCTTTTTGACACAAAAGAAATTAACGACATCTAGCAATACATCATTGCTACCCAAATTATAAGAAGGTCGAGATCCGACAACCTTTCTGTGACTATTATAATGTATGACAGTGTCCTTCTATCCTTGATATCTTAGATCAATCAATGAGGCATAGACCGTGTCATCCCCTTATCGATCTTTATGTTTCTTGATCCTCAAGTAGACTCACTCAAACAAATGAGCTCAATATCTCATATTGACTCATTTGAGCATGACCATGCATTTCGTGGTCATACTCTATCAAGAGGCCAAATATATCACTCCCATCATATGGGAGAGATATATCTCATCTACATCACTCACATCCCTCCGCATAATTCGTTACATACATAACAATCGCCGTTATAGTGTACCCTATTACAGGTGACGTTAGACGATACCAAAGTACATAACTCCTTATGTAGGGAACCGTAATGACTTCAGGTCTAAGGACTATTCATACCAATAGTCACATGAGAAAGTATATGACACTCATATAACGATCCATGACACTTTCTCATGGCGGGTCAATTCAGTACATATATTCTCTAATATATATACCCATGTGTCAATATGATATCACATATCCATGGCTTGTGAGATCAGTCATCCATTGACCTACATGTTAGTCTCAATGTATTAATATATCTATTTGTCTATTAATACAATACTTGACTAGGAATGTTTAAGAATAGTGTTCTCTACAGTTTCTCATAATCAATTCTACCAATTGATATACTATAGATTAGAACCTACTATTCAAGGGCATTATTATATTTATTTACTGGCACACACATAAAATAAATATAATAATCAATCTTTGCCTGTTATTAATGAAATCTGATATATATGATCCCTAATCAATCATCTCATAATTGACACTAAGGGATGACACTAACAACATGAACCCTTAGAATTAGGAAATAACAAAATCCACATCTCACAAAACCCGGATGACATGTGTGTGTTTTGATACACCCTAGTCATAGGTGAGATGTTAGAAAATTGAGTTGAGTTCAATGTGTTTATATAGTATATCAAAATGAACTCTTTCAATCATAAGGATAAATCATGAGGAAAGCTAATGTACAAATCCTGTACATTTAGCTCATAGACCATGATTGAAATTAAGATTTTGAAAATATTTTAAAATTAGTTTAGAAAATCTTGGTGAAGCTTATCTTTTGATAGCAATCACCATTGATAAGATTGACACAGTTTCAATAGTTTAGAAAATCATGAGTAAAATTACTTATGATGTTTTAAATTTCATTTCTGAAGTTTGTTTTTGCAAACTATAGAAACCAGTCGACTATCGCATAGAACAATCAACTGGTGGTGGTGAAGTCGACTAATTTCTGATTTCAATAAACTACTGATGCTGATTCTGACCGAACAAGATTTGTTTAGCTATTTATCAGCACTCATAGGTACTCTAACTTCTTCTAATCCTATGATATGCTTAGACAAGCATTGGAAGGGTGAAATATTCATTGAAAATGATTAGGAGAGATAATTAGGGTGAAGTATCGAATTTTAAAGGAGGAAAGTTCAAGTTTGAACTTTTACCCTTATTTTCGATTGGTTAGATTTCCTATAAGCTTAGAAACTCTCCAAGGACATTGTTGGTGCAATAATGGTCAGGGGGAGCAAGCCTTTAGGGGGGAGTTCATCCATCAAGACATGGTGGATGAAGGTTATAAGGGGGGAGAATGAGAATTGCCTTCATTTAGTGATAAGGGTTGTATCACTAGAGAAAATAAAGGGGTTTAAGACAATTTTATACCAAGGGGGAGAATGAAGGCTCTCATTGGAAGATGAGATATTGAAAACCTTGGTAGACTTTTTGATGTATGCCAAAGGGAAGAAATGAGGGTTTAAGTTAGGTAAACTTTCATTATGCTTTGGCATAAGAAAAGGCATAGTTGCGCTTATGGGATAACCTAACTTAAAGGTGTTGTCAAACATCAAAAAGGGGAGATTATCGGTGCAATCAACCTAAGTCATGATTGACCAGACTCGAGTGAGACTCGAGTAGGATTTTGATATTTGACAATGAGTTTGTCAATTGGTTTGACAATATGGATTTGACCATATAACTAGTGAATGTTTGGGACATCCAAGGTTATATGGGGGAGATGTAAAATACGAAAAAAAAAAAAAGATTAACCCGTTAATTAATTAGGATTAATTAAAGGATTAATTAGGCTTAATTAGTGGGTTAATGGGTTAATTATTTAGTTGGGCTGAAATTGGGCCTGATTTGAAATTGGGCTTGATTAGAAACTGGGCTTGGGCTGAAACTGGGCTTGGGCTGAAATCGGGCTTGAATTGGAGTTGGATTTGGACTGAACTCGGATTAGATTTGATTTGGGTCAAGTGGCTGAACCAGCTAGGCTGACCCAATCAGATTGGGTTTAGAGTTGGCTGGGTTAACCGGATCGTTCGAACGGAATTAAAAGATGCCGAACGAATGGGATCGCCATTTCATTCGCGATTTTTGCCGACTTCTTCCTTCTCCGCGATCGCCGTCTTCCCCTCCGCGATTCTGTTTCTTTCGTCAATCTCTCCCAGTGCGCCGGCGTTCCGGTGAGAGCAGTCGACGACACCACCACCTTGGTTGATCTCCGGTGGAGGATTTGGGACTCACCTGGGGATCTCGGCAGATTTGCGGCCAGGCGGTCTTATCGCCGCACGGTGAGCTGCCCTAAAAGGTAAGGATCGATCGTTTCTTTCCCTTTCGAGTGGGGATCTGGGTTATCGGATTTTTAGCTGGGATCTTTGGTGTGTGGGCAGTGATCGGAGCTCGCTTGGCATCGGTCGCTCAACTGGGCGCGGCGAGCAACTGGGATCGGGAAAGTTTTGCTGTCGGTGGAGATTAGAGCTGCTTCTCGCGAGTTGATGAGTTTCTGGAGTTCTGAGTTGCGGCTGATTTGGCAGGATCATCATCGTTGCCGCCGGAATTAGTGTTGTAGTTGGTGTTGCGCCGGAAAAACAGGGAGTGCAGCCGGAGGAGATTTGATGGGTAAGCTCATGTTACCCTTTCTATTCGACGATCGTTATGTGTTTGGATGATTGGTTAATCTGTGAATAGGTAAAATGGTTTAGGTGTTGTTTGGGATGCTGTAATAAAGATGTTGGATGGATGGACAGTGAGGTTTAGAGTGTTATACGATTGTTAACATTGAGTTGGTTGATTATTGTTGCCGATCGGATTGGTTGTGGCGTGGTATATGTGTATAGCCATAGATATTTAGTTAATCGACATTGATGGTTTGAGCAGAAGCTGGATCTGGATTTGGATTTAGTGAGGTAGGTGAATTTGGATTTGATATGGATGCTTATAGTATTTCTGATTGATGTTATGTCGATTGTTGATTATTAGTTGTGAACGTAGTAGATGTATGTACTTGCTAATTAAATTTGGGGGGGTATGTTCATGATGTTAAGGTGTATCGGATTGGGATAGTCGAGTTTCTATCTCGTAGACGAGGAAAGGATGTGAGTATAGGAACGATATAGTGTTTAGTTCCTATGTTTGTTGGATACTTGTACTTAATCATTGTTGCTATTATTGTTATGCGAGGTTTGAGATGCGGCGGTCTATCGTGAGGATTAGTCGAGCTTCGTATCAGGTGGGTAATATCTACCTGGTCCGGTAGTTTTGATCAATTCCAGTGCATGATCTTGGATTTATGTTTATACCTGTTTACCTCAAATCCACTCATGTTTAATCATATGCTTGTACTGCCTTGACCTTTGAGATATAAACTCTGGTACTTCATTGATTATCTAGCTCAGATAGGAACTATAAACCCTATTATGTATTAGCTGATGGATGTTCAGTAAGTACAGGTGGTTAGGGTTATCGTTGTGACCTCAGATAGGGTTACTGTGTTACCTAACTAGAGTTAGGTGATGGATTGGATTAGGGAGTCGATCGTGATATCATAACCGTGTTAGTGGGGCATTTATGGTGGATCTAGTGGTCTGTGCATAGATAAGTGTATGGTTGTCAGTATGTGACCATGGACGAGAGGTCCTAGCACGATGGTATATCCATTATGGATTTTGTGCTTGTGTATGGTTATATGGACGGTCGATTGTATATCGCTACTGACTAGAGGTGTTAGCGTGGTGGACTATCAGATGAGTATGACTCTTGGTGCGATAGAGAGAGTCTTGTGATTGTAGTCCTTGCATAGTTGACTTTTGGTTGACCAGGACTCCCCATGGGATAGGGAGTGAGGCGAGGATACATGTATGGAGCTATGCATCATTACATTGCATGCATGCTGACGACTGGGTCTCCCTTGTGGATGGAGACAGAGTCACCATCCCGCCTCCCGACCACTCGGTAGTGGTAGCAGGTTGAGGCGAGCATTGGATGTGCCGCCTCGACCACTAGGGATGGTGGTAGAGGAGATCGCGCACCGCCACCGCGTGCAGTGGTGGTGTTAGCACTCGCCCACTATAGACGGTGGTTGTGTGAGGTGCCTTTGTCTGTGTCTGGCGTTGTCTACTCATGGGTAGGGACAGCGTGGCTTGCGCAGAGGCCCCTAGGAGTAGTTAGCTTTTACGCTTATACACTACTACCATACTACCTAACTCGCCACTCGAGTGGTGTGGCACCGAGTCGGGCTAGTCATTTGTCGTGCCACCCGCCACTCTGGGTCGTGGTTGGACGGGTCCGCAGACAGTGACCATGCATATGCATTGCTGATATATATGTATGCATGTATTTGATATATGTTTTACATATGCCTGTGGGATGCTGCATTTGATTGAGCTATGATTGTTGCACATGCTTGTACATCATGATACATGTCATTTGCATTTTATTTACTGCTATGGGTTGAGCATGATACATGCGTTGATTCAGACTGTTATATGCATTTGATTAGCATCATGTCATTGTGTGGTACTGGACGGGTTATTATACTGTGATCATATATCGCTCATATGTCTGAGTATTGGTCAGGTATGGGATTGACCTGGTACGTTATATGGTTATGTTATTGTATACCTGTTCAGGATGATCTAGCATATGGCGTTACAGACCGCCAGGTACGTGGTATATTACTTCATGTTCAGTTGATCAGTTTAGTATATACATTGAGTATGACTTTACTGTAGTTACTTGTTATTAGAGTTGGATAGGACTGTATGTCTATTGGACTCATGCTGTATACCTGTAGATCTTCACATGTATACTTGTAGATCTATCCTTATATGTTGTTCATGCACTTTCTATATATTACCCCTGAGTTTATACTCACCACCCCTGGACCCTGGGCTTCCTGTCGCCCAGATAACAGGTAGAAGATTTCTTGGACGTTCGGAGCTCCGCCAGCTGATCCCATCTCACACCGGACGAATGGACCTATTTTCCGTATTGTTGTATTACTATGGATTGTCGTTTTGTGGTTTTAACCTGTATTGTTTCCGTATCTGTGATATACGGACGTATTGTATGTATTTGGCTTTCGCTGTTGCTTCTATTATGTTTCTTGTTGTGTCAAGTCACTCCGGAGTGCACAGTTGGGTCATTGTATCTTGTTGATCTGTTTGTATTGTTTCCGCTGTGTTTATTATGTTTGATATGATGATATCTGCGTATATCATATTGTTGTTGTGGGCCTACGGGCCTTGTATTAACCCGATATGTTGCCACGTACAGGGGAGATGTCGTCCGTTTGTTTTTCGGCACGGCATACTCTCGGGGCGTGACAATTTTATTGGTATCAGAGCCCTAGGTTGCGAAGTCCATTTTCGGATTTTTATTTCGTTCGGACATCGAGTTTTGCTTTACTCGGTTTTGTTTTGTGAGTTCTGGGATCTGGCTGTTGCGGACATCTCCGAGCTACAAGGATTAAGGTATGTTAACTGTTATTACATATCCTTCTGTTGGCTATGCATTTAGTTTCTTATAATAGTGCATGACTTGTAGTATGTTAATCAGTATTCGTAACCGTGGTTTGAGATGACCACGGGAACGATATGTTGAGGTTATTAGACATGTACCTGCTATCGAAAAGGTAATTACCTTTGAGAGCCGACTGATACTGAGTCGGATAGCAGGGATTAATAGTCACATCGCTTGTGGAGATCAAGGATTACGGTCTTAAGATTTTCACTAATTATGTTAGTCAGATCATTACCTATGGGGTAATGAATTGCGCGAGTACACTATCGCTGATGCAGATAGTAGAGGATTATTTTGGTGATATTCATAGGGATTTTGATCCCTGAATTGGTCGTTCTAGGTTGTATAACGTTGAGGGTACTTTTGAGTACTTAACTCGTGTTATACAGAGGAAGCTAAGTTAATTGCATACCATTATCCTGGATTTAGATATAGGAAATAACCTACGGGAAATAATGTATCACTTAGTCACAGTTCAGTGATGTTGGGAGATAGTATTTTCCCATGTCATCTTCTTTGACTCATTGTCAGGGAATTCTTGAGCTTCAGGTTGGGTGATCGTCTGGTGACGAAAGTACCATGCAGAGTCGTTAGACTCGTGAGGGTTACGACCCCCCTAATAGCTCGAGAATGTGATTGGGTTGGTTTTGGCCACCCACAGGTTATCGGTTGACATCTTTATCAGGATGTTTGGATCTACTATCAGATCCTACCGAAGTGTATGTAATAGTCATGTGTATAGAAATGACTCCGTAGCAAGTGTTTTAAGAGTTGGAGATTTGATAAGCATATATTGCAAGTCAAATTATGAGAATTAGAAGTCTCCGAATGTTGGATAAAAGGAGCAAGATTAAAGTCATGAGTCACGAGCGACTATTGGAGAGTTTTTCGATCATAGAAGACTGATTGCAGTTGTCGTGACTTCTCATGTTTATCGTGAACTTCAGAGGAAAGACTCGAAGGAGATTATGTGTGCATCGACGAGTTATGACGAGACACAGAGCCAGATTATCCGATGGACCATTGTATCTATTTCTACTATAAGCAGCCGGTATCTTCGAGGAGGGTATGTACTTTGAAGACTCAGTTGAAGACTATGGATGATGCTTTCGAGCGGACGATCCACAACCTCGAAAGTCGAGATTATTACAGAAGATTAGGTTATCACATCAGCAGCGATCTACTACCCCAGATATAGTTGGAGCTCTTTGATACTTTCATCCGGAAGAAGTAAGTTACTCAGCAGTATCAGCCGAAGACCTCTTAGAAGACTCAAACGATCAGACAACAATTGTTACCTTCCCAGACGATAGCAACAGTTACCTTCCCAGGCGGGATTATGATTTGTTCAGAGGAAAGAGATTTTACGACGATAGTCGTATCTATGCAGTATTCTCCAGTTGCAGCTATACCTTTCACAGAGATGGAGTGTGCTTTGATGTTGACAGTTCTTTAGTATTTTTCAGCCGGATTTGTACCTTTACTAGTATAACAGTGTTTACCATCTCTATTGCGGTTGTTTCAGTTTGTATCTCAGTTCAGCAGTTGACTTCAGTTCTCCATGATAGTCTTTGCATCTACATGAGCTCAGCCGTCCAGAACAGATGTCAGACAAGTTTACATGATTACTCGAGAAGAAGTATGGAAGACTGAAGGATCGGTCCTTCGGGGTATTGCTTTAGGTTATCCTATTTGCGGATATATCAAGAGATACTGGTAGTTTACAGGTATCTTTGTCTAGAACATTCTTGGATAGGGTTCGAAGGGTTCCTATCGACTGGTGATTGATGATTTTCTCTATCGTTTGGTGAGATGTTGATCAACAATCAAAGTCAAGGGATACCCTTAGCCTTTGCTAGACATACCTCTACTATAGACATATCCTTATGGATAGTTAGATTGTTGGAGCGTTGGTATACTAGGACTCTCGGATGTACGTATAATTCGAGAGTATTCGGATATAGTTTTGGATAAACTCTCGAGCTTGTCACTGCATGGGCAAGTGGAATATGCGATTGAGGTGATTTCGGAAATAGTTCTGATATTGGGACCTCATACCGGGAGATGATGTTATGGGTATCAGTGTTGCTAAACACTATGGGAGATTTATCTGCCTCAGTGTTTCTTCTTGAGAAGACTTGTAACTCTTTGTTGGGAGAGAGTCAGACTTTGAGGTTATGCATCGATTATCGATGATTGGAATGCAGTAGTTGAGAATGAATATCCTTCGTTGTGGATAGATGATCTGTGTAGGTCATGACACTGTGTATACACTAGGGTTGGCCTCATCGGGTTTGATATTGTAGTGACTTAGTGTCATACAATTATCATTGCCGGTGTAATGATTGAGCTATCATTAGCGTAGAGTAAAAGGATTCAGGTGTATAGAGCTGATTGATAATGTTGTTAGACTTATCGACGGTTTAGTCGTTCATGAACTTGAGGAATCAAGTACTCTTGGAGTATTTGAGATCGATTGTCATCATATCTGTGGAGGATATATTCACAATCTTAAGGAAGTTGTGGTCCTTAGATTGTTTTGGTATTTACCATAGATGAGGATAGGATGTTCTAGCGATACTATATCGCCGACTTATTAGACCAAGAAGGTGATGGAAATCACCTGGTCAGAAGTGGGAAGCTAGGTTTCAAGGCCTAGAAGGTGACTGACTTTTGGGTCAGTGTTAGTTAATTTGTCCGATATGGATGAAGAGTATTGTACGTAGATGCATCATGTCAAGGATTAGGAGCGATCTTGATGCAGTTGAATGAGACGTATATTATGTGTATGTTGGTTGAGAAACCAGCGAGATTAGTCATTATGGTCTTCCAGTTACTTCCGGTTCTATATGATCGAGTGGATTTTGGAATAGTAGATTGGTTTCTCTTGTGAGAAAGTAATTCTCCGTTTCCGAGGAGAATAGTGGGATTCAAAGTTGTATTTCGATTTAGGAAGAGTTGTCCAGGAGACTCTTCATTCGAGAGTGATGATTTATTCGGAGTGTATCCGAAAATAGTGAGTATTGAGACGTTCCAGTTGGTGGAACGATATATGGGACACCTGATTGATTTGCCAACAAGCAAAGGTGGAATATTGTGATCGGTAGGGTTACGTACCGTAATGAAGTGGGAGCCTAGTACGTTAGACTGTGTTGGGAGATTATCTAGAATTTGGAAAGGACTTGATAGGATTTGGGTAATCGATGATCGATTAGCTAGGTTTGCTCATTTTCTTCCGAGCCGTAAGATGGACTCCGTTGGATTGCTTGATGGAATTATATCCATGGAGTATCCTTGGGTATCATTTCTGATAGTGATTCATGATTCATCTTACGATTCTGACAAAGTTTCCCATCGGTTGCGAGTATAAAGCTCTACTTTGGTATAATTATTACCTTTTAATAGGTTGATTGAGAGTGTATATATGAGCTGGAATATAATATTCGAGCTCGGTACCCCACTTAGTCACTTGAGGTGTGACTTTTCTCCGGACACTTGAGATGGTTATTTTGACATATCATACAAGTATATAAGTCGGAAATTTGGGGACCAAATTTTTATAAGTGGGGGAGAATGTAAAATACGAAAAAAAAAAAAGATTAACCCGTTAATTAATTAGGATTAATTAAAGGATTAATTAGGCTTAATTAGTGGGTTAATGGGTTAATTATTTAGCTGGGCTGAAATTGGGCCTGATTTGAAATTGGGCTTGATTAGAAATTGGGCTTGGGCTGAAACTGGGCTTGGGCTGAAATCGGGCTTGAATTGGAGTTGGATTTGGACTGAACTCGGATTAGATTTGATTTGGGTCAAGTGGCTGAACCAGTGAATCGATTGGTTTAGAGTTGGTGAGTTAGCGGATCGTTGACGGAATTAAAAGATCAGCGAATGGGATCGCCATTTCATTCGCGATTTTTGCCGACTTCTTCCTTCTCCGCGATCGCCGTCTTCCCCTCCGCGATTCTGTTTCTTCCGTCAATCTCTCGGTCTTGTAGCGTTCGGTGAATGATCGCGACACCACCACCTTGGTTGATCTCCGGTGGAGGATTTGGGACTCACCTGGGGATCTCGGCGGTATTCTACGGCGGCCAGGCGTCTTATCGCAGCGGTGAGCTGCCCTAAAAGGTAAGGATCGATCGTTTCTTTCCCTTTCGGTGGGATCAGGTTATCGGATTTTTAGCCGGATCTTTGGTGTGTGGCGGCGATCGGAAAGTGATCGGGCTCGCTTGGCATCGGTCGCTCAGCTGGCGGCGAGCAAGGATCGGGAAAGTTTCTTTGCCGGTGGAGATTAGAGCTGCTTCTCGCGAGTTGATGAGTTTCTGGAGTTCTGAGTTGCGGCTGATTTGGCAGGATCATCATCGTTGCCGCCGGAATTAGTGTTGTAGTTGGTGTTGCGCCGGAAAAACAGGGAGTGCAGCCGGAGGAGATTTGATGGGTAAACTCATGTTACCCTTTCTATTCGACGATCGTTATGTGTTTGGATGCTGTAATAAAGATGTTGGATGGATGGACAGTGAGGTTTAGAGTGTTATACGATTATTAACATTGAGTTGGTTGATTATTGATGCCGATCGGATTGGTTGTGGCGTGGTATATGTGTATAGCCATAGATATTTAGTTAATCAACATTGATGGTTTGAGCAGAAGCTGGATCTGGATTTGGATTTAGTGAGGTAGGTGAATTTGGATTTGATATGGATGCTTATAGTATTTCTGATTGATGTTATGTCGATTGTTGATTATTAGTTGTGAACGTAGTAGATGTATGTACTTGCTAATTAAATTTGGGGGGGGTATGTTCATGATGTTAAGGTGTATCGGATTGGGATAGTCGAGTTTCTATCTCGTAGACGAGGAAAGGATGTGAGTATAGGAACGATATAGTGTTTAGTTCCTATGTTTGTTGGATACTTGTACTTAATCATTGTTGCTATTATTGTACAGGTTTGAGATGCGAAGCGGGTCTACGGTCGTGAGGATTAGTCGAGCTTCGTATCAGGTGGGTAATATCTACCTGGTCCGGTAGTTTTGATCAATTTCAGTGCATGATCTTGGATTTATGTTTATACCTGTTTACCTCAAATCCACTCATGTTTAATCATATGCTTGTACTGCCTTGACCTTTGAGATATAAACTCTGGTACTTCATTGATTATCTAGCTCAGATAGGAACTATAAACCCTATTATGTATTAGCTGATGGATGTTCAGTAAGTACAGGTGGTTAGGGTTATCGTTGTGACCTCAGATAGGGTTACTGTGTTACCTAACTAGAGTTAGGTGATGGATTGGATTAGGGAGTCGATCGTGATATCATAACCGTGTTAGTGGGGCATTTATGGTGGATCTAGTGGTCTGTGCATAGATAAGTGTATGGTTGTCAGTATGTGACCATGGACGAGAGGTCCTAGCACGATGGTATATCCATTATGGATTTTGTGCTTGTGTATGGTTATATGGACGGTCGATTGTATATCGCTACTGACTAGAGGTGTTAGCGTGGTGGACTATCAGATGAGTATGACTCTTGGTGCGATAGAGAGAGTCTTGTGATTGTAGTCCTTGCATAGTTGACTTTTGGTTGACCAGGACTCCCCATGGGATAGGGAGTGAGGCGAGGATACATGTATGGAGCTATGCATCATTACATTGCATGCATGCTGACGACTGGGTCTCCCTTGTGGATGAGACGGGTCGTCAGTCATCCTGCCTCCCGCCACCACTCGGGGGTGGTAGCAGGTTGAGTTGAGGCGAGCATTGGATGTGCCGCCTCGACCACTAGAGATGGTGGTAGCCGGAGACGCGCACCGCCACTGCAGAGTGGTGTTAGCACTCGGTTGTGTGAGGTGTGTTGTCTGTCCCGGCGGCGCTTGTCTACTCATGGGTAGGGACAACAGAGCTGCAGAGGGCCCCTAGGAGTAGTTAGCTTTTACGCTTATACACTACTCACCATACTACCCAACTCGGCCACTCGAGAGTGGTGGCACCGAGTCGGCTAGTTGTCATTTATCGTGCCACACCGCCACTGGGTCGTGGTTGACGGTCCGCAGACAAAGATGACCATGCATATGCATCACGATATATATGTATGCATGTATTTGATATATGTTTTACATATGCCCGTGAGATCAGATTTGATTGAGCTATGATTGTCGCACATGCTTCAGACATCATGATACATGTCATTTGCATTTTATTTATCTATGGGTTGAGCATGATACATGCGTTGATTGCATCGTTATATGCATTTGATTAGCATCATGTCATCGGGTTATTAGTGATCATATATACTCATATATCGAGTATTGGTCAGGTATGGGATTGACCTGGTACGTTATATGGTTATGTTATTGTATACCTCTTCAGGATGATCTAGCATATGGCGTTACAGACCGCCAGGTACGTGGTATATTACTTCATGTTCAGTTGATCAGTTTAGTATATACATTGAGTATGACTTCATCAGTAGTTACTTGTTATTAGAGTTGGATAGATCGTATGTCTATTGGACTCATGTCTTTGTATACCGTAGATCTTCACATGTATACTTGTAGATCTATCCTTATATGTTGTTCATGCACTTTCTATATATTACCCCTGAGTTTATACTCACCACTCGACTCGGGCTTCTCGCCTGCATAATGTAGTAGAAGATTTCTTGACGCTCGAGCTCGCCATGATCCCATCTCACACCGGACGAATGGACCTATTTTCCGTATTGTTGTATTACTATGGATTGTCGTTTTGTGGTTTTAACCTGTATTATTTCCGTATCTGTGATATACGGACGTATTGTATGTATTTGGCTTTCGCTGTTGCTTCTATTATGTTTCTTGTTGTGTCAAGTCACTCCGGAGTGCACAGTTGGGTCATTGTATCTTGTTGATCTGTTTGTATTGTTTCCGCTGTGTTTATTATGTTTGATATGATGATATCTGCGTATATCATATTGTTGTTGTGGGCCTACGGGCCTTGTATTAACCCGATATGTTGCCACGTACAGGGGAGATGCCGTCCGTTTGTTTTTCGGCACGGCATACTCTCGGGGCGTGACAGGAGATTATTGGAGCAATCAACCTTAGGTCAAGGTTGACCAACCTCGAGTGAGACTCGAGTGGAAGTCCAAGAATGGAGTCTTGTTAATAGAAAAGTCCAAGTATAGATATTTGGCAATAAAAATTCCAAGGGTAAAGTCTTGGCAAAGGAAAAGTTGAAGGGTGTAGTCTTGGCCATGTAAGTCCATGTGTGTAGTCTTGACGGTGAAAGTCTAAATATGGATATTTGACAAAGGAAAGTTCAAGGTGAAGGAGTCGTGGAGGACTCGGATGGACCTTGAGGTCGTGAGATTGATGGAAGTGATTAGAAGGCTTTGGGTGAGTGACAAGTATGAAAGGGATCATACTTAGGTTAAATCTTACTTTTGAGGTTTACCAGTCAACTAGTGGTATTAACCAGTAGATTGGTCAAGTGTTTGACACTCAGAATGCCTAGTTGACTCAGGCAGTTAACTGGGATTATAACCCAGTCGACTAGTAAGTAGTTGACTGTTGCTCGACTGCTGAATGTGACTCTAGCAGTCGACTGGTGGGTTAGAATAGTCAACTGGCATGGATAGAAGGTTGTATAGTCCACTGGGCAGTCTACTAAAGGCTTGACAGTTGACTGATGGCAATGAAAGTCGACTAGCCAAGTGTCTTTTGGTAGAAAGCTGACGTAAATTAGTCCATTGTAAGATAATGGATAGGCCGACAGTCGACTAGGGCTTTTGGCAGTCGACTATTAGGCAAAAAATTAGCCCGAGCCAAACCCTTAAATGCAGCTTGCGGAGAAGGAAGGGTTGCTAGTTTTTGGTGATTTGGGAGGAGATTTACTGTTGCATTTCAGACCTTCTAAGGCATTCAAAGCAACCAAACAACAACGATCAAGCATTCTTTGTAAGTGTTTATTGTATTTCATTCTTTCTTTACATTTATATTTGCTTGTTGTATTGTTGTATAAGCTTGATTGTAAGAGGTTTTCTCCACCTCCGGTGTATTATGAGAAGGAGATAAGGTTTAGTGGAGTAGACACTAAAGCTCGACAGTGGAGTGGGAACCATAGGTTCCGAACTATGTAAAATCTCTTGTGTATTGTGTGTGCTTGTTTTTGTGTTTATTTGTCTTTGTATTGTGTATCTGTTGCGTACTAACACTTGTAGACAAGCATGACATGATCGAACATTGAGAAAATTGACGAACACTATTCATCCCTTTCTAGCGCATCCAAAGGTCCCCAACAGGCCTTCACCTCTTTACTCGAGGCTTACCTATCGGCTGTCTAGCTAGACTTACCTTGCTTGACATATGATCTGACCCGCCAAGTCTTCATGTCAGTTGTCGGGTCTACCTGACCCAACTAGACTTCCTGCCGACTGTCCGATCTCCCTGACCCAACTGATCTTCTACTAGATGTCCGGTCCACTTGACCCATTTAGACTTCATGCCTGGTATCCGATTCTCCTGATCTGTCAAGACTTTTGCCTAGTCTATGATCAACACGACCTAATAGGACTTTCTTGTTAAGCCTGCACACTTAACACATACAACATATCACTATGAAGGTAAGAAACTTTGCCTCCCACTTCAACTCGGTCGCTTGTTCATGGCAATCCCGTCTATGTCCCCAGATAAAAAAATTTATCCTTGACAAAGATGGATTACCCAAGTTACCGTTTCATCGTCGTGCTATCCGATGAGAGTGGTCACTTGAACAAACTTGTTGTTCAAGCAACCTACCTCTATTCTTCGAATAGCCACGGAATAGACGATGTACGGATCGCCGGTTTTTGTGTTTGTATTCGGGGTCCAAGTAAATTAGCCACATAATAAAAACATACAACATACAAAGAAACAAAAGGAAAGCAAAAACAAGATTTATACCTCTTGTTTACCTTAAGGTCTTCTATCGTATGTCCTATCCTCTTCTTGGACGTTGTGTGGGCAACGATCCTCTAAGAGATGAAGCCTCCTCGATCATGATCTTCTTTTCTTTGCTCGCTCCGAACAAGAGTAAGTATAGAAATAAAACTTTTCTCTTATCTAGGACCAACCATCAAGCTCCAAGCTTGATGCTTGCCGCCGGCCCAAAGAGATGTGTAAGGAGTGGGCGCCGGCCAAGAGCTCCAAGGAACAAGACCCTAACTCTTGTCACCTCCGACCAAGGATGGAGAGAAGAAGAGGATGAGCACCGGCCAAGGTTGAGAAGAGCAAGATGGGCGCCGGCCAAGGAGAAGAGGAAGAAGCCTTGCCGCCCAAGGATTCTCCAAACCCTAGCCGCCCAATGCCCTCCAAGCCCTAGCCGCCCAAACCCTAATCTCCAAGCAATGCTCTCCACGCCCAAGCCTTGGCCTCCTTTTATAGAGCTAGGCTTAAGCCTCCTTTTAATCTCCACCGTCGAATCTAGGGATTTAATCTCAACCGTCGGATCTAAGGATTTAATCTCAACCGTCGGATCTAGAGATTTAATCTCCACCGTCGGATCTAAAGATTTAATCTCCACCTTTGGATCTAGAGATTTGATCTCCACCTTCGGATCTAGAGTTTCATTTTCCATCATCGGATCTAGGCTCCATTAGGTTTTTAATAGGCTGCAATAGGGACCATGAGGAGGAGTTGGATCTTGGCCACCCAATGGATCAAACCCACATAAAGTCCGATCCATTAATAATAATCCATTCCACTAGAGGATTATCATTGATCTACCTCATCAACCCCCATAAGTTAATATGGGCTCCATATATTATTTGTACATATATCTCTCCGTGTTTAAAATCTCGAATGTCCGTCGATTAATTAATTTACTGACAATTAATTAATCAACATCTAACTCCATGAGTAGTATCACTCAACCTTATCATCATGCCGGACCAAGTCCACCTGCAAGGTTTACATGATGAACCTTATGAGCTCCTCAAGGGGACATCATCATCCTGATATATAGGACACGGTTTCCTCTTATAATCAACGGCACACCATATAAATAATATCATTTCTCAACTTACCGAGCCTATCGATTTACTCTATAAATCTCGCCCATTGGTAAATCAAAGAAATGAATACTAAGTATATGTGCCCATTATTATATCGGGATTAAGAGCATGTATAACATAATATCCGAGGTCCGATTCAATTATGTAGTTAGCAATAAATCGAATCACCTCTAAGTGGGTTCAGCTCAATACACACAAAGTGTACTAGTGTGATTCTATGGTCAAGACAAACCAATACCAAATCACACTACAACCAATCCAATAGTTTGTCCATAACCATCTCAGTTGTGAGCCTTTTCTCATACTTTACAAGGAACTGATAACATCATCTCTCGTGTGATACTACACACCATGTTATTTACAATGTAATGTATTAGACAATATGCATAACCATAAATATGCAAACAATTATCATATGATTCTTATTTCAAAAATAAAGATGTTCATACGAAAGATAGACTTTTCAGTATACATCCCAATAATCTCCCACTTATACTAAAAGACTATGCTATCCTCATACTGCCATACATCTGATTCTCATTCCCTCCACATGCCTATCAAAAGCTCTCACTGGAAGGGCCTTAGTGAAAGAATCTGCCAGGTTATCTTCTGATGCAATCTTGGTCACAGCAACTTCTCCTCGCTTTACGATTTCTCGTATCAGATGGTACTTGCGCTCTATGTGTTTACTTGCTTTATGGGCTCTTGGTTCCTTCGAGTTTGCAACTGCACCACTATTATCACAATAAATTGTGATAGTCCTGGGCAAATCGGGAATCACATCCAAGTCCATCAAGAAGTTCCTGAGCCACACAACTTCTTTGGCCGCCTCAGAGGCCGCCACATACTCAGCTTCCATGGTAGAGTCCGCCATGCATTTCTGCTTGACACTCCACCATACAATGACTCCATCTCCCAAAGTAAATACAAAACCTGAGGTAGACTTATTGTTATCCCTATCTGATTAAAAGTCAGAATCTGTGTAATCTACAGGGAGTAATTGGTCTGCTTGGTAAACTAGCATATAATTCCTAGTCCTTCTCAGGTACTTCAATATATGCTTTACCGCAGTCCAATGTCCCTGTCTTGGATTACTCTGATATCTGCTAACCATGCCTACGGCAAAGCAGATATTCGGTCTCGTACATAGCATGACATACATGAGGGTTCCTACTGCCGAAGCATAAGGAACCGCCTTCATCTCCTCTATCTCCTTAGATGTTCTAGGACACATCTCCTTAGATAAAGGAACTCCATGCCTGAAAGGTAGAAAACCTTTCTTGGAGTTTTGCATGCTAAAACGATCTATAATGGTGTCTATGTATGAAGCTTGAGATAAGCACAACATCCTTTTCTTGCGATCCCTTATAACCTTGATCCCAAGGATGTGTCCCACTTCTTCCAAGTCCTTCATATCAAACTGTTTGGATAACCATACCCTTACGTCCGATAATACCTTGACATTGTTGCCAATTAACAAAATGTCATCTACGTATAGTACAAGAAATATCACTACGTTTCCGTCACATCTCTTGTATACACAAGACTCATCCGGACTTTGAATAAATCCATAAGACTGGATTACCTCATCAAAGTGGATGTTCCAAGACCTCGAAGCTTGCTTCAATCCATAAATGGACCGATTAAGCTTGCACACAAGATTCTCTTTGCCCTTTGCAATGAATCCCTCTAGTTGCTTCATATAGATGTTTTCCTTAAGACTTCCATTAAGAAAAGTTGTCTTGACATCCATCTACTACACCTCATAATCCATATGAGCAGCAATACATAAGAGAATCCGGATAGACTTAGGCATGGAAACCGACGAAAAGGTTTCCTCATAATCGATGCCCTATTTTTTAGTATACCCTTTCACAACAAGCCTCGCTTTGAAGGTCTCAACCTTCCCGTCTATTCCTCTCTTTCTTTTGTAGATCCATTTGCATCCAATGACTTTTACACCATTGAGTGGTTCTACTAGCTCCTAGACCTGATTTGAATCCATAGATTCTATCTCAGAATTCATCGCAGTTTGCCAAGATACCGAATCTTTATCTTGGATCACCTCGTTATATGTCCAGGGGTCAGGTTCATATTCGCCAGGGATCAAATTAGAAGATTCTCCCAAGAACATGAATCTCTAAGGCTGTCTAACAACCCTCCCACTATGACGAGGTATTACCTGTGTATCCTCTGTGACACGCGGTGCAGTGACTTGTGGTATATTCTCTTGTACTGGTGGTACTGAAGAAGTGACTTCCCCTCTCAATTCCTCCAGAACAGTCTTACTCATGGGCTTGTGGTTCATCAGATAGTCTTCCTCTAGAAATCTGGCGTTCATGCTAACGATCACCCTCAATTCTCTAGGACTATAAAACAAACCACCTTTCGTTCCTCTAGGATAGCCAACAAACATGCGCACTTCTGTATGAGATTCCAACTTACCAGCATCTGCCTTCAACACATGTGTTGGACTCCCCCAAGTCCGAATATGTCTCAGACTAGGCTTTTGCCCAGTCCACAATTCTGTGGGAGTAGAAGGCACTGATTTAAATGGTACCAAGTTTATAATGTACATTGTCATATCTAGAGCATATCCCCAGAACGAATCTGGCAACTCAGAATAACTCATCATCGATCTAACCATCTCCATAAGAGTCATATTCCTTCGCTCTCCTACACCATTCTGCTGAGGTGTGCTAAGTGCAGACAATTGGGATTGAATCCCAGCCTCTGATAAGTAATTCCTAAACTCTCCCAAGAGGTACTCACCACCACGATTAGATCGTAGTGTCTTGATACTCCTACCTTGATGTTTCTCCACATCAGCCTTGAATTCTTTGAACTTGTTAAAGCATTCAGACTTGCGACGCATCAAGTAAATATATCCATATCTCGAATAATCGTCTATAAAGGAGATGAAATATTCAAAACCACCTCTAGCCTGGATAGACATAGGACCACACAAATCAGAATGAACCAATTCCAACACATCTTTGGCTCTATACCCCTTGGCCTTAAAAGGCCTCTTGGTCATTTTACCCTCCAAGCAAGATTTGCAGGTTGGGAAATCTTCCACCACTAATGAACCCAGAGGTCAATCAGCTATCAACCTTTTAATTCTGCTTAGGTTAATATGACCTAGCCTTGGATGTTAAAGATATGTTTGATTCATCTTCAAAGGTTGTTTTCTCTTATTGAAATTAGAAGATGAGTTATTCACTTCTATTTGCATCGTGGGAGCTTTTGGTTCAAGTGTATATAAATTTCCTATCAATGCACCAGAACAGATAATCTCCCTATTCCTTTTTATAATAACTCTATCATTAAAAGAAATAAAATATCCATCCATAAATAATTTAGAAATCGAAATCAAATTTTTTATAAATAAGGGTACATAAAAACAATTCTTAAGAACCAAAACTTTATTCCTCTCAAAATACAAATAAACATCTCCCACTGCAACAGCCGCTACCTTCGTAGCATCACCCAAGTAGATGGTAATCTCCCCTTTAGCCAGTCGTCTAGTTTTCTGGAACCCCTACAAAGTATTGCAGACATGATCAGTGGCTCCCGTATCTACACACCAAGTGCCGGTAGATAACACCGCTAAACATGTTTCAACGACTAGACCAAAAGATATACGTTTGTTCTGCTTCCGGTTGGGGTAGTCCTTCTTCCAGTGTCCAGTCTGCTTGCAAGTGAAGCACTTGCCTTTCGGCTTCTTCACTTCTCTCTGAGATTCTCCCACCACCTTTGCCCCAGTTTATTTCTTCTTCTTCTTGCCTTTCGGCTTAGAAGTTGAAACCTTTTGGGCAACCATGGCCTCTGTTTGAGCACTCTGACGAAATAGCCCTCTGCCGCCTAGAGTTCTGTCAGAAGCTCCGCCAACGAATACAACCTCTTATTCATGTTGTAGTTCAGGCGAAACTGCTCAAAACTCCTAGGTAGAGACTGGAGAATGATATCTATTGGTGCAATCGGCCCAGCAGTACCTTGATGGTATTTTGATGATAGACAAAACTCATGACATGGGATTGTCATGGGAAAGTCCAACATGGGTTGGTATGGAAAATCCAAGCATGGAGCTTGGTGTGGAAGTCCAAGGGGGAAGCCTTGGCATGGGAAAGTCCAAAGCATTGCGAAGCCGTGCGCTTGGTGCTTGGCATGGGAAATCCAAAGCATTGCGAAGCCGTGTGCTTGGTGCTTGGTGAGAAATGCATTGCGAAGCCGTGCGCTTGGTGCATTTGGGAAGTCTTGAGAACTTGGCAAGTTCACTAGGCTCGGGTCCTTGAGTCGGTGAAGGATGGCATTGCGAAGCCGTGCGCTTGGTGCATCCGAGGGACCACCGGACGGGGAGCGAATGGAGTGAGCTCAAAGGGAAGCATACTTCTAGGGTATGAGACGCGAAGGATGGCGTTGCGAAGCCGTGCGCTTGGCGCATCCGAGGGACGTAGGCCGAGGGAAGAGAGCTTCGGTGGGGAACTCCATGAGGGATAAGGTGGACTTGGCCAAGTGGCTAAGACTGAGTGTCGGAGGCTCAAACTTGATGTTTGAGGGTTTACCCGACGGTTGGATGCTCAAACAACTTGGTGTTCAAAGTTTTGCCGACGCCGCCGACCGCATAGGTGCCGGTTCCGATCGGGTCCAAGTCGACTAGGGTTCGACCGTGTAAGGCTAGGGTATCGGCAATGATCGAGCAATGATCGAGTCGACAGCGCCGTCGGGATGACAATGATCGATGGGAGGTGTCGCGATTGCGCCCGTAGGCCGAGTCGCGGCAATGATATTGTCACCGATGGGCATCATCAGTCGACTGGTAGGTGATCCGTTGGAACTTGTCCAACGTGGATCTGGCCGTTGTGAGACAACGGCTACAGGGGCAGTCGACTGGGGCCTTTTGGCAGTCGACTGCTAGGCGCGAAAACAGCTCGATGCAGGTTATAAAAGGAGCTCGAGATGGAGGTTTTTGCCAAGCCTTTTGTGGAGCTATTGGAGGGGAATTGCTGCTGCATTCCAGTCCTTCAAGAGCCATCTAAAGCAAGCAACAAGCAAAGTGATCAAAGCAATCGATGAAAATTTTTCTTGTGTATTGTATTTGTGTATTTACTTGTATTTCTATATTACTGTTGTAATTGCTTGTGAGAAGTTTCTCCACCTCCGACGTGTAGTCGAGAAGGAGTTTGAGTATTGTCGTGTGCATCTCTAGAGCTCGAGGAGCTCGCTCGTGGAGTAGGAACCATTCGGTTCCGAACCACGTATATCGTGTGTGTTTGCGTGTGCTTATTTGTTGTTAGTATTATTATTGTTTTATTGTTTCCGCTGCGCTAACGACAATCGTAGACAAGCAACGCAACGAGAACGAACGAATTACGACATCCAACGAACGAGGGCTATTCACCCTCCTCTAGCCGGCCAACCTATCCGTCCCAACAATATCGACCTAGGTTTCCCCATCGATCTCAGCTCCGAGGACTTCCAGCTGATTCAAATGAGCCATCATCTTGAGAACATGATCCCTCACGGGTGTTCCCTCGATCATGGTGGTCGTCATCAAGTTCCTCATGGCTTCCTGCCTCGTAGCCCGATTCTGGTGTCCAAAAGGCTCTTTGAGATTGAGAATCATGTCATACACAGTGGGCATGACTTGATGCTGATGTTGTAGTACATTTGAAATATATGCCAAAATGTAACATTGCGTCATCTCATCAGCTTTAATCCACTTTTTATAACTCTCCTTCTTCTTTTCCCCAGAATCATCCGCAGGCTTAGGAGGGCACTCTTCGAGGAGTACATATTTGTATTTCTCAGCAATCAAGATAATGTCAAGATTCCTCTTCCAATCAACATAATTGGGTCCAGTAAGTTTATTTTCCTTCAGTATCACAGCAAGTGGGTTGAAAGTCATTTTTGAAAAACCTAAGAATCACATAGATCAAAATATTAGATTTCAAAAAATTATTGATTCCTCAAACAATAAGATTTTAAAACCAACCAACACCTCAAAACACCGAGAATGTCGTATGCCACGTGTAACACCCGCCCTTCCCGTCCTCCTAACACACATCCTATAGACGGGCGACGGCGCTACGCGATCATACATTCATGCATATAATAGCGGAAGCATTTAAAAACTTTACAACTTTTAACTCTAATTATATTAACCCAATTAACCTAACAATTTAATCATGGCAAAAGGTCTTAGCAATTTATTTAACTAAACATGTATTAACCATTTTAAGGTTCATAAAAATAAACATGAGTAACAATCATAGAAAGCATTAACGTCTCCTAACAGTTTACACATAAACTGAAAATCATGCATAAGTCCGTATATGAAAAATGATCTCGTCCACCATGCCACTGCCACACACATCTTTGCCCCTCCTGCTGCTCCCTTTAATTTATCCATTCCCTGCCCTTTTCTGTAGTACAAGGAAAGTAAACTGTAAGCACATAGACTTAGTAAGGTCCTTTCCTACTCACAACAACATGTATCATGAATTAAACGCAAAGTAATGACATGTTCGTTAAACAACATATGAGCACAGCATTTATTTAAAGTAGAGACATGATCAATTTAGGAAAAGAATATAAACTTAGCATTTTCATCGCAACAGTACATTGTCTCTAAACATGATAATTCGATGAATATAAAATGGTATATGCAGGATGCTCTTTGAAAACATATAGTTTATATGCTTAAACATAATCTCAACATATTGGGCCCGACATTGTACCACACACATCATTCGCGCGCATCCTAAATAGATCTGAGGTAGCTAATCCCAAACCTACTAGGTTACTAGGTCCGTACTATGTCCGTCGACCTAGGAGCAACCTTGGAGCTCATCCTGTGGACCTTGTTAGGGTCCGGTACAAGCCATGCATAAAGTAAAATAACATACATGTTTTTTGTCCTAAAGAGTGTTCTTGTCCCCACTCTTAGGGAAATATTTCTTAGACATTTCATATACGTGAGTCATGCCTAACATGGGTGAAAACATAAGCATGTAGCATAACATAAATCGGCATGAGTACAATTTAACATGGCATAAGGTAGTGACATAAGGAAAATTAAGCTAACATAAATAGAAATCATCATCTAACATGCATAACGTGGAAGAATTTCAACAAGAATAATTTTTCTAATCCTATTAGCCGAACCTTCTACACATAGTTCTAGATTCTTTCGTTCAAAATCAAGCATACAATATTACATCGTAAGCACTTATACTCAGGTGAGGGGATACTTACCTCCTACGTTTTTTCACCAATTTATACCGTTAGACTTCACAAAGAGAAAACCTCCTGCTTGAACGTCTTGGTGCCCTTGAAGATCTCCTCCATGGTCATAGAGGCGGTGAGCACGCGGGTCGCTCCCTCGATCATGCCCTGGACGAGAATCTTCACGTGGTCGGAGTTCTTGTCATGGGGAGCGATGAGGCGGGCATAGCGGATGAGGCTCTCGACGTCGTCGGTGCGGGGACCGATGGTGAAGATGGCAGCTGGAAAAAAAACGAGCGAGAGAGAGAGAGAGAGAGAGGTCGGCGTGAGGTTTTAGAGAGAGGAAAGAAAAGAAATATATATATAAATTAGGATTTTTCTTAACCTAATTATCCCTTTAAATGATCAGCTAGATTAATCAACTTCTTTCTTTTTTTTCTACCAATAGATATATTCTGTTATATCCTACTCATTGGTAATCTTATGACTTAGTGGTGGGAAGCCGTTTCCCCCAAATCAACGGTTCATGGTTCAAGCCTCGACTATGAACTATTTATTCTTTTTTTTTATTCTTATATATATATATATATATTTCCTTTAAATAAAAATATAGTAACTAAAATTTGGGATGTTACAATCCCTTATACCTTATAAAAGTTTCGTCCTCGAAACTTAGAACAACTCGGGGTACTTTTGCTTCATGTCATCTTCACGTTCCCAGGTGGCTTCTTCGTATCGTTGACTTTGCCATAGGACCTTCACTAAGGGTACTTCTTTATTCCTTAGTCTTTTGACTTCTCGGTCTAGTATCCGGATAGGTCGACTTTCATAGCTCAGGTCCTCTTGAATTTGCACTTTCTGTGGCTCGACCACTTGGCCGGTACTGGAAATGCACTTCTTAAGCATCGAGACATGGAACACGTTGTGAATAGCAGGCATCGATTCCATAGCACATAGTTTCCTTCTCTAGCGGTCGAGACAATACCGATAAGGACATCAGGGTGGTACTAGACTTCCTGCTGAGTGCATCAGCCACTTTGTTTGCCTTGCCAGGATGGTAAAAGATCTCGCAGTCATAGTCCTTCACGAGCTCCAGCCATCTGCGTTGTCTCATATTGAGGTCCTTCTGAGTGAAGAAATACCGTAGACTCCGGTGATCCGTATAAATCTTGCACTGTGCTCCATACAGATAGTGCATCCATACCTTGAGAGCGAAGACCACAGCTGCTAGCTCTAAATCATGAGTGGGATAGTTCTTTTCATGTTCCTTGAGTTGCCTAGAGGCATAGGCAATAGCTTTACCCCTCTGTAAAAGTACAACTCCGAGTCCCAATCCGGAGGCATCGCTGTACATGTCGAAGCTCTTGTAGTTCTCTGGGAGAGTAAGGATTGGAGCACTTGTAAGTCTCCTTTTCAGCTCCAAGAAACTCTTCTCACATTCCTCTGTCCATACATACTTCTTGTTCTTCCGGGTGAGAACTTTCATAGGTGCTGCTGTTCTGGCGAAGTCTTCTATGAATTTTCGATAATAGCCCGCTAATCCGAGAAAACTCCTCACTTCGCTAGCATTCTTTGGCCTGCTCCAGTTACTCACAGCTTCAGTCTTTCTTGGGTCTACCATAACTCCGTCTTTGGATATAATATGACCCAGAAAAGATACTTGATCGAGCCAGAATTCACATTTGGAGAACTTGGCATATAGTTGCTTTTCTCGAAGAATCTGTAATACCATCTTCAAGTGTTCGGCATGCTCTTCTTGATTTCTCGAATAGACGAGGATATCGTCAATGAAGACGATCATGAACTTGTCAAGAAACGTCGAGAATACCCGATTCATCAGGTCCATGAACATACCAGGAGGATTCGTCACTCCGAAAGGCATGACTACGAACTCATAGTGTCCGTATCTTGTTCGGAAAGCTGTCTTCGGTATATCATCTGGTTTCACTTTCACTTGATGATAGCCAGATCTGAGGTCAATCTTTGAAAAGATGGTGGCACCTTTTAACTAGTCGAACAGATCATCAATCCGTGGTAAAGGGTACCTATTCTTGATCGTCACATTATTTAGCGCTCGGTAGTCTATGCACAGGCGCATAGTCTCATCCTTCTTCTTTACGAACAGTATTGGAGCTCCCCATGGAGAGTGACTGTTAGTAATATATGAGAGATGTCCTAAGGCAATCGCCTTATGTATGAACCATTTATATGATAAATGAAGATTCATTATTTGAGTATACATGTTTAATGTATTTGATTGGATCTTAAACTCATTTACTGAATGTCCACGATACGATTCACAGCATGAGGGAATTTGTGATTGGATCACAACTAGTGAGTATCTCTACATGTGTAATTGTGATGTATCGGAATTATCCCTAGTTGATGAATTGATGGATTTGGACACCATCAATTCTGTCGAGACTAGCACGAGGTATACTCCTTGGTGTATCCAAGCAGCTGATTCTCACTGGCTGGAGACATTGTGATGTCCGGAGATAATCGTGGATGCTAGTTATGGTAACTAGTTCATTGGAGTGACCAGCCGTAAGACTTCATATGGTTCTCTGCATATATAGATATGTCAATGAAGTTCTTACTGTGGCTTAAGTGCGATGTTCCTTTGACTTGCGGTATTCAAGTCATCTTGATCATGGAGACTTATGCTTTGACATCTTAAGCAAACATCTCCGAGGAGATGTGGACCCGGGATGATTGGGTATAAGTCGAAGTGATCGAAGGTGTTTGAATAGCCTATAAAGGATTCACCACTCCTTGCGAGGAGATGTATACCCATGGCCTCTCGTCGGATTGTTACTAAAGTCTTTGGCCAAAGCATTACATGTTTAGAGTAAAGTACTCTTCGATACATGTGGAGTAACTAGAATCCATAGGACGAGGAAATGATACTTGGGCTAGGTGTGACGTAGTCAGCCTAGTGGGGACTGACACAATAGACCATGTCCTGAACCAAGTGGGTATAAGATGAGTGAAGGGAATGGGGCACGATTCATTCGAGCTACTGAAGGGTTTCAGAAATAGTTCTGGATCAACCGTTGATCTTTTTGGTTAATTGGGGATCATGATGTACTACTAGGTGCCACTCATGATCGTTCTATAATTAATGGTTAATTATAGACGGCCAACATAAACCGAGAACCTATTTGGTCACACGCACAACGAGTGTAATCCAAAGGATTTAAAACGAGCTTGAGAATGAGATTCTCAGACCGAGAGAAACTATGTTTGGTTGAACCAAACATAAAGCGAGCATGAAATTGTTTCAGTCGCAATGGAAGCATGGATGGGTCGTGTCTTATGAAGACATAATGGATGGACCAAAATGGTTTGGTTCTAATCCAATGGATGAGAATAAACCAAAGGGTTTGGTTTATATTAAACGAATGAACCAAAGGTTGGTTCGGTTCGTTTTAACTTAAAATAAACCATCATGGTTTGGTTTATTTTAACTTATCCTAATGGAGCGAGTTAACGGGCTTTATGGATATGATCCATTAACCATTAAGAGAATTAGTTCTCTATAAAAGTGGGCTTAAGGGATTGTTAAACCCTAATCATCCAAAACCCTAAACCTAGTGGCCGCCAACATAGTCACGCCCACCTCCTTGGTGATTCGGCGCCCAACTACTAGCGCCGCCCTTGACTTTGTGCCACCGTCCAAGACCCTTGCCGGCATCCAAGCTCCAGCGGTGAACCTCGGCGACCCTCCGGTGATCTCCTATAGGTTCGGCATCAAGGTGGGTTTTCCTCTCCTTGTTTTGGCAGCGCCTACTCCTCCACCAAGCTGTCCAGTTTTCTGGACAGCTTCTCCTCCTCTCGTCGGAGCGTCGTTTGGCCGACGGTTAGTGCTCCGACAGCGGCTAACTTACCGGGGATTTGATCTCCGGTAATCCTCTGAGGTGGAGGACGAAGGATTCGTCAAACGGTTGACGAATACCTCTCCGGAGAAGCGAGTGTTGAGAACTTCGCTTTTAGGATCCGAATTTGGATTGGATCGTGATCTCTCGATCACGTCGTCTTCAACACGAGGCTAGTAACCCGTACGAAGACGAAGCTCGTGACTTAGCGAAGTCATCCCGAGGAGCTCGGCGTGGATACGGATAGAGACGATTCTTACGAGGATCGTTCCGGTTGATGCCGTTCCCGCTACACGTCATACGGAAGGTATAACGTAGTTTAATTTCCTTTTATTGCAAATTTTAATTTACGGTTATGTCTACACTTGTTGTAATAGCATGCGTGTGTTGTGTGTGTTGTAATAAATATAGATTTATTATTTTTAATTGCTTCCGCTGTGCTCATGTTTACGAAACATGATCGAACACACACACGCCGCGGTGCCGGAAACCCAACAGTGGTATCAGAGCCCAGGTTGTGTTTCGACATAATCGTAAAATGGTTTTGCGATAGTCATAATGTATTTCTGGAAATTTTCTAATTTTGGAAATTTAGAAGTATTTATGGAAATTTTTCAATTTTGGAAAGTCTAGAAGTATTTATGGAAATCTTCCACTTTTGGAAAGTTGGAAGTATTTATGGAAATTGATATTTTCCATAAATAAAATATTTGATTAGATTCTGAAAATTTGTTTCCTAATTTAATCATGATTTGATTTGGGAAATCAAATCTTAAAATATTTTATTTCCATAAGTAGTTTTAATGATTTAGGAAATTGGTTTCCTAAATAGATTTTCCTTAATCAAATAATTCCATGAATAAAATATGTGATTAGATTTGGAAATTTGTTTCCTAATTTAATTATGATTTGATTTGGAGAATCAAATCTTAAACATATTTTATTTCCATAAATAGTTATGACATATAAGGAAATTATAAACATGACATAAGTGTATGCCATGTAATTGCATTAGATGCATAACATTATGCCATGCGTGTCGTGACATGTAGATGTATGCCATGTATGCCATGCCATGTAGATAATAGTTATTTGCATGCAAAGAGGATGAGACATAAAAAACCCATAATCAATATTAAAGCCTACACCTTCCATTAATATGGTTAGAACCAGAGTTCTGTTTCTTGTTTGGGTTGTTGGACTCTCTCCAAGCCCGGCTCGAACCTGAATATGTTCAAACCATGGAATAATTTAATACTAATATGGTTAGAGCGCATTCAACCAATTAGCCCATCTTGGAGAGAGTCCAACAACCAAAGCTGAACATTCAATTAGTTGATAGCACATTGTGATAGTTGCATATACGGGATATGCAATCGGTATAGATGATACCTACCGTCGTAGTTATGAATGGCTTTTTGGACTCTCTCCAAGGTTGTTCATAACTATGATGGATATCAGCCCATTCGGAGATGGACCTACAATCTCCCGAAGTGATTTTGGGGGTTTTTGAAATTCGAAAAATGAATGGGATTTATAAATGTATATTGATGCATTTTAAAATCATCTTTCTCATATATGCTCGTTTTGTATTTCTAAGTTAATATATTGATCATGATGTGTTTGAATTTGCGTTCCATTTTGGATTCAAATAAATTGACTGGGCCAAACTTCTTGGACTGGCTTAGAAACTTGAGAATTGTTCTCAAGGTGAAAAGCTTGTGTATGTCCTCGAAGCGCCTCTTCCCGCCCGTCCTAGTGACGATGCAACTTTGGACCAATTGTTGGCCTATCAGAAACATGTGAGTGATTCTGAACAAATGAGTTGCATCATGCTAGCCGCGATGGAACCCAAGCTACGAAAGCAGCATGAGCATATGGATGCTCATATCGTAGTCCTTCATCTCTGTGAGTTGGTTGATGAGCAAGTGAGATTCGAAAGGTTCGAAGTCTCCAAGCTCCTCTTCACCTCTGAGATGCAAGGAGGTTCATCTGTGGTACTGCTCAACATGCTGAAGACTGTGGAGCCTTCTGAAAAGCATGAGTAGGGGACAGTGTTGTTAGTTGATTCCTCGAAGAAAGGTTCTAAGAGGGAGTCAAAGGAACAACAGAAGGGGAAGAAGAAAAAGGCTAAAAGGCAGAACCAGCTCAAAAGGGCACTTGCCATCATTATGGCAAGGAGGGTCATTGGCGAAGAAATTGCAAGGTTTATCAAGAGTCCGTGAAGAAGGATAAGGCATCGGATGCCCCATCTTCTTCAGAAATCTTCTTTATTGATTGTCATTCTATTTCCTCAGACACTTGGGTATTTGATACTAGGTGTGGCTCAAACATATGTAATGAAATACATGGGCTAAGGAATAGAAGAAGACTCGTCAAGGGAGAGTCAAATTTACGTGTTGGGAAAGGAGCAACGGTTGCTGCACTCGCCATCGGAACGTATTTGTTGGAACTCCCTGTAGGACTTGTCTTAGAACTGGACAATTGCTTTTATGTTCCTTCGTTGATAAAGAACATCATTTCTATTTCTTGTTTAAATAGAAATGTGTACCATTTGACTTTTAGTAACAATTGTTGTTACATAACTTTGAATGGAGTTCTTTATGGGACTGGAACTTTAAGCAATGGTGTTTATACGTTGGACGTATCCAGTGACATTTTCAATATCGAAGCGAGCAACACGCGTGCTCGAAAGGATAATCAAATAGACTCCTATATGTGGCATTGTCGTCTTGGCCATATAAGCAAGAAACGCATGTCCGAATTACACCGATGTGGAATTCTGGAATCGTTTGAATTGGATTCATACGATACATGCGAATCATGATTAAAAGGCAAGATGACTAAGTTACCTTTTACTGGAAAAGGTGAACGAGTGGGAGAGTTACTAGGTCTAATACATACTGATGTATGTGGACCTATGTCAACTCAAGCTTTAGGAGGCTATAGCTACTTCATTACCTTCACCGATGATCACTCACGGTTTGGGTATGTGTTCTTGATGAAACACAAGTCTGAAGCCTTTGAAAGGTTCAAAGAATTCAGAAATGAAGTAGAGAAACAACATGACAAAAGTATTAAAATACTTCGATCGGATCGAGGTGGTGAATACTTAAGTCAAGAGTTTCTTGATTATCTAAGAGACAATGGCATATTGTCTCAATGGACTCCATCATATACACCACAGCATAATGGTGTATCTGAGAGGCGTAACCGGACCTTGTTGGACATGGTCAGGTCAATGATGAATCATACGACTCTTCCCAAGTCCTTTTGGGGTTATGCACTTCAGACAGCTGTTTACTTGTTAAACAGAATGCCTACCAAGGTAGTCTCAACTACTCCATATGAGATATGGAATGGTAAGAAACCTCATGTATCTTACTTGAAGATATGGGGTTGTCCTGCTTATGTGAAGCGGACTGTATCGGACAAATTGGATGCTAAGTCTGATAAATGTCTATTTGTTGGATACCCTAAGGAAACAAGGGGTTACCAATTCTATCATCCCATGGAACAAAAGGTGTTTGTTTCAAGGCATGCTGTGTTTCTAGAGAAAGAGTTTCTCTTGCAAGAAAACAGTGGGAGTGTCGTCGAGCTTGAGGAGGCTCTAGAGACTCAAATAGACATTGATGAGATACCTGGTGAAGCACAACAGCCGACAACTCATAGTGATGAGCAATCGGCTGGACCTATTGTAACACCACATCTTCGTAGATCTGGTAGAACACGTAATATTCCTGAGAGATATGGATTTCTCGTAAGTGAATCGAACGACGTGTTACTCATTGATGATGAGGAGGCTACCAGTTATGAAGAAGTGCTGACAAGTTCAGAAAGGGATAAGTGGCTTGGTGCCATGAAGTCGGAAATGGATTCCATATATGAAATCTAAGTTTGGAACTTGGTTGACCCACCTGAAGGGATAAAGCCTAAAGGGTGCAAGTGGGTTTTCAAGAAGAAAATCGACATGGATGGTAATGTGATTACCTATAAGGCTAGATTGGTGGTGAAAGGATATCGTCAAAAACAAAGTGTTGATTATGACGAAACCTATTCGCCTGTAGCTATGCTTAAATCCATTCGGATGCTCCTGGCCATAGCGGCTCATTATGATTATGAGATATGGCAGATGGATGTGAAAACAGCTTTCCTTAATGGAAACCTGCTCGAGGACGTGTATATGATACAGCCTGAGGGTTTCACATTGGTTGACAAAACCAAGGTATGCAAATTGCAATGATCCATTTATGGATTGAAGCAAGCATCCAGGAGCTGGAATATCCGTTTTGATGAGACAATCAAAAAGTTTGATTTCTCACAAAATCCAGACGAACCTTGTGTGTACAAGAAGGTTAGTGGGAGTGCAGTCGTGTTCCTAGTATTGTATGTCGATGACATATTACTTATAGGAAACGATGTGTCAATCTTATAGTCAGTTAAGGCTTGGTTATCCAAGACATTCTCCATGAAAGACCTGGGAGAAGCAACCTACATCCTTGGGATTAAGATCTATAGAGATAGATCGAAACGGTTGCTTGGTCTTTCGCAGTCTACATATATAGACCGAAAAGCAAAGAGGTTTAGCATGTCGGAATCCAAGAAAGGTTTCCTACCCATCAGGCATGGGGTACACCTTTCGAAGTCTATGTGTCCGCGCACAGAAGACGAGAGGATTTGCATGAGTAAGATTCCCTAAGCATCCACAATAGGATCTATCATGTATGCTATGTTATGTACGAGGCCCGATGTATCGTACGCTCTGAGTGTCACGAGCAGATACCAATCCGATCCAGGAATGGATCATTGGGCGGCTGTTAAGACAATCCTTAAGTACTTGAGAAGAACTAAGGATGTGTTCCTAATATATGGAGAAGGGTACATGGTGATACGTGGGTATACGGATGCCAGATCCACACAGACAAGGATGATTCCATGTCTTAGTCTGGGTATGTATTCACCTAGAATGGAGGCGTAATAAGTTGGAAAGGTTCCAAGCTTGACACTATAGCGGATTCTGCCACTAAGGCGAATCGTTGCGACTAGGCAAGAAGGAAGAGGTTTGGATCAAGAAGTTCATCTCTGAACTTGATGTGGTCTCATCAATGATCCAAACATGTGCTTCGCCGCTATCATCTTATCAGAGAGATCATAAGTAGGAACGAAATACAAATCGAGAAAAGTCCCACTGAAAGGAACTTAGCGGATCCTTTGACTAAAGCATTACCTCAAAGTAAGTTTGAGGGTCATGTTAGAGCTTATGGTATTGGATACCGTAGCGATTGGCATTAGGCTAAGTGGGAGTCTGTTAGTAATATATGAGAGATGTCCTAAGGCAATCGCCTTATGTATGAACCATTTATATGATAAATGAAGATTCACTATTTGAGTATACATGTTTAATGTATTTGATTGGATCTTAAACTCATTTACTGAATGTCCATGATACGATTCACAGCACAAGAGAATTTGTGATTGGATCACAACTAGTGAGTATCTCTACATGTGTAATTGTGATGTATCGGAATTATCCCTAGTTGATGAATTGATGGATTTGGACACCATCAATTCTGTCGAGACTAGCACGAGGTATACTCCTTGGTGTATCCAAGCAGCTGATTCTCACTGGCTGGAGACATTGTGATGTCTGGAGATAATCGTGGATGCTAGTTATGGTAACTAGTTCATTGGAGTGACCAGCTGTAAGACTTAATATGGTTCTCTGCATATATAGATATGTCAATGAAGTTCTTACTGTGGCTTAAGTGCGATGTTCCTTTGACTTGCGGTATTCAAGTCATCTTGATCATGGAGACTTATGCTTTGACATCTTAAGCAAACATCTCAGGAGATGTGGACCGGATGATTGGGTATAAGTCAGTGATCGAAGGTGTTTGAATAGCCTATAAAGGATTCACCACTCCTTGCGAGGAGATGTATACCCATGGCCTCTCGTCGGATTGTTACTAAAGTCTTTGGCCAAAGCATTACATGTTTAGAGTAAAGTACTCTTCGATACATGTGGAGTAACTAGAATCCGTAGGACGAGGAAATGATACTTGGGCTAGGTGTGACGTAGTCAGCCTAGTGGGGACTGACACAATAGACCATGTCCTGAACCAAGTGGGTATAAGATGAGTGAAGGGAATGGGGCACGATTCATTCGAAGCATCAAGGGTTTCAGAAATAGTTCTGGATCAACCGTTGATCTTTTCGGTTAATTGGGGATCATGATGTACTACTAGGTGCCACTCATGATCATTCTATAATTAATGGTTAATTATAGACGGCCAACCTAAACCGAGAACCTATTTGGTCACACGCACAACGAGTGTAATCCAAAGGATTTAAAACGAGCTTGAGAATGGGATTCTCAGACCGAGAGAAACTATGTTTGGTTGGACCAAACATAAAGCGAGCATGAAATTGTTTCAGTCGCAATGGAAGCATGGATGGGCCGTGTCTTATGAAGACATAATGGATGGACCAAAATGGTTTGGTTCTAATCCAATGGATGAGAATAAACCAAAGGGTTTGGTTTATATTAAACGAATGAACCAAAGGTTGGTTCGGTTCGTTTTAACTTAAAATAAACCATCATGGTTTGGTTTATTTTAACTTATCCTAATGGAGCGGGTTAACGGGCTTTATGGATATGATCCATTAACCATTAAGAGAATTAGTTCTCTATAAAAGAGGGCTTAAGGGATTGTTAAACCCTAATCATCCAAAACCCTAAACCTAGTGGCCGCCCAACATAGTTGCCGCCCACCTCCTTGGTGATTTCGGCGCCCAACTACTAGCTGCCGCCCTTGACTTTGTGCCGCCGTCCAAGACACTTGCCGGCGTCCAAGCTCCAGCCGGTGAACCTCCGGCGACCCTCCGGTGATCTCCTATAGGTTCGGCATCAAGGTGGGTTTTTCCTCTCCTTGTTTTGGCCGGCGCCTACTCCTCCACCAAGCTGTCCAGTTTTCTGGACAGCTTCTCCTCCTCTCGTCGGAGCGTCGTTTGGACGACGGTTAGTGCTCCGACAGCGGCTAACTTACCGGGGATTTGATCTCCGGTAATCCTCTGAGGTGGAGGACGAAGGATTCGTCAAACGGTTGACGAATACCTCTCGGAGAAGCGAGTTTTGAGAACTTCGTTTTAGGATCCGAATTTGGATTCGGATCGTGATCATCTCGATCACGTCGTCTTCAACACGAGAAGACGAAGCTCGTGACTTAGCGAAGTCATCCCGAGGAGCTCGGCGTGGATACGGATAGAGACGATTCTTACGAGGATCGTTCCGGTTGATGCCGTTCCCGCTACACGTCATACGGAAGGTATAACGTAGTTTAATTTCCTTTTATTGCAAATTTTAATTTACGGTTATGTCTACACTTGTTGTAATAGCATGCGTGTGTTGTGTGTGTTGTAATAAATATAGATTTATTATTTTTAATTGCTTCCGCTGTGCTCATGTTTACGAAACATGATCGAACACACACACGCCGCGGTGCCGGAAACCCAACAGTGGTATCAGAGCCCAGGTTGTGTTTCGACATAATCGTAAAATGGTTTTGCGATAATCATAATGTATTTCTGGAAATTTTCTAATTTTGGAAATTTAGAAGTATTTATGGAAATTTTTCAATTTTGGAAAGTCTAGAAGTATTTATGGAAATCTTCCACTTTTGGAAAGTTGGAAGTATTTATGGAAATTGATATTTTCCATAAATAAAATATTTGATTAGATTCTGAAAATTTGTTTCCTAATTTAATTATGATTTGATTTGGGAAATCAAATCTTAAAATATTTAATTTCCATAAGTAGTTTTGATGATTTAGGAAATTGGTTTCCTAAATAGATTTTCCTTAATCAAATAATTCCATGAATAAAATATGTGATTAGATTTGGAAATTTGTTTCCTAATTTAATTATGATTTGATTTGGAGAATCAAATCTTAAACATATTTTATTTCCATAAATAGTTATGACATATAAGGAAATTATAAACATGACATAAGTGTATGTCATGTAATTGCATTAGATGCATAACATTATGCCATGCGTGTCGTGACATGTAGATGTATGCCATGTATGCCATGCCATGTAGATAATAGTTATTTGCATGCAAAGAGGATGAGACATAAAAAACCCATAATCAATATTAAAGCCTACACCTTCCATTAATATGGTTAGAACCAGAGTTCTGTTTCTTGTTTGGGTTGTTGGACTCTCTCCAAGCCCGGCTCGAACCTGAATATGTTCAAACCATGGAATAATTTAATACTAATATGGTAAGAGTCAGAGGTCAATCGTTAGCTTTGGTTGTTGGACTCTCTCCAAGATGGGCTAATTGGTTGGATGCGCTCTAACCATATTAAAACTATGTCCTGATTAATGGGTTGGCTTTAACCTGGAGCATCGACTTGTTGGACTCTCTCCAAGGTCGATGTAAAGGGAGGTGAAGTTGGGTGCTATGCATATGATGCATACTTGTTAATGTGTTAACAACCCGATGTATGTGTGAACATTCAATTAGTTGATAGCACATTGTGATAGTTGCATATACGGGATATGCAATCGGTATAGATGATACCTACCGTCGTAGTTATGAATGGCTTTTTGGACTCTCTCCAAGGTTGTTCATAACTATGATGGATATCAGCCCATTCGGAGATGGACCTACAATCTCCCGAAGTGATTTTGGGGGTTTTTGAAATTCGAAAAATGAATGGGATTTATAAATGTATATTGATGCATTTTAAAATCATCTTTCTCATATATGCTCGTTTTGTATTTCTAAGTTAATATATTGATCATGATGTGTTTGAATTTGCGTTCCATTTTGGATTCAAATAAATTAGTGGCGAACTTCTTGGGTGCTTAGAAACTTGAGAATTGTTCTCAAGGTGAAAAGCTTGTGTATGTCCTCGGCGCCTCTTCACTTGTCTAGTGTGATGCAACTTTGGACCAATTGTTGGCCTATCAGAAACATGTGAGTGATTCTGAACAAATGAGTTGCATCATGCTAGCCGCGATGGAACCCAAGCTACGAAAGCAGCATGAGCATATGGATGCTCATATCGTAGTCCTTCATCTCTGTGAATTGGTTGATGAGCAAGTGAGATTGAAAGGTTCAAGTCTCAAGCTCCTCTTCACCTCGAGATGCAAGGAGGTTCATGCAATGTCTTGCTCAACATCTTTGAAGACGTGGAGCCTTCTTAAAAGCATGAGTAGGGGACAGTGTTGTTAGTTGATTCCTCGAAGAAAGGTTCTAAGAGGGAGTCAAAGGAACAACAGAAGGGGAAGAAGAAAAAGGCTAAAAGGAGAACTCGAAAGGGCACTTGCCATCATTATGGAAAGGAGGTTCATTGGCGAAGAAATTGCAAGGTTTATCAAGAGTCCGTGAAGAAGGATAAGGCATCGGATGCCCCATCTTCTTCAGAAATCTTCTTTATTGATTGTCATTCTATTTCCTCAGACACTTGGGTATTTGATACTAGGTGTGGCTCAAACATATGTAATGAAATACATGGGCTAAGGAATAGAAGAAGACTCGTCAAGGGAGAGTCAAATTTACGTGTTGGGAAAGGAGCAACGGTTGCTGCACTCGTCATCGGAACGTATTTGTTGGAACTCCCTGTAGGACTTGTCTTAGAACTGGACAATTGCTTTTATGTTCCTTCGTTGATAAAGAACATCATTTCTATTTCTTGTTTAAATAGAAATGTGTACCATTTGACTTTTAGTAACAATTGTTGTTACATAACTTTGAATGGAGTTCTTTATGGGACTGGAACTTTAAGCAATGGTGTTTATACGTTGGACGTATCCAGTGACATTTTCAATATCGAAGCGAGCAACACGCGTGCTCGAAAGGATAATCAAATAGACTCCTATATGTGGCATTGTCGTCTTGGCCATATAAGCAAGAAACGCATGTCCGAATTACACCGATGTGGAATTCTGGAATCGTTTGAATTGGATTCATACGATACATGCGAATCATGATTAAAAGGCAAGATGACTAAGTTACCTTTTACTGGAAAAGGTGAACGAGTGGGAGAGTTACTAGGTCTAATACATACTGATGTATGTGGACCTATGTCAACTCAAGCTTTAGGAGGCTATAGCTACTTCATTACCTTCACCGATGATCACTCACGGTTTGGGTATGTGTTCTTGATGAAACACAAGTCTGAAGCCTTTGAAAGGTTCAAAGAATTCAGAAATGAAGTAGAGAAACAACATGACAAAAGTATTAAAATACTTCGATCAGATCGAGGTGGTGAATACTTAAGTCAAGAGTTTCTTGATTATCTAAGAGACAATGGCATATTGTCTCAATGGACTCCGCCATATACACCACAGCATAATGGTGTATCTGAGAGGCGTAACCGGACCTTATTGGACATGGTCAGGTCAATGATGAATCATACGACTCTTCCCAAGTCCTTTTGGGGTTATGCACTTCAGACAGCTGTTTACTTGTTAAACAGAATGCCTACCAAGGTAGTCTCAACTACTCCATATGAGATATGGAATAGTAAGAAACCTCATGTATCTTACTTGAAGATATGGGGTTGTCCTGCTTATGTGAAGCGGACTGTATCAGACAAATTGGATGCTAAGTCTGATAAATGTCTATTTATTGGATACCCTAAGGAAACAAGGGGTTACCAATTCTATCATCCTGTGGAACAAAAGGTATTTGTTTCAAGGCATACTGTGTTTCTAGAGAAAGAGTTTCTCTTGCAAGAAAACAGTGGGAGTGTCGTCGAGCTTGAGGAGACTCGAGAGACTCAAATAGATATTGAAGAGATACCTGGTGAAGCACAACAGCCGACAGCTCATAGTGATGAGCAATCGGCTGGACCTATTGTAACACCACATCTTCGTAGATCTGGTAGAACACGTAATATTCCTGAGAGATATGGATTTCTCGTAAGTGAATCGAATGACGTGTTACTCATTGATGATGAGGAGGCTACCAGTTATGAAGAAGTGCTGACAAGTTCAGAAAGGGATAAGTGGCTTGGTGCCATGAAGTCGGAAATGGATTCCATATATGAAATCTAAGTTTGGAACTTGGTTGACCCACCTGAAGGGATAAAGCCTAAAGGGTGCAAGTGGGTTTTCAAGAAGAAAATCGACATGGATGGTAATGTGATTACCTATAAGGCTAGATTGGTGGCGAAAGGATATCGTCAAAAACAAAGTGTTGATTATGACGAAACCTATTCGCCTGTAGCTATGCTTAAATCCATTCGGATGCTTCTGGCCATAGCGGCTCATTATGATTATGAGATATGGCAGATGGATGTGAAAACAGCTTTCCTTAATGGAAACCTGCTCGAGGACGTGTATATGATACAGCCTGAGGGTTTCACATTGGTTGACAAAACCAAGGTATGCAAATTGCAACGATCCATTTATGGATTGAAGCAAGCATCCAGGAGCTGGAATATCCGTTTTGATGAGACAATCAAAAAGTTTGATTTCTCACAAAATCCAGACGAACCTTGTGTGTACAAGAAGGTTAGTGGGAGGCAAATCGTGTTCCTAGTATTGTATGTCGATGACATATTACTTATAGGAAGCGATGTGTCAATCTTATAGTCGATTAAGGCTTGGTTATCCAAGACATTCTCCATGAAAGACCTGGGAGAAGCAACCTACATCCTTGGGATTAAGATCTATAGAGATAGATCGAAACGGTTGCTTGGTCTTTCGCAGTCTACATATATAGACCGAGTGCTAAAGAGGTTTAGCATGTCGGAATCCAAGAAAGGTTTCCTACCCATCAGGCATGGGGTACACCTTTCGAAGTCTATGTGTCCGCGCACAGAAGACGAGAGGATTTGCATGAGTAAGATTTCCTAAGCATCCGCAATAGGATCTATCATGTATGCTATGTTATATACGAGGCCCGATGTATCGTATGCTCTGAGTGTCACGAGCAGATACCAATCCGATCCAGGAATGGATCATTGGGCGGCTGTTAAGACAATCCTTAAGTACTTGAGAAGAACTAAGGATGTGTTCCTAATATATGGAGAAGGGTACATGGTGATACGTGGGTATACGGATGCCAGATCCAGACAGACAAGGATGATTCCATGTCTTAGTCTGGGTATGTATTCACCTAGAATGGAGGCGCAATAAGTTGGAAAGGTTCCAAGCTTGACACTATAGCGGATTCTGCCACTAAGGCAGAATACGTTGCAGCTTTGGAAGCAGCAAAGGAAGCGGTTTGGATCAAGTAGTTCATCTATGAACTTGATGTAGTCTCATCAATGATCCAAACATGTGCTTCGCCGCTATCATCTTATCAGAGAGATCATAAGTAGGAACGAAATACAAATCGAGAAAATTCCCACTGAAAGGAACTTAGCGGATCCTTTGACTAAAGCATTACCTCAAAGTAAGTTTGAGGGTCATGTTAGAGCTTATGGTATTGGATACCGTAGCGATTGGCATTAGGCCCAGTGGGAGTCTGTTAGTAATATATGAGAGATGTCCTAAGGCAATCGCCTTATGTATGAACCATTTATATGATAAATGAAGATTCACTATTTGAGTATACATGTTTAATGTATTTGATTGGATCTTAAACTCATTTACTGAATGTCCACGATACGATTCACAGCATGAGAGAATTTGTGATTGGATCACAACTAGTGAGTATCTCTACATGTGTAATTGTGATGTATCGGAATTATCCCTAGTTGATGAATTGATGGATTTGGACACCATCAATTCTGTCGAGACTAGCACGAGGTATACTCCTTGGTGTATCCAAGCAGCTGATTCTCACTGGCTGGAGACATTGTGATGTCCGGAGATAATCGTGGATGCTAGTTATGGTAACTAGTTCATTGGAGTGACCAGCCGTAAGACTTCATATGGTTCTCTGCATATATAGATATGTCAATGAAGTTCTTACTGTGGCTTAAGTGCGATGTTCCTTTGACTTACGGTATTCAAGTCATCTTGATCATGGAGACTTATGCTTTGACATCTTAAGCAAACATCTCCGAGGAGATGTGGACCCGGGATGATTGGGTATAAGTCCAGTGATCGAAGGTGTTTGAATAGCCTATAAAGGATTCACCACTCCTTGCGAGGAGATGTATACCCATGGCCTCTCGTCGGATTGTTACTAAAGTCTTTGGCCAAAGCATTACATGTTTAGAGTAAAGTACTCTTGATACATGTGGAGTAACTAGAATCAGTGGACGAGGAAATGATACTTGGGCTAGGTGTGGCGTAGTCGACCTAGTGGGGATGACACAATAGACCATGTCACAGAACCAAATGGGTATAAGATGAGTGAAGGGAATGGGGCACGATTCATTCGAGCTCTTGAAGGGTTTGAGAAATAGTTACGGATCAGCAGTTGATCTTTTGGTTAATTGGGGATCATGATGTACTACTAGGTGCCACTCATGATCATTCTATAATTAATGGTTAATTATAGGCACCAACCTAAGCGAGAACCTATTTGGTCACACGCACAACGAGTGTAATCCAAAGGATTTAAAATGAGCTTGAGAATGAGATTCTCAGACCGAGAGAAACTATGTTTGGTTGGACCAAACATAAAGCGAGCATGAAATTGTTTCAGTCGCAATGGAAGCATGGATGGGCCGTGTCTTATGAAGACATAATGGATGGACCAAAATGGTTTGGTTCTAATCCAATGGATGAGAATAAACCAAAGGGTTTGGTTTATATTAAACGAATGAACCAAAGGTTGGTTCGGTTCGTTTTAACTTAAAATAAACCATCATGGTTTGGTTTATTTTAACTTATCCTAATGGAGCGGGTTAACGGGCTTTATGGATATGATCCATTAACCATTAAGAGAATTAGTTCTCTATAAAAGAGGGCTTAAGGGATTGTTAAACCCTAATCATCCAAAACCCTAAACCTAGTGGCCGCCCAACATAGTTGCCGCCCACCTCCTTGGTGATTTCGGCGCCCAACTACTAGCTGCCGCCGTCCAAGACCCTTGCCGGCGTCCAAGCTCCAGCCGGTGAACCTCAAGCGACCCTCGTGATCTCCTATAGGTTCGGCATCAAGGTGAGCTTTTTCTCTCCTTGTTTTGGGCGGCGCCTACTCCTCCACCAAGCTGTCCAGTTTTCTGGACAGCTTCTCCTCAAATCGGGCGTCGTTTGGGCGGTGGTTAGTGCTCGACAGCGGCTAACTCACGGGGATTTGATCTCCGGTAATCCTCTGAGGTGGAGGGCGAAGGATTCGTCAAGCGGTTGTGAATACCTCTCGGAGAAGCGAGTTTTGAGAACTTCGTTTAGGATCGAATTTGGATTCGGATCGTGATCATCTCGATCACGTCGTCTTCAACACGAGGTGGTAACCGTGCACGAAGACGGCTCGTGACTTAGCGAAGTCATCCCGAGGAGCTCGGCGTGGATACGGATAGAGACGATTCTTACGAGGATCGTTCCGGTTGATGCCGTTCCCGCTACACGTCATACGGAAGGTATAACATAGTTTAATTTCCTTTTATTGCAAATTTTAATTTACGGTTATGTCTACACTTGTTGTAATAGCATGCGTGTGTTGTGTGTGTTGTAATAAATATAGATTTATTATTTTTTAATTGCTTCCGCTGTGCTCATGTTTACGAAACATGATCGAACACACACACGCCGCGGTGCCGGAAACCCAACAGTGACTAGGGCGAATAAAACCCTTGTCGAGTAACTCCTGTAGATGTCCCTGAAGTTCCTTCTGTTGGGTTTTCGGCACCGCGGCGTGTGTGTGTTCGATCATGTTTCGTAAACATGAGCACAGCGGAAGAAATAAAAAATAATAAATCTACATTTATTACAATACACACAACACACGCATGCATAGTACAACATGTGTAGACATAACCATAAATTTAAATTTGCAATAAAAGGAAATTTAACTACGTTATACCTTTCGTATTACGTGTAGCGGGAACGGCATCAACTGGAACGATCCTCGCTAAAATCGTCTCTATCCGTATCCACGCCGAGTATCCTTAGGATGACTTCACTAAGCCACGAGCTTCGTCTTCGTACGGGTTACTAGCCTCGTGTTGAAGGTGACGTGATCGAGAGATGATCACGATCCGAATCCAAATTCGGATCCAAAACGAGTCCTCAAAACTCGCTTCTCCGGAGAGGTATTCGTCAACCGATTGACGAATCCTTCGTCCTCCACCTCAGAGGATTACCGGAGATCGAATCCCCGGTAAGTTAGCCGCTGTCGGAGCTCTAACCGTCGTCCAAACGACGCTCCAACGAGAGGAGAACAAGCTGTCCAGAAAACTGGACAGCTTTGGTGGAGGAGATAGGCGCCGGCCAACCAAGGGAAGATAAAGCTCACCTTGATGCCAAACCTAAAGGAGATCACCGGAGCAACAACCGGCAGCAGCTCGACGCCGGCGAGGGGAAAGGAAAGCTCCTTCTGGACGCCGGTTGGAGGAGAAGTGGGCGGCGGCAAGGAGTTGGCGCCGAGAACTCCAATGAGGAGGTGGGCGGCAACTTCAAGCTAGGGTTTTGGATTAGGGCTTAACAATCCCTTAAGCCCTCTTTTATAGAGAACTAATTCTCTTAATGGTTATTGGATCATAACCATTAGGCCCGTTAACCCGCTCCATTAATATAAGTTAAAATAAACCAAACCATGATGGTTTATTTTAAGTTAAAACGAACCGAACCAACTTTTGGTTCATTCGTTTAAAATAAACCAAACCCTTTGGTTTATTCTCCTCCATTGGATTAGAACCAAACCATTTTGGTCCATCCATTATGTCTTCATAAGACACCTCATCCACGCTTCCATTGCGGTGAAACGATTTCATGCTCGCTCCATGTTTGGTCCAACCAAACCTAGTTTCTCTGCGAGAATCCCATTCTCAAGCTCATTTCGTTGTGCGTGTGACCAAATAGGTTCTTGGTTTATGTTGGCTGTCTATAATTAACCATTAATTATAGAACGATCATGAGTGGCACCTAGTAGTACATCATGATCCCCAATTAACCGAAAAGATCAACGGTTGATCCAGAACTATTTCTGAAACCCTTCAGCAGCTCGAATGAATCGTGCCCCATTCCCTTCACTCATCTTATACCCACTTGGTTCAGGACATGGTCTATAGTGTCAGTCCCCACTAGGCTGACTACGTCACACCTAGCCCAAGTATCATTTCCTCGTCCTACGGATTCTAGTTACTCAACATGTATCGAAGAGTACATTACTCTAAACATGTAATGCTTTGGCCAAAGACTTTAGTAACAATCCGACGAGAGGCCATGGATATACATCTCCTCGCAAGGAGTGGTGAATCCTTTATAGGCTATTCAAACACCTTCGATCATTTCGACTTATACCCAGGTCCACATCTCCTTAGAGATGTTTGCTTAAGATATCAAAGCATAAGTCTCCATGATCAAGATGACTTGAATACCGCAAGTCAAAGGAACATCGCACTTAAGCTACAGTAAGAACTTCATTGACATATCTATATATGCAGAGAACCATATGAAGTCTTACGGCTGGTCACTCCAATGAACTAGTTACCATAACTAGCATCCACGATCAACTCCGGACATCACAATGTCTCCAGCCAGTGAGAATCAGCTACTTGGATACACCAAGGTACCTCGTGCTAGTCTCGACAGAATCAATGGTGTCCAAATCTATCAATTTATCGACTAGGGATAATTCCGATACATCACAATTACACATGTATAGATACTCACTAGTTGTGATCCAATCACAAATTCTCTCATGCTGTGAATCGTATCGTGGACATTCAGTAAATGAGTTTAAGATCCAATCAAATACATGAAACATGTATACTCAAATAGTGAATCTTCATTTATCATATAAATGGTTCATACATAAGGCGATTGCCTTAGGACATCTCTCATATATTACTAACACCTTCAATTCAGTCGGCGCCATCCGGTAAGGTGCTTTAGAGATCGAGTGAGTACCAGGAATTAATTCGATCTCAAATTCAATTTCCCTATCAGGGGCTAACCCTGGTAGTTCATCAGAAAATACCTCTGGGTAGTGGAATACCACTCTGACATCTTCTAGCTTTTGGTCCTCGGCTTGACTTGTATCAACCATATGTGCTAGAAACCCAGTGCATCCCCTATCTAACATCTTGCGTGCCTTTAGAGCTGATAAGAATTTATAGGTTCTATTCCTTGGCTCTCCAATGAATTCAAACATAGGTTCTGCCTCAGGCTGAAAGACCACTTTTCTCTTACGACACTCGATCGAAGCACCGTACTTGCTTAAGAAATCCAAGCCCAATATGACATCATAATCCTACATGCCGAGCACTATCAGATCACAGTAGAGTTCTCTGTCTGCAATTCTGATGGGTGTGGCTCCCAGCATATGAGTAGAAGGCATCACTTCTCTCGAGGGCAGGGTCGTTAAGAACTTGCAATCCAAAACTTACGGGGGTCTGTCAATCTTCTTTATGAAAGGCGTAGAGACAAACGAGTGTGTTGCACCAGTATCAAATAATACAAGAGATGCATCGATGTAAAATAATTATCCGACTGTGACATGAGAATCGTTCGCCACGTCTTCCTTAGTGAGAGAGAAAATCCTGGCATTCGTCGTAACTGGCGGGACTTCCAATCTCCCTTGGCTTATCCAGGTACCTTCTATTGTAGCTTGCATCTCGTGTAGCTGTGAAGGAGCACCCCTGTACTGGGCATACTGCTGAGGAGGTGCCTAAACCTGGGTAGGGCAGTCCTTGACTCTGTGTCCTTCCAGTCCACAACGGTAGCATCTATTCGTGCCCTTGTAGCACACCCCGGTATGTGGTTTCCCACATGTAGTACATTGGGGAATCTTGGCTTGTTTGTTCGCTGGACCACCTTTAGAGTCGTTCCATTGTTTCCTCTTGCCACTGTGGTTTCCTTTCCAGTTACCCTGAGCTTTCTGACCTCCTGGCTGGTCTGACTCTTGCCTTCACTCAGCGCCTTCTTTTCCTGGTTAATATTGTTCAGGTAGTGATCGGTGATTAGGGCACTACTGAACAGTTCCTCTGCGGTCTATTCACTCGGCCACATTGAGCTATCTCGGTCGAGCATCTTGATAAGTCCGACCCTTTCTTTTTTCTTCAGGCCGACTAACTGGGGCATAGGCGTGCGAAGTCGGTTGAATCTTTTCACCGCCGTTAAGCGATAGGTCACCTTGCTCGAACCGGTGAAATCATCGTAGTGCTTGTTGGTCACTCGCATATGGAAGAATTCTTGAAAAATTCACCAAAGTCCGTCCATCTCATTTGGTTTACTTGCCTCTTTGCTTTAATTCTTTCCCACCACATTCGAGCATCTCCAGAAAGGCAAAAGGATGCACACTTAATCTTTTCATGTTCAGGCCAATCCAGTAGCTCTACTATGCTTTCCACCATTTTGAACCAGGACTGGACATCCCATGGTTCACAATTACCCGAGAAATTCTCCGGTTTCAGCCTTTGCCACTGGATCAGGTAAGCTTCTGGTCGAACTATCGGGCTAGAGCCTCCTGGTGGTACTGGTGTAGCTGCAGGCCTATCTGGATGCGTCTGCTGGTCCCCTGGTGATCCACTAGGGTCTCCCTGTTGAGTCATTAAGGCATTTATCACTTTCTGTTGTTCAGCGATTTGACGCTGGAGTTCAGTAACCACCTGCATAAGATCCGGTGGAGATTCTGTCTCACTGACTCTATTACCGCGTCTTCTGGCCATGCTTATCTCCATAAATGATAAAAAAAAATGCCAACATAAGTTTATCATCCTTACTTATATTCATGCATACCCAACTAAAAACATTTCTTAGCGTATATATATCATACATGAAATAAATAGAGTAGGCATAGGATGTCTTACTTGGAGCGACAGGATGGAAGCTTGATGTGTGTGTAGTGGAAAGGCAGAACTGGGCTCTGATACCACCTGTAATGCCCGCCCTTCCCATCCTCCTAACACACATCCTATAGACGGGCGACGGCGCTACGCGATCATACATTCATGCATATAACAGCGGAAGCATTTAAAAACTTTACAACTTTTAACTCTAATTACATTAACCCAATCAACCTAACAATTTAATCATGGCAAAAGGTCTTAGCAATTTATTTAACTAAACATGTATTAACCATTTCAAGGTTCATAAAAATAAACATGAGTAACAACCATAGAAAGCATTAACGTCTCCTAATAGTTTACACATAAACTGAAAATCATGCATAAGTCCGTATATGAAAAATGATCTCGTCCACCATGCCACTGTCACACACATCTTTGCCCCTCCTGCTGCTCCCTTTAATTTATCCATTCCTTGCCCTTTTCTGCAGTACAAAGAAAGTAAACTGTAAGCACATAGGCTTAGTAAGGTCCTTTCCTACTCACAACAACATGCATCATGAATTAAACGCAAAGTAATGACATGTTCGTTAAACAACATATGAGCACAACATTTATTTAAAGTAGAGACATGATCAATTTAGGAAAAGAACATAAACTTATCATTTTCATCGCAACAGTACATTGTCTCTAAACATGATAATTCGATGAACATAAAATAATATATGCAGGATGCTCTTTGAAAACATATAGTTTATATACTTAAACATAATCTCAACATATTGGGCCCGACATTGTACCACATACATCATTCGCGCGTATCCTAAATAGATCCGAGGTAGCTAATCCCGAATCTACTAGGTTACTAGGTTCGTACTATGTCCGTCGACCTAGGGGCAACCTTGGAGCCCATCCCATGGACCTTGTTAGGGTCCGATACAAGCCATGCATAAAGTAAAATAACATACATGTTCTTTATCCTAAAGAGTGTTCTTGTCCCCACTCTTAGGGAAACATTTCTTAGACATTTCATATACGTGAGTTATGCCTAACATGGGTGAAAACATAAGCATGTAGCATAGCATAAATCGGCATGAGTACAATTTAACATAGCATAAGAGGGAGCGATGAGGCAGGCACAAACAAACTCATCCTATGGGGAGGAAGGCACTCAGAGCCGACGTGCAAGTTTGTTTGCATCACATGTCAAATCGTAATGGAGGCCGTGGGAATTTATAAAAATATCCCTCTCCCACTTAGTAATTTAAAATTGAGGAATTTTCCTAGCCTATGATATGCATATCAAACAAGAAGCAATAAATATGGAAAAAATATTTTCCAACTATTATGACTTTTGTCTCTAATATGCCTCCCGTCGTATCGCCATCTTGTCCGCTCCTCCCTACGCCATGTACAAGCCATCCGGAGATCCGAGCCGAGAAAAACTATTTTAATTTACATCCATCGATCCTATACTCCACGAAGGAGTGTACATGAAATCTAGATCGAAAGTAAACTAAAATAAAAAGAGTGGCTAAACAATGTCGTACTTAATTACAAAATTAAATACTAGCCTCGTCAACCCCGAGGATTCAAATAATATACAATTACACACATACAATCACATACACACATATGGTCATAATAGTTGGATCCTATGCTTGCAACCAAAAAGTTAACCTACGCACATCCTACTATTATCCGGCACATATAATATATGAAAAGTGCATAAAAGTAACCGAATCCTAAACACACAAAATCGAAAACCGTGGCTCTGATACCACTTGAAGGTAGGAAACTTCGCTTCCCACTTCAACTTGGTCGCTTGTTCATGGCAATCCCGTCTACGTCCCCAGATAAAAAAATTTATCCTTGACAAAGATGGATTACCCAAGCTACCGTTTCATCGTCGTGCTATCCGATGAGAGTGGTCACTTGAACAAACTTATTGTTCAAGCAACCTACCTCTATTCTTCGAATAGCCACGGAATAGACGATGTACGGATCGTCGATTTTTGTGTTTGTATTCGGGGTCCAAGTAAATTAGCCACATAATAAAAACATACAACATACAAAGAAACAAAAGGAAAGCAAAAACAAGATTTATACCTCTTGTTTACCTCAAGGTCTTCTATCGTATGTCCTATCCTTCTCTTGGACGTTGTGTGGGCAACGATCCTCCAAGAGATGAAGCCTCCTCGATCACGATCTTCCTTTCCTTGCTCGCTCCGAATAAGAGGAAGTATAGAAACGAAACTCTTCTCTTATCTAGGACCAACCATCAAGCTCCAAGCTTGATGCTTGCCGCCGACCCAAAGAGAGGTGTAAGGAGTGGGCGCCGGCCAAGAGCTCCAAGGAACAAGACCCTAGCTCTTGTCACCTCCGCCCAAGGATGGAGAGAAGAAGAGGATGAGCACCGGCCAAGGTTGAGAAGAGCATGATGGGTGCCGGCCAAGGAGAAGAGGAAGAAGCCTTGCCGCCCAAGGATTCTCCAAACCCTAGCCGCCCAATGCCCTCCAAGCCCTAGCCGCCCAAACCCTAATCTCCAAGCAATGCTCTCCACGCCCAAGCCTTGGCTTCCTTTTATAGAGCTAGGCTTAAGCCTCCTTTTAATTTCCACCGTCGGATCTAGGGATTTAATCTCAATCGTTGAATCTAGGAATTTAATCTCAACCGTCGGATCTAGAGATTTAATCTCCACCGTCGGATCTAAAGATTTAATCTCCACCTTTGGATCTAGAGATTTGATCTCCACCGTCAGATCTAGAGTTTCATTTTCCATCATCGGATCTAGGCTCCATGAGGTTTTTAATAGGCTACAATAGGGACCATTAGGAGGAGTTGGATCTTGGCCACCCAATGGATCAAACCCACATAAAGTTCGATCCATTATTGATAATCCATTCCACTAGAGGATTATCATTGATCTACCTCACCAACCCCCATAAGTTAATATGAGCTCCATATATTATTTGTACATATATCTCTCCGTGTTTAAGATCTCGAATGTCCGTCGATTAATTAATTTACTGACAATTAATTAATCAACATCTAACTCCATGAGTAGTACCACTCAACCTTATCATCATGCCGGACCAAGTCCACCTGCAGGGTTTACATTATGAACCTTATGAGCTCCTTAAGGGGACATCATTATCCTAATATATAGGACACGGTTTCCTCTTATAATCAACGACACACTATTTAAATAATATCATTTTCCAACTTACCGAGCATATCGATTTACTCTATAAATCTCGCCCATTGGTAAATCAAAGAAATGAATACTAAGTATATGTGTCCGTTATTATATCGGGATTAAGAGCATGTACAACATAATATCCGAGGTCCGATTCAATTATGTAGTCAACAATAAATCGAATTACCTCTAAGTCGGTCCTGCTCAATACACACAAAGTGTACTAGTGTGATTCTATGGTCAAGACAAATCAATATCAAATCATACTACAATCATTCCAATAGTTTGTCCATAACCATCTCAGTTGTGAGCTTTTTCTTATACTTTACAAGGAACTGATAACATGATCTCCCGTGTACACACCATGTTATCTACAATGTAATGTATTAGACAGTATGCATAACCATAAATATGCAAACAATGATCATGTGATTCTTATTTCAAAAATAAAGATGTTCATACGAAAGATAGACTTTTCAGTATACATCCCAACACACCATTGATTCCTAACTTTAAACCATGCTTCATACATTAAAACTTAGGAGTGGTGCTCTTTACACTAACAATCTCATCCTTTTTGATGTATGACAGCACATTGGTTAAAGTTAGGAGGAATATAACAAAATGCAATATCAAGTTCACATGTCAAGCATTTACTTATAACTTTACACCACACATTCTCTCTCTCTCTCTCCCCTTTGACATACATCAAAATATAACAACTTTCATATGCCAAATTGAAAAACACCTTTTCTCAAGATCTAAGTATTAAACTTTTAATTATCTTCCAGATTTCAAAATTTGAAGGTTATCTCTCATAAACAAAGTTTTACCTGTTAGATTTCAAACTTTCATCGGTCCTTAGTGTCGATTATGAGATGATTGGGTATAGGAACTTGTTGTATCATATTTCATAATAAAGACAAAGATTATGGTTATTATATTTACTTCATTGATGTATTATTTGAATAAATATAATAATATCCTAGGGTAATTGGTTCTCATCTATTGTAAAATACCGGAATAATAATAATAATAATGCTTGTTAAGTAGGAAAAAACACCCTATGGAATTTTCTAGGAATTTTTAGAAATTTTTTTGAACTTAAATGGAAATTTCTATGGCTGTTGTGGAAAAGAGTTAATAGGCTTTAGGAAAATCATGTCGGCTTATGAGGGGATAATAGGATTTAATTGACCTAAGTTTAAATATAAAAACCCTGAATTAAATGGATGGATAAGAGCTGGTGTAAGCTCGAACTCAACTTGTTGCAAATTCAATCCGTTTGCGAAACCCGATCCGCTTACCCGTTCCTTTATTTCCCCGTCGATTTCATTACCTGCGCCGAACGCTTTCTCCCCGACTCTTCCCTTCTGAAACGCACGCGCGACTTCACCTTTTCCCTGATTCTTCCTCTCAATCGTTGCAAACTTTTCTCCTCTCTCGATTTCGACAGCCGTTTCACTTTCTCCTTTCACTTCACCATCGTCGCCCGAGCCCAAGTTCGATCAGCCACTGCGCAAGCCCCATCGCACACGACCGTCAGTCGCCGGTCCAGGGGTCAGCTTGGTGAGGTTGTCACTGACGTTACTGCCGCCCGCAACCCTTCATCACCTCCGCCCCATCGCCACCGCTTCGTCGGAGATTTCCACCCAAGCAGTTGGGGATTTCGCAAGCACAGTGATGCCACCATCGCCGCAGCCTTTTCTTCCGCTCGTGAGTGATTCACTGTTGCTCTAGGGGATTTCGCGAGCCTCCAGCCAATACAACGCCATCGCTCGAGCACAGGTCGACGTCGTAGTGAGTGATTCACTGTCGCTCTAGGGGTAATATTCTTTGAATCAAGGGTCTTGCTTAGTCTTGTCTGAATCGGGTCATGGATGATGTCACACCATGCAGTCAAATATGTGATTAATTTGTGTACTCATTTATCATACAATTGAGACTATGGTCTCACTCACTTCAGGTCTTCAGCCCGACTTCCACCAGTTGGGTGGGGTCTGATCCCATTTATTCAAAAGGTCAATTCATCTCTTACTGGGACTCTTATGCTGTCTCGCCTCTCCCTGTCATTTGATGGTCTGCCTGTGAAAAGTCTCTTGTCTGGTCCCGGCTGAAGCTGTGGATTATGATCTTCCCGATCGGGTGCCATGCACCCATTCGTGGCTTACATGATCGTGAGACCCTCATTCGGTAGCTATTATCACATCAATTCAATGATAACATTGTGCTATGCATGATATTCATCTATGCAGTTGACATCTATAGTGCTCGCTTGTTCATGTAATTAGCCCGATCTTAGTCCGCTTGTATCACTGGGAATATCATTGATAAAAGAAAAATGCTTTGCTGAGAGATGAAAGAGAGTTAGATTCTATTCTGATATAGTTAGCGAGAGAGGGAGGCAATCCATCCTTTGAAGTTAAGAAAAGAAAGGTGGACCATTTGATTGACATGTGACGCGTGAGTGATCGCAGGTTCTCTGTCTGGCTCTATGGGCAGAGCTATGTATAGAGATAGCTTTCTTTCTTGTACGGGAAGCCCCAGAAGTATACCACTATCATGCGTCATGCTCTTCACATGCCTCAACAAGAGGTTCCTGAACGAGAGAAGAAAAGAGGGCAAGACTCAATAACCAAGATTTGAATCTGAGAGCTATAAGAGAATCGGACGTCCTTCATATGCAACGGGGGGCAGGTTCCGGATTTCATTCCCTTTCATGTAGGTCTAGATAATGCTACGTACGAGGGGCTAGGGCTGGCTCAAGATAAAGGCGAGAGAAGCATTGGAAGTGGAAGTGCCTCAAACCCGGGTTCTTTCTGGATTGGTATCCGACCCGGTCTCCTTCTACATGAAGCCCTCCTTGCCAGATCTGGATCATTTTATTGATAAGAAGAGCGATAGGATAGGCAGCTGATTGAACGAGGCGAGGCTTCCACCCTTTGAGTTCATTTTGTTCATTCTATAGAGCAAAGTGGGGCACATATCTTACCAATAGAGCCTGGATGCGTAAAGAAATGTTCCAGTAGCTTAAGGTGCGGAGCGAGTTGAGTATTATCTTGAGTACCTAATTAGACCTTGGACCTAGCACTGTTTGAATAGCTCTTGGAGATCCCTTCTTTGAGCCGCCCATGGGTCGACTCCATAAAAAGAATGAGCCTCACTCTTTTCCTGGGTGTGCAATTCCTACTTTCACGCCAGATCGACTCAAAAATGAGAAGCGTGCTTCACGTCGACTTCGGCACCTAATGGAAGTGGAATTAGAGAAGTTGGTATGGTAGTAGGCTCTCTCCATCTAATTCTCTCCCTGGGAGGTATTTAGGCCGCTTTCTTGACAGGCGGAGGAACTAAGACGATATGTCCAACACTTGAGGGGTAAAGAACTTATCCGACTCTCGCTAAAGTGCAATGGTCTCACCTATATAATAGGTTTGCCACCGTGGTAATCTTGGACCAAAGATGGTGGGAAGAGGAAGGCCGAGGCTTTCTCTCTTTAGAGGTACGCAGGTTAGGCTTTAACTAGAGTACTTTGCCTCGATGAAGCGGGGACTCTTTGCTTAAGACTCGGATAGAGAAAGCCAAGAGAGAAGGGTAGGGCTACTTGGGACAATTAGCAAATGAGTAGATGCAATCCATCATTCCAATCATCTCTCAAACTAGGAATTTTAGCTTCATTCGCTCCTTCCTTTTGATGTTCTACGGGTTATTTTAATTTGAATATCTTTAAATAATCGAAATCCTTGGAAAAGATTTGCTACCGATGCCATAGCCTAATTTACCTTTCCTTTTGGTTCTAGAGACTAGACTCCACCTAGTTCATTCATTCGCCCTAACAGAGAGCTAGGGGAACAGAAAGCATGAGTGATTCATTCTCCGCTCCTTCGATGCGCCTACGACGTAAAAATTATTATCGCCACCGCCTCCCCATCCCCGATTCCTATTTTTATTTTGTGCTCGTCCTCAATCGCTTACTCTTGTTTTGTGTTTATGGTTCAACTCCTTGCAAGGTGACGGTAGTTAGGAGATCGGTGGCATTAGTGGGGTTAAACATACTCATGATCTTGGTATGTAAGTGGGTATTACTCTTTGCACCAATGGGTCAATAAGCAAACCTATAGCTACATAGTGGATCGAGTCAAGAAGACTAGGGGTGGAAAGTCAATAAATTGTCCATGGTCGAAGAGTGACTTCATTAATTCCGTGTTTCTAGGTCATGCCTTCTTATGCTATGCAGACAACCAAAATTCATCGGGCACTTTGTGATTAAATTGAGCGGGGGACACGGAGCTCCGTAAACGAATCCATTTGGTCAATTGGGACACCGTATGCCAGCCTAAAGAGACTGGGGTCTTGGGTTGAAGAATTTGCGTGCTACCAATGAAACTTTCATGATGAAATTGGCTTGGTTTCTTTTTATTTTAATATCATAAGATGAGAGTTCTAAAGAATCTCTGCGCGGATTCGCTATTGTAACCTTACCCCTTAGGTAGTCCTATTATGATCTCCCCTTTCTTTATAACATGCATAGTCTAGCTGATGGCCTTAAGCAAGGTGAACAATGTACGATCGACCAATAGTACACGAGTTCCATACTCGGTTAGAAATAGAGAAGGGCGCCAAGCTGTAATTGAGCTCGACCTTTGCTTTGGGAGAGTAGAGATTTCAATCTCCTTTTTTTCTCCCTTACCTTAAATATTGATATGTTCCATGTCATGGGTTGAGAGCACTTTAAAGGAAGAGCGAACGAGAGCAAAGAGAGACTAGATGGAATAGGTCTATAAAGGCGGTCCAGTTAGCTTGGGGTGTGGGGACGAAAGTCTCTGTCTCCGGTTTAGGATTGGGTCCGATTACAAGGGTAAAAGATCTATCAACTCAGCCTGGGACTATGCCCTCTCTGATTGTCCCTCAAGCAGGCGGACTCATCTGATTGAATTGGGCTGAACCCTTGGTAGCTTCCCCAAGCGTCGTTGACACTCGTTCGATCGCTCACTTTGCACCTTTCCTAATTTATCGAGTTAGGTTAGGCCGCCCAAATTTAAGCGGGTTGGGTTGAACTTTTATCAACCCGCCATTTTTTGGCGGAACGGAGCGACCATGTGGGTTCTTGAGTCTAAACAGGTTGGCCAGTGAGACTGATTTGCGGTTGAGAAATGTCAAAAAACAAATTTTTCACCATTACAATCTTCTTCTATCACACATACACCTCAACAAAGTATAAAAGAAGTTAAGAGTAAAGAATAAAAGAATATTTTTTATACTCTAATTGCTTTTTATTATCTTGTCACTACTATTCTAATCAATATAGAAAATAATAACATATCAAAATCAAATAATTACCCAAGTTAAAAAATCTCAATTGAATCTCTATTTGAAAGAGTAAAAATTTACATTTACATATTATCAAGATTTAAATATTTTAGAACATTGGAAAGAAATCAAAAATATCGGTACTTAATTTTGTAAGTCGATAATTGAATCACAATTATAAGATTTTAGTTACTTCAAATATTTATTTTTTTAATCATGGTACTCTATCTGTCTTACAAATCATTACCTCATGCCCTCAACACCTTAGTAATTTTAAATATATTTTTAAAATTTGTGTGACCCACGGATTGGCCCGTCTAACCCGCAACCCGTCTTGGATTGGATTGGATTGGAAATTTTTCAACCCGCCGAGATGACGGGTCGGCCCGCCCCGCCATGGATCGACCCGTTTGACAGTTCTAACCTTTCCTTTCGTATCGCACGAGGCGATCAGGCGCTATCCTATTGGAATAGGCCAATAAGCCTAGGGACCATGACTTGGAAGCTAAAGCGGCAGCAGAGAAGGTTGATCCCAGCAGGGCCATCCGTCGAGGGGCCTCCCTTTCTTTATAGTACTGGATGAGATCTACTCTACTTGATGATGCTGGGAAGGATCCTGATAAGATCTGCTCGAGCGAATTGGCTACTTCTCACTCTTTATCTTTCCCTCTGACCATATCTGACGACTGCTGGCGATAGAGGTGCGGAGCGAGACCAGCAGTCCTTCTTCGCGTGTTCGACTTATGATATCTTAGCTCGCCTATTTTATTGCTTGGCGCTCGCAGCTCGCAGGTTCCTATTTATGATCCTGCTTTTTTATTCCAGGGGAGCTTTCCTTTCTTACTGTATTGCCTTATCCTTACCTTATTATAGTCGATTGATTCGGCATTATCAGCCTTAGGAATAGGAATCGATCTAGATGTGGCATTACCAGTCGAATAAGCAGTAATTCCTCTTTGCGTAGATGAAGAAAGGTTGGGCCAGGTGTTCTTCCCTTAGAAAGGAGCTGTTCGCCTCGAGGTTTTCCTCCCCAACCTGTGACAGGTCTTCTCGTCTCACCTTGTTCCTTCCTCATCCCTAGAAGGGGCCCCTTCTTCCAAACCTTTCTTTAGCACTGTCCTTCCTTCTCTCCGACAGCGAGCTTATTCTGACCCCACCGTCCTGTGCTAGTGTCAAAGCAAGAAGGAAGAGATATAACAGATATAAAGAGAGACCTCCCAGTCAGCATAGAAAGAGAACGGAGCGAAGGCAAGCATCAGTATCCGCGCTAGCGTAGCGGCACTATAGCTTCGAATCTGCTGTCCTCAATGACTCGGCTAGTGAAAGAGAATCGGCATCCGGCTTTCGATCCGATGTCAGGTGCAAAACAAGTCCATCTTTCTTAAATCTGTCCCCAGCGTGTCACGTGCTTGGTCGACTCTTTCGTGTGATTGTTAGTGAGCCGAATTCCAGAGGAAAGCCCAACTGCTGATATCCCGAAATGGTTTATGGAGAGTGTAACCGTGCACACGTTGTGCAACGTGTGCACGACGCTGCATGAAGTGCGCACAGATGGCGCACTTCGTGCAGCGCAAGAAACACCCCCTTTATAAGGGGGTGTGGTGCGTCCAAAGAGGAGGAGGAGTGTTTAGGATTTTGACGCCAAAAGGCTGCCGTCGGAGAGAAGAACGAACACCAAAGCTTCGTTGGATCTTGTCTCGTGGAATAGTAGGAGCTTTCCACTGTGATTGTTCCTCGGACAGAGAGCATCATCTTCTTCCTTGGATGCGAGAAGATTCTGACGAAACCGCTGTAAGTTTTATGTTTTCAGTTTTGCATTTCGTTCTTCCTTTTATTATTACTTAGATAATCTCTAATTAGATGCTAAAACTTCCAACATTGGTATCAGAGCACTTGTTGGAAAGCATCTAATAGAGTTTAAATTTTTTTTTCTGAAAAAAAAAAAAACTATTCATCATGAAAATCGCGAGGGAGAAGACGATGAACAGTGCAGAAATTACTGTTTCTGCGACGAGTGGAAAACCACTCTGGACAAACCACCCTGGTCATTCCAGAGTGGTTTGTCGAGTGGAAAACCACTTTGGACAAACCACTCTGGCCATTCCAGAGTGGTTTGTCGAGTGGAGAACCACTCTGGGCTAACTTCCTTGGTGGAAACTACCCTAGAAGGGTGGTTTTATGCCCGACAGAGCAGTTTACCGCCAAGCAGGGCGGTTTTGAGAGCTGGCAGGGCGGTTTTAATGCTGGAAAGGGCGGTTTTGAGAGCTGGCAGGGCGGTTTTAATGCTGGAAAGGGCGGTTTAACCCCTGGAAATGGCGGGTTTAGCCCTGGAAAGGGTGGTTTTACTGCAATAAGACCGGTTAGCATAAGTAATCAGTTTAGTGACTGATCTGAACCGGTCAAGTATTCACTTAAAGTGGTCGGGCACCACAGTAAGTGCCCAAGAAGTTGACTAAGTTGACTTTGGTCAACTTGACTCATAACTTAATAATCAAGTAATTGTTTGGAGCAATTAGTACTTGAAATAAATAACTTACAGATAGACAAAATGAACTGGAGTTTATGGCTAGGAATAATGTGAAAAATTAAACAACCGTTTATTTCACTCGAGTGCCTGAGGTATTCGGAGAGAAATAAAGGAGTTTTGGTTTTCACATAAAAAGTCGAGTCAAAACAGTCTAAATCGATTAGACTTAGATGATAGTCGATTGGTAAGAGTACCATTTGACTGGTCTAAGTCAGTCGACTGTCCTCCATAAAATCAAGGAAATTTATTCTCGATTTATTATGATAGATCCATGCATATATATATAAATTGAATTAAGCTGGTATATGTACTGGTTTGTCGGTTTTGTACTGACTTAATTAATTTCAATTTTTTCAGATGGCACGGATGATTACCACTATAACTAGATGCGATATATTGCGTAATCAGCTGAGAGAGGCTATCCAGGGGATAGAGTATGACTCAGCTCATAGAGTCGGGTGGCACATCGGGAGGCTTGATAGATTGTTCTGGAGACTCGAGATGCAGGAGTTTCCGATTCTGGACAATTACAGAATTTGGGCTCTGGTCGCCGATACCCACACACAGAGTGAGATTGTGCATGAGATCTGGGGGCGCTATGAGGGACACATCTCTTATACCCAGTTATGCGCTGAGCTGCTTCACTACGAGGCCTGTGAGGTGCATTGTGATGATCCAGAGGATGATTCGGAAGAGGACCCTGATGGGATCTTTCCTTTTGGATCGCTTCAAAGGTGTCCTACAGAAGATTCTGCATCCTGGCATCATCTTGAGAGCATCTCGACGGGGGATGTCCTAGTTCAGCCCAAGAAGATTGGGCATGTTTGGATCATTACTGCACTAGTGTTTGTCCTAGTGGGAGTAATGATTATCTATCTAGTTGTTTAGGTTTTATTTTTAAGTTATGAGTAGGAAGAATGTTATATGTAACATTCTTAGTAGAGTTATCTTTTGTTATTTGTTGACAATGTACAACAAGTTTAATTTAATGATATGTTCATATTATGCTGTTAACTCTACATGTGCATGATATTTTTACTCTTTGATTTGTTCATATTGAGTATAATTTAAATGATAGGTTCATTTAATAATATCATGTTAAGATGGGATGTATGTAATGTAATTGATCAAAGTCGATTCGATTGGAACATACAAATGATGAGTGAGAATTGGATTGTCACTTGATTTTGTAAACCAAATCGAATTCACATTGAGTCAGTTTGTAGATTACATACATAAAAATCATACACTGAATAACTAAATAATGTGTTTATTTATGTTAGGTTATGACAACTAAAAACATCATAGCTGAACTCAATAAGGGTGAGAAACTCAATGGGGATAACTACAAGATCTGGCACCTCAAGATACAGTATGTACTTGAGGAACAAGAAGTTCTAGAGGCTGTAAATCAGGTCATGGTAGAACCTGTAGATGGTCCCACTGCACAAAACAGACGAGATATTGATGCCTACAAAGCATGGAAGAAGAAAGACTCCACTGCTAAGGGCATCTTGATTAGTTCAATGATAGATGACCTAGTCTTTGAGTATGAGCCGTATCCTTCAGCTCATGCTGTCTGGGTTGCCCTTAAGGACAAGTCTGGTGAGTCGATGCAGCGAAAGAACTTGACTAACGATCAAGTTCGATAGCTACAAGAAGCGCCCGAATGTCACTATGGTTCAACATCTCAGGGAGATGTCGAATATGATTCGGGAGCTTAGAATGCCGGTCGCGGTGACGGATGAACAACAAGTTGAGCGGTCATTCGATCCCTTCCGATTCTTGGGAAACCATGAGCGGACCCTTACTCACAGCGAGTATTAAGACTTTCGTGATGTCTCGCGCCATGTAGAACTTGAGGCGGAGAGAGTAGAATCGCGAGGATTTACGGCCAGCCTATTTGTGGCTTCTGGATCATCTGGATCCAAGAAAAGAGATGGTTCAAGAAAGGGAAGGAAAGAAGAAGAAGGAAGTTGCAGCTGTAGGTGGGACTGGCCCAATCAAGAAGAAGAACAAGAAGACGGGGAAGAAACCTAAAAGCAAGGTAACTTGCTTTAATTGTGACAAGAAGGGTCACTATGCTCGGGAGTGTACCGAGCCAAGAAAGATAACTTCGGTCTGTCTTGAGCATTTTGTTGCTAGTTACGTATTGTTGGTGATTCTTATCCTTTGTGGATTATAGATTCGGAGCAACCAATCATGTAGCTCGGGAGCGAGTTACATATATGAGTACGGTACCAAAAACAAATGGATATATGTAGGAAACAATGCAAGAGTCGAAGTCAAAGGAGCCACTTGCAAACTTAACCTTCGTGGAAGAACTTTGTTTCTACATGATGTCTTGTATGCTCCTCGAGATTCGGAGGAATCTTGTTTACATTACTTGTCTTCTTGATCTAGGGTATTGTATAAATTTTACGATGTGTGTTGAACTCAAGATTGACTCAGTGTCAATCGGTTATGGTTTTTTAACGAATGGTTTTATGGTTCTTGATGTCGAACCAAATGACAATTGTGCGATTGATAATTGTTTTTCAAATATTGCTCTTACTAGTGATGCAGAAATAACCGATGATGTTTGGCATGCTAGATTAGGACATATAGGACAAGATCGCATGAATCGATTAACTAAAGAGGGCTTATTGGACTCTCGAGCTAAGGTTAGCTTGTCTATATGTGAGCATTGTCTTGCTGGAAAAGCAATTAGGAAACCATTCGGTAAGGCTATTAGGGCAGAGTCGCCATTGCAATTGATTCATTTGGATATTTGTGGTCCAATGAATGTGAGGGCTAGACATGGAGCTTTTTATTTCATTACATTTATTGATGATTTCTCTCGTTTCGGTCATGTGTATTTGATTTCTCACAAATCTGAAGCATTAAATTGTTTTATTCGTTATATGAACGAAGTTGAGAATCAAACGGAACGTAAGGTTAAGACTTTACGCACTGACCGTGGTAGAGAATATTTGTCTGATATGTTCAAGACAATATGTAATGATAAAGGGATTATTAGACAGCTAACGATCCCTGGAACTCCACAGCAAAATGGGGTTGCTGAGAGAAGAAATAGGACTCTTCTCGAAATGGTTAGGTCTATGATAGCGCGCTAATTTGCGATCTCCTTTTGGAGATGCATTATTAGCTACCTATATATAACAAAGTGCCTTCAAAGTCAGTCGATTCCAACTACCCATATGAGCGGTGGGCCAGGCGAAAAACCAGTTTGGGAAATCTGAGACCACGAAATTAAATTAGGACCTAGAGGTAAGAAGTGTATTTTTATAAGATATTCTGATATCTCAAAAGGTTATGTTTTCATTGGTGAGATGTCAGATGGAACCATCTCTGAATTGGATTCAAGAGATGCCATTTTTCTCGAAACTGAGTTCCCAACAAGAGGTGAAGTTGATAAGACAGTTCCTCTATTTGAGGAAGAAGAGTCGTTATCAACTGGACATGTGTCAAGTGGGATACCTGGAACTAGTCAATCCAGTGGGAGTACTTTGCCTAGTCACGGGGTGACTTCTCAACATCCCAACTTACGGAAAAGTGTTAGTAAGATCAAACCTAAGAAGAGGTTTGATATTGAGAATGAGGCAATGATAACACTCCCTGTTGACGATGAGGAACCTCAGTCAGTAAAGGAAGCTCTGGGCTCTAGAGCTGGAGAAAGGTGGAAAGTTGCAATGGTTGAAGAAATGGAGTCAATGATTAAGAATCATGTTTGGGAGTTAGTCGATCTTCCTCCTGACCGAAGGGCTATTGGGAATAAATGGATTCTCAAAATAAAGAGGAAAGCTGATGGATCGATTAACCGATACAAAGCTCGTCTAGTTGCAAAAGGATTTCCCCAATTAGAGGGTATTGACTTTGAGGAGACATTTTCTCCCGTAGTAAAGTTTGTGTCGATCAATCGTTTTGGCTTTAGTGGCTCACTATGACTTGGAGTTACATCAAATGGATGTAAAAACCGCTTTCCTTAACGGTGAGCTTGATGAAGAAATCTATATGGTTCAACCAGAAGGTTTCGTTGTTGAAGGCCAAGAAAATAAAGTATGTAGATTGAAGAAATCTATATATGGGCTAAAACAAGCATCAAGACAATGGAACATAAGATTTAACGAAGTGGTTTTATCTTATGGTTTCGAAATGATTAATGAGGATCATTGCGTTTTCCTGAAGAAGGATAAAGGAAAGTATGTCATTTTATCGTTATATGTTGATGATATGCTGATTGCAGGAAATGACATAGGTTTTGTGATAGAAGTCAAAAAGTGGCTTTCATCAGGTTTGACCTGATAGATATAGGAAATTTGAATACATCTTAGGAGTAAAGATTATCAGGGATAGATCTAAGAGACTTTTGGGTTTGTCTCAAGAGTCTTATATAAATAAGATGTTACAACATTTCAGCATGTCCATCAGAATGAGGAATGACACCACTATTGTGAAAGGTACTGCTACGAGCAAGAGTATGAGTCCCAAAACTCCAAATGAAATAGCGAGATGAATAAAAAACCATATGCGATCTGTTGTTGGTAGTTTAATGTACACTATGTTGTGATTGTCCGATGCTATCTTTGCTTAGCTGGCCGTTCGGTCACCAAACCTGGATCGAGACACTGGAAGGCAGTAAAAAGGATATTCGGATATCTGAAAGCGACGACAGATTATAGTCTCTGTTATCAAGGATCAGATATGAGTCTGAAGGGATATTCAGATGCAGATTGGGCTGGGGACCTGGATGATAGAAAATCTACATCAGGCTATGCGTTCTTGTTGAATGGTGGTGCCATCTCTTGGAATAGCAAGAAACAGGCCTGTGTGGCCTTATCAACCATGGAAGCTGAATATGTAGCATGTTGCATTTTGTAAGAAGCGATGCAGTTAAGAAGGTTCCTAAAACATCTGAAGATTGCCGAAGACAGTGGGAGTCCAGTGACTGTCTACTGTGACAGTCAAACTGCGATAGTTTTTTCCAAGGATCCCAAATATCACAGCAAGGGCAAGCATATTTCTATAAAATACAACTTTATCAGGGATATTGTTGCTAAGAAGAAGGTTATTCTTGAGTATATCCCTACTCGAGCTATGCTTAGGATCCTTTTACTAAGCCAATGACTAGAGAGTCATTTAATGAGCATGTAAAGTCTATGGGACTTCGAAGAATGTAACAATTTTGTAATGACAATCAGATAATGTAATTTGATTGTTCTTTAATGCAAGCCATAATTTATTCAGTGTATGTGATGTTACATTCTGATAAGATCTCGGTGAGCATGTTGACAGGTAGTGATTGGTCCTCTCACATGGACAATCATCTCTGTTTGTTATGTACGAATAGAGGTAAGACTATTACTTATAGGATAACTTTGGAAGTTATATGTATGAGATACATATCTATAAGTTGGAGTCGTCTTGATATATGTATCAAGATAAGATCATTTAAGAAATGTGATCGAGATAAATATTCCCAACATTTATAATACCTGTTTATGAGCCAGATTAGAATTCATTGGTTGAATTCAGGATTAGACATTTGGAATGTCTGGATCAAAATCTATACGATGTTGAGGTAAACATGCGCTCTTTATTGATAAAGAGAATAACATCGTAACATGTGATTCATACCACGTGTGCTAAGGCGACAATAAGGGTAGTAGGAGAATGGATCCCTGCTTCTCTACTATGTGAGCCCTTTTGAGATTATATGTTGATCTCAGCGTTTGCCCTTTATGACTATTTAGGTGTCTGTTTGAAGTTTTAATCAGGGTTTGCTACTTTAGCATGTAAACCTATTGACTATGGATGATTCGGTCTATGGAACATGACTAGGAAAGCGACTGGTTAAAATGAATGGATTCACACTAAAAAGGAAGATTAAACACGTTTACACCTTTGATAATTATTCACTTATTGGCATTTCATTATGTATGGAAATGTTTGTGAATATTAAGAATATAGAACATGCTCTTGACTTGATGGTCATAATGAGGGATTAGAGATGTTCATATTGATGTAAATGGAGATTATTTAATCTGGGCAAATAGCAAGACATTATATCCAGGAAAACGGTTAAGTACCACCAGGAGAAAAGTTCAGTACCACCTGGAAAATGGCTGGGAGCCACCTGGAGGATGACAATGAGTCATCAGGTGAGTGACTATGTGTCATTTAGAGAATGGTTATGCACCATTTGTAGAGCGGCTAAGTTAGGCGTAACAACTTTTCTTAGCATTGATCGCTCTGTGAGCAGCTATGTAAGGTGTAACAACTTTCATAGCATTGGATTGCTCAGTGTGCTTTAACATCGCCGCGAGCCATTTTCCTAAGTATGAATTGGTTGTTCTAATGGTGCTGTATTTATTGATCTCTGTTCTATTAGTCTTTTGGGACTATGATCTCTGACACGATTCTGGTCTATGTGATTGGATACTTCCATTAGTCATTTGGGACTAATGACTCTTGCTCTATTTGGTCTATGTGACTAAATATCTCTATTTGGTCTATGTGACTAAATATCTCTATTTGGTCTATGTGACTAAATACCTCTTATTGGTCTATGTGACATACTTTGGACGAGTGGGAGATGTAACCGTACACACGTTGCGGTGCAACGTGTGCACGACGCTGCATGAAGTGCGCGCAAATGGCGCACTTCGTGCAGCGCAAGAAACACCCCCTTTATAAGGGGGTGTGGTGCGTCCAAAGAGGAGGAGGAGTGTTTAGGGTTTTGACGCCGAAAGGCTGCCGTCGGAGAGAAGAACGAACACCAAAGCTTCGTTGGATCTTGTCTCGTGGAATAGTAGGAGCTTTCCACTGTGATTGTTCCTCGGACAGAGAGCATCATCTTCTTCCTTTGATGCGAGAAGATTCTGACGAAACCGCTGTAAGTTTTATGTTTTCAGTTTTGCATTTCGTTCTTCCTTTTATTTTTGCTAAGATAATCTCGAATAGATGCCGAAACCTATAACAGAGAGCATTCTGACATCAGTTATCGCAGAAGACTCGACATAGTAGCTCTCGCATACAAAACATCGATTCCGGTGCCCCCGGATGATCCAACAACCCCTCGATTCCTGCCGTGAACGGCCGCTTTCAGTGAGTGTGAGTTTGATGATCGAACATTCTTTCTATACCGGAAGTAGAGGGGACTTTCCTCTAGTTTGGACATCTTTCCATTGCTGTCTGTACTCTTTAAACCTGTAAAAAAACCAACTAGGCAGAGAACTTATGAGCTTTAGCCGCAATGCTGTACCAGAAAATGAAAGAGCTTGCTTTCTTCATCCATCCCATACGAAAAGCATGAACCTGCCCGGAACTGGGCAACTGCATCGATCCCATTCCTACTTATCTTGCGCCCCTTCATCCAGGATCTCTAGGAACAGGGCTGACACCATTAATCGAACGAGTCGGGATGAGAATCTCACATGGTGCTCTTCCTGCCTCTCTCTGCTCTGTCCAACTCGTTACGCAATTGACGTAGTAGACCTCTCGTATGATTGTTTCAGTATTCAAATCAAGACAAGAAAGATACGTCGTAATAAGATCAGGTTACATGATTGGTCTGTGAAAGAACATCAAGAAAGAGGATCAGACCTGATCAAATAACATTAAAAAATAACAAGAATGGAAGGCAGCATCCTGTGTCAAAGGGGATCATGTTCCAGTAATTGGTGTAAAAAGATATGCCTTATGGTCAAGGTGCGGAGCGGTTTCTTGCTTTCCTAACTAACAGGAAAAGAGAGACATGCGAGTTCGACTCTCGTTCTATCCATCCATGTTCAGCAGTCCTTGTCCATGTTGGAACTGTTGATGGCCGCTCAACTACGAGATGCTTGAAAGTCGATGTATCAATCAAGAGTAGCCCGGCAAGTCATGCTTCAAGCTAAGTCAATCGGGATCTAATTTCTTTCTAAACTGAAGGCTGTCGAAGATTTGGATTCTGAACCTATAAAACAACCTGCCTAGCTCTCTTTTTAAGTACCTATGGAAGAAACTAAATTAGAGTGATGCGCTTACGCGAGAAGTTGCGCGACAGGAAATGAATCAGAAGGGGGCAGGGATGTGGATATCACATCTTTTGATTAAGTTGCTTTAGCAGCTCCCTCCGGGCATTCACCCGCAAAGAGAAGAGCCGATTCTGCCCATCTATGAATAAAAATCTCCCGAGCAGCTTGCAATTGATCCTTCCGTTCCTGCTCTCTTTCTTGCTTTCGGTTAAAGAGCCCCGTCCTTTTACTCCACAAGGTAATTCGACGATGCTTGGTCTCGTGTAAGCCAAGCCCTTCGTTCGACATTCATCCTATTCCTGAACAACTTACGCTATTTGCAGTAGAGAAGGAAGGAAGGGGCACTCAAAACCCGAAAAGCGAGGTCCTTTTTTAGAGAATTTAGAGATAGCCAGTCGCACATTCTTCCTTGTTCTTGCTAAGAGCGGATTTGCCCACTTCTCTTTTCCTGTTAAATGCCTGCCCGTGGGCATCTTCCTGCTACTAGTGATTCACTGTGCATTCTGGCTCGCGATATGCTTTTGCCGTAATTGGAGAAAGCCAGGTCAATAGCGCTATTACCTTATTCTTTCAAAGCTTAGTGTCTTGCAAGATACCATTCCCTCACACTCGATGCTTCTGATTCAATAATTCCTTCTAAGAGGGCATTCACTGAACTAGTCTCCCTTGGGCTTCGGGAATGGAAGATTTTGAACCTTGCCTTTAGAATGTCAAACCTGCAAACAACCCCTTCTTTTGCACAAGCTTTTTGCCAGTCTCCGTCACTTCCTTCATCGCTTCTTTCCATGACTAGCACTTACAGCTTGCTGGGTTCGACGGTTGGTTTCATTCAATCACTAAAGCGATTGATACTACTGGTACCTTCCCTATATAATCCTCGATAGAGGGGTTAGCAGGTGATCCAAGATCCGATCCAAAATACACGGCTCAGCTAAGAAAAGAAAGGAAGATTGGCACGGGCGAACATTGAAAGCTATTGGCACGGGCGAATATTGAAAGTCATTGGCACGGGCGAATATCAGAAGTCATTGGCACGGGCGAACATCAGAAGCTATTGGCACGGGCGAACATCAGAAACCATTGGCACGGGCGAATATCAGAAGCCATTGGCACGGGCGAATATTGAAAGTCATTGGTACGGGAGAGTTAATGAAAGCAATTGATACGGCAAAGGAGAGACGGAAGACACTTCGCCAAGAGGTCGGTCCAATCTGATCAATACAAAGGGAATTTGACATGGGGAAAAGAGGAGTTGGTTCGGGTTGATAAAAAGCCCTAGGGCTAGGTCACCTGTAGGCTATAGACCTAAACTAGCTTCCCTCAACACGGAAGGTTGAGGGAGATAGTCTAGCCTACTTTTCCGAAAAATAGAGGAAAAGGTGTTAGGCAACGGCCTGGGAGGTCCCACATAATATTCCAAGGAGTCTTCACTCTTGATATCTGTAACAGAATTATTCTCCAGGGAAAGGTGGTGGTCACGTGTACGATGGAGATAACCTACGACGTTACGATGAAGGAAGGGGGAAGATAAAAGGGAGAGAGCAAGGAGGAAAAAGGGATCCGACAATCATTCCAACCTAGCAAGAGAAGGCGAGAGGGCCTTGAGGAAGAGGAGAACCATAGTCGCCTCACCGGAGAAGAAGGAAGGAGATCTATCGTTGTCACATCTCTTGTATTTTTCTCGCTTTACGATATCACTGTAAAAAGGTCTTCTATCCTCCACCTTCGGAAATTGACCCTCCGTAAAGGAGGACCCTCATAGTGAAAGTGCTTAGGCATTGCCTCCGGTGAGAAAGTTCACCTCCGTGGAGTAGGAATCCTTATTCCGAACCACATTACATCTTGTGTCTGAATCTCGATTGCTATCGTCGGTTTGCTTGCGCTTCACATATTTCATCTTCTTATTTCTTACTGATTGCGGCCGGTGAGGACCCTCTGAGACCCCCTCGATTGCTTCTTTGCATTGAAAGCGGAGGCGGCGAGTTTTCACTCTTTCACGCATCGATTGGCGCCCGTCTGTAGGAACATTGAAATTTGGGCGTCGAGATCTGGCCGGAAGAAGTACAACCCCCTGCTACCTCAGCAGCGGAGGAGCGTCCCATCATCCTTCTACCCTCGCAGTTGAAAGCCCTGATGGATGACGCTATCACAGAAGCTCTCGCTAGGGAAAGGAGAAGGACCGGATATCTGCATCCGTATTCCGGGGAACCTTCTTCCAGAGACCCACCCCCAGAAATGCCTCCTCCCTCTCGTCTGTAAGTCGATGGGAAACATTGCTTGGCGGACTCGGGGAAAAACGCCTCGAACACTATGCCCTTCACCCAAGCGCGAGGAGGAGCAGGCGAAGTCAATCAACGGAGGCCTCGGAAGTATCGATCAGTCCTTCCTGATGGACATTCTCTCGGAACTCCCTCCATCCTACTTCCGGAATCCTCAGATTAATAAGTATGACGGTTCGACGGATCCCGAAGAGCACATATCTCAATTTGACAGAGCGGCCTCGCTCCACTGTTATATCGACGCTCGCGAGTCTTCCGAACCACCTAATCGCGGCTCGCAAAAGTGGTTCAATACCCTGCCCCCAGGGTCTATCACCTGTTTCGCTGATTTCCAGAGAATGTTCAGTCGGGAATTTGTCAGCTGCAAGGCGTATAGACAAGACGCCTCTATGTTAATGCATATCACCCAGGGACCTTCAGAATCCCTTAGGGGGTATCTTCATCGATTCACTTCTGCAGCTAGGGGAATCCCCTCAGCCCGATCTGAATCTTTCAGAGGTGCTATTCAGCACGGACTGAAGGAGGGCCCTTTCCTCAGTTCCTTGTTAAGACAACCTGTGGATAGTTATGAGGAGCTACTAAGCCGTGCGGAGCAGTTCATCCGTGAAGAAGAAGGATTAAAGGTACGGAGAGAACTGGATCGCCTAGCCTCCGGTGAAAAGGGCTCGTCCCGCTGCTCCCCAAGCGCCTCTCAGGCGGGAGTATCCAAGACCTTTTCGACAAAGAGGTCCCGAGGCCTCGTCCGATGTTGCCAGGAGTTCGCCCCGTCCCACCCTTACAAGTCATGGCCGCTGAAGCGCTTCCTCCCGTGAGGACTTGGAAAGAATGGGAAATGGAATTCTACGACCAACAGAGTTTGCTGCAACGACCCTTAGGACACAGGGGGATCCCACGTAACCCCCCAACCCCATTCTTTTGCCAATATCATACGAGAATCTGACCCGGATGGTGGGATGTTTCAAGTTACAAGAGGAATTGGATCGCCTCCATCTGCATATCCGCGAGTAAGGTTCTAGGCGGAGGACCAGCGGCGAGGCCCACGACTGATGTAACCCCCAAAGTCATATAATCAACAACCTCGGTCACTTTCCCCACACGCTGCCGTTCAGGAGGATGTCTCTCAAGAAGGCCCATCAGGTGAGGGCCCTTCATCCAATCTAGATGACATTCCCACGCGGGGAGTTATTTATGTTATAGCTGGAGGACCTACCGACGGGGACTCTAACCGGGCGCGGAAGTGGTACGCCCGTCTCATGGAGAGTTTGGCCATCGTCATCGACCAAACTATTCAAGTGGCACCGCCCGTTTTATTCGGGCCAGAAGATCTACAAGGTGTCCTGCTGCCCCACATGGATGCATTGGTCATTCGCATATCCCTGGCCAATTATGAAGTGGTCCGGGTGCTAGTTGACTCGGGAAGCTCCGTCAACATTCTCTTCCAGGAAGCTTTCGGACAGATGCAGCTGGGAAATGCCCAGCTAGAAGATGTGGCCACCCCCCTCTTTGGATTCGCGGGGCATGTAGTACACCCTACGTGGCAGATTTCCTTGCCTTTGACTCTGGGCGTAAAGCCCAGCCAAAAGACCAGTATAATCCCTTTCCTCATTGTGGACGCTCCGTCCACTTATAATGCTATTCTTGGGCGTCCTTTCCTCACCCTTTTTCAGGCCGTGGCTTCTCCATACCACCGTGTCAAATTTCTAATTGGTAGGAGAAGTTCGTGGAGAACAGAAGGCCTCCAGGAGCTACTACGTGCAAATGGTTCGGGACGACCAGAAGAAAGCCCGAACCAACAACCTCAAAGGCAAAGCTGTCATTATCACTGACGTCTGCGTCCTGGAAGAATCCCCCCCCAAGGTTGGCAAAATAGAGGAAGGAGAACTGGTGGAAATCGCTCCAGGAAAGGCCACACGGATAACACAACAACTGGAAATCAAAGAAGAGCTGATGGCTTGCCTGAAGGAGAATGAAGACATCTTTGCAAAAGGCGTGCACAATCTCACGGGGATCAACCCTCGAGTGGTTGAACACCGTCTCAATATCATTAAAGGAGCCCGACCCGTTCAACAGAAGAGGCGACATTTTGGACCAGAAAAGGACAAGGTCATAGCCGAAGAAGTGGACAAGCTGCTAAAAGCGGGTCATGTAAAGGAAATTCAGTTTCCCGAATGGGTTTCTAATGTAGTCCTGGTCCCCAAGCCGTCGGGGCAATGGAGGATGTGTATTGATTTCCGTGATTTAAATAAAGCATGCCCTAAAGACTGCTACCCCTTGCCTCGTATTGATCAACTGGTGGATTCTACTGTGGGATATGAAGTGGTGTCTCTAATAGATGCATATCAAGGATATCATCAAATACCTTTGGCAGAAGAAGATCAAAAAAGGGTTAGCTTTGTGACCGCGGGAGGGTTATACGCCTATGTGGTAATGCCTTTCGAATTAAAGAACGCAGAGGCTACATATCAGCGCCTTTTGGACAAAATCTTTGCTGAACAGAAAGGGAAAAATGTGGAAGTCTATGTGGATGACATATTAGTCAAATCGAAGGCCACTCGGGATTTAGTCAAGGACTTAAACGAAACCTTTGCTACATTGAGGCGGTTTAATATGAAGTTAAACCCTAATAAATGTCTGTTCGGGGTAAAGAGCGGTAAGTTCTTGGGGTACATTGTGACTGAGAAAGGGTTGCAAGCCAATCCTGAGAAGGTCCAAGCATTATGCAATATGAAGTCACCCGCTAATCTGCGGGAAACACAGTGTGGGCGAGGATCGCTTTATCATGATTCATAGCAGTCGGTGGACAAAGGGTCGCCTTTCTTCAAGGTCCTCCGCAATGCTACCAAGTTTCGTGGGATGATCAATGTGAGCGGGCTTTCGGAGTTAAAGAAATATTTCGGACTCCCAACTTTGCTAGCCAAACCAATAGCCGGCGAACCTTTATGGATGTATCTGGCCGTCTCAGATGGAGCCATTAGTTCGGTATTGTTAAAGCAAGAAGGTTCTCATCAGCAGCCTATTTATTACACCAGTCATATCCTTAAGGGGGCGGAATTTCGTTATACAGAGCTGGAGAAGTTGGCGTATATCCTAGTGCTAACCGCTCGCAAGTTAAGGCCGTATTTTTTGGCTTATCCCATCACCGTTCTAACCCACAGCGAATTAGGCAAGGTCGTCACTAAGCTCAATTTCTCTGGAAGATTGGCCAAATGGGTAGTAGAACTAAGCGAATATGATATCCGCTACCAACCTCGAACGGTTATCAAAGCCCAAGCACTTGCGGATTTTCTAGCAGAGGTACCCTGCGTTTCGAAAGAGGGTTCGACAGCCAACGAGGAGGGATCAGAGGCCTGGAGTATATTCGTGGACGACTCTTCAGGGTCTACGAGCAGCGGCGTCGGTGTTCTATTAATTTCCCCTGGTGGTGAAGAAACCCGCTCATCGAATATCGGGCATCTAATAATGAGGCTAATACGGCCATTTTAGCGGGCTTGCAAGTCGCTAAAGCGGTGGGGCTTCTTCCATTATAATCCATTCGGATTCCCAGTTGGTGATATCGCGACTCAAGGTTCTTTCGCTGTTCGAGAGGAAAGGTCGATAAATACGGGCTTTTGAGAAAGAAAAAGCTCAATTCCGTCAGGTCCTCTTAAAGCAGATCCCGCGGGAGAACAACAGAAAGGCAGATGAATTGGCTCGGTTGGCTAGTGCTATGGAAGGAATGAAGTCCTCAGAAACGGTCCATACGAAAATTCATACTTCCTTAGCAATATACAGCTTGGAGGGAGATGCACCCGAATCAAGCCTGATGCTTGATTGGCAGACCGACATCATAACTTATTTACGGCACGGGAAGATCCCTGAAGAAAAAATAGCGGCTTCCGCTTTAATAAGCCGAGCCAAACGGTTCACACTCTTAAATGGGGACTTATACAAGACTTCCTTCGGACGACCCTTATTGAAATGCTTGGGAAATGAGGATGCGGAATGGGTACTACGGGAGATTCATGAAGGTTGCTGCAGCAATCATTCAGGGGGGAGAGCTTTGGCAAGGAAGGTCCTCTTGGCAGGATATTTTTGGCCGACTCTTCAGCAAGATGCCGCTCGTATAGTGCAAGCTTGTCTCGCTTGTCAGAAACATAGCAACCGTTCCGAACGGCCAGCTGAGTTAATGAAAGCGGTGATCTCTTCTTGCCCTTTCGACCAGTGGGGAATGGATATAGTAGGTCCGATGCCAGCAGCGCCTTTACAGAAGAAATTTTTATTGGTGGCTGTGGATTATTTTTCCAAATGGGTGGAGGCAGAGCCCTTAGCCAGAATTACTGAGAATGCCGTAATACAGTTCTTATGGAGAAACATTGTTTGTCGCTACGGTATTCCTAGGAAAATAGTCAGTGACAATGGACGACAATTCCAGGGAAAAAAGATCCAAGAATGGTGCCAGAGTCTCAACATTCAGCAAGCTTTCACTTCGGTCGCTCATCCTCGCCGAATGGGCAAGTGGAGGTGACTAACAGGATCCTCATTCAAGGAGTAAAGACCAAATTAGGGGCTCAGAGGGGGAACTGGGTAGAAGAGTTACCAGGCGTCCTGTGGGCCTATCGAACCACTCCCAAGACAGCAACAGGAGAAACTCCCTTTAGTTTGGTGTACGGGACGGAAGCTGTTATTCCAGTCGAGGTTCTGTTAAATAGCGCTCGGATAAAGGCATACGAACCAAATCAGAACCAGCTCCTCCGAAGCATCGAATTGGACTTGGTGGAGGAAAAGCGGGAGATGGCACGGAGGCGAGCGGAATTCTACAAGCAAAGAGTGCAACGAGCCTTCAATAAGAAGGTGATGCCTCGAAGATTTCAAGAAGGGGATTGGGTTTTGCGTAAGGTTAATCCCGCTGGAGATCCCGGAAAGCTGGCTCCAAACTGGGAAGGACCCTATGAAATAACGCATGCGTCGATATTATCCGAAAGATGTCAAGGCAAAGAGCTTCACGACCTTGGAACGCCTTCATTTAAAACTTTTTCTGTATGAAATATGGAATGGAAGAAGAGAAATTATGAGACTCGAAGGGGGTACTTCTTGAATTGATTACATTAATTAGATCAATACTCCAAATTTCATTAAAGGGGTTATTTAGGAAGCAATACAGTGTTGTTAATAAATCTTGAAGAAAAAAAGAAAAGATGGAAAGGGAAGTCCCGTTTCAAAACAGGTTATCATATTACAGCTTGAACCGGTCAGGAGGATAACGTTGAAAACCAGCCTCCCAATTTAAAGAAAAGGAAGGAGAAGGTGGAGGAGGTAATCCTTGGTTAGCATACTGCTGAACCGCTTCATTAAATCCGTCCTGATAGGTGGCGCGCAGTAAAGTGATGAGTCTCTCCTGGCGGTGCGGACGGTCGAACCGCTCGCTCATCTGACCTCTCGCATTTTCTTGTTGCTCTTGAAGTTTTCGACGACGTCCACATAGCGTCGCGACACCTCCATAATAGCATCGGCTAAGATGGAAACATCATCGGCTCGGAGCCTTGGTCTCTGCCTGGTGCGTCCATCTCCACCATGTTACGACACATAGAAGTGAGATCCCCTCCTTTGCTTGAGAATAAGATCTGGTTGAGGCGAGTTCGGTGCTCGATCTCGGAGGGAAGTCTCACACTGCGTGAGCGGCATGAGCATGCGTCCGGGAATTTATAAGGGATGAGTTTTCTTGTACCTCCTTGCACAAGCGGGTGCGAAGGTCCCCTATCTTATCCTGGGCTCGCTGGTATTGAACATGAAGGCGAGCAATGACATCAGAATCATGTTGCTTCCCCTGGAGGAGTTCTGCTGTCTGCTCTTGGAGACGTATTAATTCTTGAGCCGAGGAAGACTCCTTATCGGGAGGGGCCAGTGGGACTTCCGTGAGGCACGGTGGTCGACACACGACGTTCGTTCTCTTAACGCCGCAATGGTATCAGCATCCTTCTGAATTTGTTGACGAGCCTCGGATAATTGCTCCTGGCATAGGTGCAATTGTTGTAACAGGAGCCGTTCCCGATTTTGAGTAGTCGCTAAATCTTCCCGTTGTTGTCGCTCCCATTCTTGAGCTTGAGTCTAATATTGAAGGAGGGAGCGATTCAACTCTTGATGATTGGTTAAGGTCTGCATGCCAGTTGTGAACAAGAAAATTAGATAGTAAGACAAAGCTAAGAGAGCTAAACGAGAAAACATACCAAATCCAGAGCATGACGCAGACTTTCCATGCGAGGAACTACTTCCTCTAAGTTCAGAATTCGAAGACTCCGGGGAGAAAAGGAAGAAGATGGGACGGATGATACTGAGGTGGGAAGTTCACGGGGGAGGGGAAGAAGGGGAATGACATTTGGAAGAGGAGAGGGGCTCTTCCGGCGATGAGTGGAAGGGGAAGCTTGCGGTAAGGGGACATCGATCGCCATGGGTTCGGAGGAAGAATGATATTCAGGGGAGAAAGAAGGCAAGGATGGGTCAGTCTCTATCAACGGCTGACATGGAGGCGCATCCTCCCCAAGTTCATCCTCAGGTTGGGGTGGAGGAGAAGGCGACTTCTGAATGTTGGTGGCAGAGGGAGAAAAAGTATGGGAGTTAGGGTTCGCAAATGTCGGGGAAATGGAGGAAGGAATAATGGTACCAATTCCTTCCGGGGTAGGAGTAACAAGAGATTCGAGGGGGGGAGAGGAAGATGGACAAGGTGAAGTAGCTGTGTTGGTGACCGGGGGAGGGGAAGAAGAGGTCGAAGTTGACGGATGACCGGCTTTCCTCTTGCGATGTGGATAACGACCCGCTATCTCCTGGAAAAAGGTAGAGTGCATTTTGATGATCTAAGAGTAAGGATTGGGGCAACTATGGCGGCGGAGGAACGAACAGACGGAGAAGGAGATGAAAAGGCAAAGGGATGAAGATAGGCCGAGAAATGAAGGCAAAAGGATCCCTTATAAAGGGGAAGTGAGTGGGCTGATAATCGTTCTTGGGCTCCTCGCCTGTGATAAAAGCGGCCCTAAATGAAAGGGAAAGAAGGATTATTTTTCCTAAATGGCTCGGTGGGTGCTAGAACCTTCAATTACATGGGAAGGGGGCGGATATGGGCGTTCCCCCTTCAGAAGGAAAGCACAAAAGAGGGAGGGTATGAAAGCGTTGCCTCCTTTATATTGATGGCTTCGGGACTATATACATCTAAATTTCTATCCCCACGAGGCAGAGCGGAAGATATCCCCGTGTGGTGGTGGAACGGAAGAACCGAGACCCCTCGGTTATTATTTATTCTACATCTAAATTTCTATCTCATGAGGCGAGCGGAAGATATCCCCGGTGGTGGAACTAAGAACCGAGAGACCCCTGCTATTATTTAACCCTATATTATTTTATCCTTGCAAAATAGCAGAGTCAATTCATTTAATGGTTCTATATCCCAAGCGGATTATAAAGGCGGAAGAGCCGATATATGTCTCGGTCTATGGGGATACGAAAGAAGCAAAGCGTGGTACAATGCAGAAAACACTGGAGAAAGGAGATAAACTGGGAAAGTTCATTAATGCAAAGGAATTACATATTTTAAGTCATTTACGAGGGAAAACGACAAATAGAAACCCTTAGACATCTTGAGTATTATAGTTCTTTGTTGGGAGGAACGGAGGGAGCTCTCTTATATGGTTGAGGTTGACACAATAGTTGTCGCCGGTAAGACTGCTACAGGAAAACTTGTTTGGCCAATTCCTTTTGGGACCCGACTAGTTGTTGGCATAGGGAGCTATTACTGGCGGAAGTTTCCTTCAGCCGCTGCTGTAAGTACTTCACTTGCTCCTCCAAGCTAACTATGTATCGGCGGTCATTTATCTGTTCTTGGAGAGGAATCACGCCTGTCGGATATCCTGTCCATGGCAAATAAAGAGAAAAGGGAAGGATGGAAGCTATCAGGTAAAGATCGGGAACTTTTATAGCAACGAAGGGGGAAGGTGCATTTATGGGCAGAAGAAAGGGAGACCATAAATGCCAGTAAAGGAGAGGAGACGTGGGGGTAGTAGTGGGAAGGGCAACGGGCCTATAACTGTAATTAAGAAGGTCCGAATCCCCGGGCGATGATAGAAGAAGATTTTCTCTGATTACTCCCCATAGACGAGGCGAGAGAGGTCTCTGTAGGAGGAGAGGGCGCCAGGATGACCCTGAAGCGCTCGACTTGAGGTGAAGGAAGAACTGATGGACCTTCGTTGAACGAAGAAGGATGAGCTCCTGCCGGGGGGATTGGGATGAAAGCCAGCGCTGGCGGAAGTGGAGGAAGTTCGTCAACGGCGCGGGGGTCTCCCACTGTATACTCCCAGGTGAAGGGAGGATTCCACACCCTGTTGCGGAAGGAGGGAAAAGGAGCCCGAAAAGACCTCCCTTTAGGAGGAGTTGGAGTTGGACTGGAAGGCGGGAACGGAAGGGGGCGGAAGGCTGAAGTAGCGGTCGAGCGGGTCTCTGAGTCTCCAGTATCTTCCGAAGCCCAGTTCCATAACTCGAAGGATTCTGACTCTGAAGAAATTTCGATGGGATGCCCTGCTGAAGCCATGATAGTGAGATAGAGGGACGAAGACATGGAGGGTGATGATTTATAATGAAAGAAAAGCAACGGGGGAAGTTCTTGGGAAGGGGAAGAAGACGAGGAGGTGGATATAGTTTAAGGCGAATAAGGAATGAGGAAGGCTAACAGGCCAGAGTCACTTAAAGCAAGTTCCCAAACCGAAATCGGGACGGGTGTGAATAATATCAGACAAAATACTTCAAGCAGATTCCCGAACCGAAACTGGGGCGGGGGTGAATAATGTTATTCAATATCTCTCCCATAAGCCCGAACCAACGAGGTGAGTGCACCATCCGATACGGGAAAAGAGATAACAGTATAAAAAAGAAGGAGTTTAAAATTGGTCTAGAATTCCTGACCCGTCAAGAAGCAGGACAAGACGATGATAACTAAGCCTATGGACAAATTCATCATTCAGAAGTAGAAGAGAGGCTATTGATAAAAGTATCAAAAAAGGAGAATAGTAGAAATTACAATTCAAAGAGTTCGGGCGGACATTTAGCTAACGCCTCCGTGGGATCTAAATAGCTAGTGTCCGTGCCAGGAGGCGGGTATCCTTGTTCGGCATTTTGAGCCGAGGACCCTCATAGTGAAAGTGCTTAGGCACCGCCTCCGGTGAGAAAGTTCACCTCCGTGGAGTAGGAATCCTTATTCCGAACCACATTATATCTTGTGTCTGAATCTCGATTGCTATCGTCGGTTTGCTTGCGCTTCACCTATTTCATCTTCTTATTCCTTACTGATTGCGGCCGGTGAGGACCCTCTGAGACCCCCCTCAGTGCTTCACTGCATTGAAAACGGATAATCCATATGTCTTTACTCGAGGCTTACCTATCGGCTGTCTAGCTAGACTTACCTTGCTTGACATATGATCTGACCCGCCAAGTCTTCATGCTAGTTGTCGGGTCTACCTGACCCAACTAGACTTCCTGCCGACTGTCCGATCTCCCTGACCCAACTGATCTTCTACTAGATGTCCGGTCCACTTGACCCATTTAGACTTCATGTCTGGTATCCGATTCTCCTGATCTGTCAAGACTTTTGCCTAGTCTATGATCAACACGACCTACTAGGACTTTCTTGTTAAGCCTGCACACTTAACACATACAACATATCACTATGAAGGTAGGAAACTTCGCCTCCCACTTCAACTCGGTCGCTTGTTCATGGCAATCTCGTCTATGTCCCCAGATAAAAAAATTTATCCTTGACAAAGATGGATTACCCAAGTTACCATTTCATCGTCGTGCTATCCGATGAGAGTGGTCACTTGAACAAACTTGTTGTTTAAGCAACCTACCTCTATTCTTCGAATAGCCACGGAATAGACGATGTACGGATCGCCGATTTTTGTGTTTGTATTCGGGGTCCAAGTAAATTAGCCACATAATAAAAACATACAACAAACAAAGAAACAAAAGGAAAGCAAAAACAAGATTTATACCTCTTGTTCACCTCAAGGTCTTCTATCGTATATCCTATCCTCTTCTTGGACGTTGTGTGGGCAACGATCCTCTAAGAGATGAAGCCTCCTCGATCATGATCTTCTTTTCTTTGCTCGCTCCGAACAAGAGGAAGTATAGAAACAAAACTTTTCTCTTATCTAGGACCAACCATCAAGCTCCAAGCTTGATGCTTGCCGCCGGCCCAAAGAGATGTGTAAGGAGTGGGCGCCGGCCAAGAGCTCCAAGGAACAAGACCCTAACTCTTGTCACCGCCGACCAAGGATGGAGAGAAGAAGAGGATGAGCACCGGCCAAGGTTGAGAAGAGCAAGATGGGCGCCGGCCAAGGAGAAGAGGAAGAAGCCTTGCCGCCCAAGGATTCTCCAAACCCTAGCCGCCCAATGCCCTCCAAGCCCTAGCCGGCCAAACCCTAATCTCCAAGCAATGCTCTCCACGCCCAAGCCTTGGCCTCCTTTTATAGAGCTAGGCTTAAGCCTCCTTTTAATCTCCACCGTCGAATCTAGGGATTTAATCTCAACCATCGGATCTAAGGATTTAATCTCAACCGTCGGATCTAGAGATTTAATCTCCACCGTCGGATCTAAAGATTTAATCTCCACCTTTGGATCTAGAGATTTGATCTCCACCTTCGGATCTAGAGTTTCATTTTCCATCATCGGATCTAGGCTCCATTAGGTTTTTAATAGGCTGCAATAGGGATCATGAGGAGGAGTTGGATCTTGGCCACCCAATGTATCAAGCCCACATAAAGTCCGATCCATTAATAATAATCCATTCCACTAGAGGATTATCATTGATCTACCTCATCAACCCCCATAAGTTAATATGGGCTCCATATATTATTTGTACATATATCTCTCCGTGTTTAAAATCTCGAATGTCCGTCGATTAATTAATTTACTGACAATTAATTAATCAACATCTAACTCCATGAGTAGTATCACTCAACCTTATCATCATGCCGGACCAAGTCCACCTGCAAGGTTTACATGATGAACCTTATGAGCTCCTCAAGGGGACATCATCATCCTGATATATAGGACACGGTTTCCTCTTATAATCAACGGCATACCATATAAATAATATCATTTCTCAACTTACCGAGCCTATCGATTTACTCTATAAATCTCGCCCATTGGTAAATCAAAGAAATGAATACTAAGTATATGTGTCCATTATTATATCGGGATTAAGAGCATGTATAACATAATATCTGAGGTCCGATTCAATTATGTAGTTAGCAATAAATCGAATCACCTCTAAGTCGGTCCTGCTCAATACACACAAAGTGTACTAGTGTGATTCTATAGTCAAGACAAACCAATACCAAATCACACTACAACCAATCCAATAGTTTGTCCATAACCATCTCAGTTGTGAGCCTTTTCTCATACTTTACAAGGAACTGATAACATCATCTCTCGTGTGATACTACACACCATGTTATTTACAATGTAATGTATTAGACAATATGCATAACCATAAATATGCAAACAATTATCATATGATTCTTATTTCAAAAATAAAGATGTTCATACGAAAGATAGACTTTTCAGTATACATCCCAATAATCTCCCACTTATACTAAAAGACTATGCTATCCTCATACTGTCATACATCTGATTCTCATTCCCTCTACATGCCTATCAAAAGCTTTCACTGGAAGGGCCTTAGTGAAAGGATCTGCCAGGTTATCTTCTGATGCAATCTTGGTCACAACAACTTCTCATCGCTTTACGATTTCTCGTATCAGATGGTACTTGAGCTCTATGTGTTTACTTGTCTTATGGGCTCTTGGTTCCTTCGAGTTTGCAACTGCACCACTATTATCACAATAAATTGTGATAGTTCTGTGCAAATCGGGAATCACATCCAAGTCTATCAAGAAGTTCCTGAGCCACACAACTTCTTTGGCCGCCTCAGAGGCCGCCACATACTCAGCTTCCATGGTAGAGTCCGCCACGCATTTCTGCTTGACACTCCACCATACAATGACTCCATCTCCCAAAGTAAATACAAAACCTGAGGTAGACTTATTGTTATCCCTATCTGATTAAAAGTCAGAATCTGTGTAATCTACAGGGAGTAATTGGTCTGCTTGGTAAACTAGCATATAATTCCTAGTCCTTCTCAGGTACTTCAATATATGCTTTACCGCAGTCTAATGTCCCTGTCTTGGATTACTCTGATATCTGCTAACCATGCCTACGGCAAAGCAGATATTCGGTCTCGTACATAGCATGACATACATGAGGGTTCCTACTGCCAAAGCATAAGGAACCGCCTTCATCTCCTCTATCTCCTTAGATGTTCTAGGACACATCTCCTTAGATAAAGAAACTCCATGCCTGAAAGGTAGAAAACCTTTCTTGGTGTTTTGCATGTTAAAACGATCTATAATGGTGTCTATGTATGAAGCTTGAGATAAGCACAACATCCTTTTCTTGCGATCCCTTATAACCTTGATCCCAAGGATGTGTCCCACTTCTTCCAAGTCCTTCATATCAAACTGTTTGGATAACCATACCCTTACGTCCGATAATACCTTGACATTGTTGTCAATTAACAAAATGTCATCTACGTATAGTACAAGAAATATCACTACGTTTCCGTCACATCTCTTGTATACACAAGACTCATCCGGACTTTGAATAAATCCATAAGACTGGATTACCTCATCAAAGTGGATGTTCCAAGACCTCGAAGCTTGCTTCAATCCATAAATGGACCGATTAAGCTTGCACACAAGATTCTCTTTGCCCTTTGCAATGAATCCCTCTGGTTGCTTCATATAGATGTTTTCCTTAAAACTTCCATTAAGAAAAGTTGTCTTGACATCCATCTACTACACCTCATAATCCATATGAGCAGCAATACATAAGAGAATCCGGATAGACTTAGGCATGGCAACCGGCGAAAAGGTTTCCTCATAATCGATGCCCTATTTTTTAGTATACCCTTTCACAACAAGCCTCACTTTGAAGGTCTCAACCTTCCCGTCTATTCCTCTCTTTCTTTTGTAGATCCATTTGCATCCAATGACTTTTACACCATTGAGTGGTTCTACTAGCTCCTAGACTTGATTTGAATCCATAGATTCTATCTCAGAATTCATCGCAGTTTGCCAAGATACCGAATCTTTATCTTGGATCACCTCGTCATATGTCCAGGGGTCAGGTTCATATTCGCCAGGGATCAAATTAGAAGATTATCCCAAGAACATGAATCTCTAAGGCTGTCTAACAACCCTCCCACTATGACGAGGTATTACCTGTGTATCCTCTGTGACACGCGGTGCAGTGACTTGTGGTATATTCTCTTGTACTGGTGGTACTGAAGAAGTGACTTCCCCTCTCAATTCCTCCAGAACAGTCTTACTCATGGGCTTGTGGTTCATCAGATAGTCTTCCTCTAGAAATCTGGCATTCATGCTAACGATCACCCTCTGATCTCTAGGACTATAAAACAAACCACCTTTCGTTCCTCTAGGATAGCCAACAAACATGCGCACTTCTGTATGAGATTCCAACTTACCAACATCTGCCTTCAACACATATACTGGACTCCCCCAAGTCCGAATATGTCTCAGATTAGGCTTTCGCCCAGTCCACAATTCTGTGGGAGTAGAAGGCACTGATTTAGATGGTACCAAGTTTAGAATGTACATTGTCGTATCTAGAGCATATCCCCAGAACGAATCTGGCAACTCAGAATAACTCATCATCGATCTAACCATCTCCATAAGAGTCATATTCCTTCGCTCTCTTACACCATTCTGCTGAGGTGTGCTAGGTGCAGACAATTGGGATTGAATCCCAGCCTCTGATAAGTAATTCCTAAACTCTCCCAAGAGGTACTCACCACCACGATCAGATCGTAGTGTCTTGATACTCCTACCTTGACGTTTCTCCACATTAGCCTTGAATTCTTTGAACTTGTTAAAGCATTCAGACTTGCGACGCATCAAGTAAATATATTCATATCTTGAATAATCGTCTATAAAGGAGATGAAATATTCAAAACCACCTCTAGCCTAGATAGACATAGGACCACACAAATCAGAATGAACCAATTCCAACACATCTTTGGCTCTATACCCCTTGGCCTTAAAAGGCCTCTTGGTCATTTTACCCTCCAAGCAAGATTCGCAGGTTGGGAAATCTTCCACCACTAATGAACCCAGAGGTCAATCAACTATCAACCTTTGAATTCTGCTTAGGTTAATATAACCTAGCCTTGGATGTTAAAGATATGTTTGGTTCATCTTCAAAGGTTGTTTTCTCTTATTAAAATTAGAAGATGAGTTATTCACTTCTATTTGCATCGTGGGAGCTTTTGGTTCAAGTGTATATAAATTTCCTATCAATGCACCAGAACAGATAATCTCCCTATTCCTTTTTATAATAACTCTGTCATTAAAAGAAATAAAATATCCATCCATAAATAATTTAGAAACCGAAATCAAATTCTTTCTAAATAAGGGTACATAAAGGCAATTCTTAAGAACCAAAACTTTATTCTTCTCAAAAGACAAATAAACATCTCCCACTGCAACAGCCGCTACCTTCGTAGCATCACCCAAGTAGATGGTAATCTCCCCTTCAACTAGTCGTCTAGTTTCCTGGAACCCCTATAAAGTATTGCAGACATGATCAGTGGCTCCCGTATCTACACACCAAGTGCTGGTAGATAACACCGCTAAACATGTTTCAACGACTAGACCAAAAGATATACGTTTGTTCTGCTTCCGGTTGGGGTAGTCCTTCTTCCAGTGTCCAGTCTGCTTGCAAGTGAAGTACTTGCCTTTCGGCTTCTTCACTCCTCTCTGAGATTCTCCCACCACCTTTGCCCCAGTTTATTTCTTCTTCTTCTTGCCTTTCGGCTTAGAAGTTGAAACCTTTTGGGCAACCATGGCCTCCGTTTGAGTCCATGGTTCAAGTGTATATAAATTTCCTATCAATGCACCAGAACAGATAATCTCCCTATTCCTTTTTATAATAACTCTGTCATTAAAAGAAATAAAATATCCATCCATAAATAATTTAGAAACCGAAATCAAATTCTTTCTAAATAAGGGTACATAAAGGCAATTCTTAAGAACCAAAACTTTATTCTTCTCAAAAGACAAATAAACATCTCCCACTGCAACAGCCGCTACCTTCGTAGCATCACCCAAGTAGATGGTAATCTCCCCTTCAGCTAGTCGTCTAGTTTCCTGGAACCCCTACAAAGTATTGCAGACATGATCAGTGGCTCCCGTATCTACACACCAAGTGCTGGTAGATAACACCGCTAAACATGTTTCAACGACTAGACCAAAAGATATACATTTGTTCTGCTTCCGGTTGGGGTAGTCCTTCTTCCAGTGTCCAGTCTGCTTGCAAGTGAAGCACTTGCCTTTCGGCTTCTTCACTCCTCTCTGAGATTCTCCCACCACCTTTGCCCCAGTTTATTTCTTCTTCTTCTTGCCTTTCGGCTTAGAAGTTGAAACCTTTTGGGCAACCATGGCCTCCGTTTGAGCACTCTGACGAAATAGTCCTCTGCCGCCTGGAGTTCTGTCAGAAGCTCCGCCAACGAATACAACCTCTTATTCATGTTGTAGTTCAGGCGAAACTGCTCAAAACTCCTAGGTAGAGACTGGAGAATGATATCGACCTAGGTTTCCCCATCGATCTCAGCTCCGAGGACTTCCAGCTGATTCAAATGAGCCATCATCTTGAGAACATGATCCCTCACGGGTGTTCCCTCGATCATGGTGGTCGTCATCAAGTTCCTCATGGCTTCCTGCCTTGTAGCCCGATTCTGGTGTCCAAAAAGCTCTTTGAGATTGAGAATCATGTCATAAACAGTGGGTATGACTTGATGCTGATGTTGCAGTACATTTGAAATATATGCCAAAATGTAACATTGCGTCATCTCATCAGCTTTAATCCACTTCTTATAACTCTCCTTCTTCTTTTCCCCAGAATCATCGCAGGCTTAGGAAGGCACTCTTCGAGGAGTACATATTTGTATTTCTCAGCAATCAAGACAATGTCAAGATTCCTCTTCCAATCAACATAATTGGGTCCAGTAAGTTTATTTTCCTTCAGTATCACAGCAAGTGGGTTGAAAGTCATTTTTGAAAAACCTAAGAATCACATAGATCAAAATATTAGATTTCAAAAAATTATTGATTCCTCAAACAATAAGATTTTAAAACCAACCAACACCTCAAAACATCGAGAATGTCGTATGCCACGTGTAACACCCGCCCTTCCCGTCCTCCTAACACACATCCTATAGACGGACGGCGGCGCTACGCGATCATACATTCATGCATATAACAGCGGAAGCATTTAAAAACTTTACAACTTTTAACTCTAATTATATTAACCCAATTAACCTAACAATTTAATCATGGCAAAAGGTCTTAGCAATTTATTTAACTAAACATGTATTAACCATTTCAAGGTTCATAAAAATAAACATGAGTAACAACCATAGAAAGCATTAACGTCTCCTAACAGTTTACACATAAACTGAAAATCATGCATAAGTCCGTATATGAAAAATGATCTCGTCCACCATGCCACTGCCACACACATCTTTGCCCCTCTTGCTGGTCCCTTTAATTTATCCATTCCTTGCCCTTTTCTGTAGTACAAGGAAAGTAAACTGTAAGCACATAGGCTTAGTAAGGTCCTTTCCTACTCACAACAACATGTATCATGAATTAAATGCAAAGTAATGACATGTTCGTTAAACAACATATGAGCACAGCATTTATTTAAAGTAGAGACATGATCAATTTAGGAAAAGAATATAAACTTAGCATTTTCATTGCAACAGTACATTGTCTCTAAACATGATAATTCGATGAACATAAAATGGTATATGCAGGATGCTCTTTGAAAACATATAGTTTATATGCTTAAACATAATCTCAACATATTGGGTCCGACATTGTACCACACACATCATTCGCGCGCATCCTAAATATATCCGAGGTAGCTAATCCCAAACCTACTAGGTTACTAGGTCCGTACTATGTCCGTCGACCTAGGAGCAACCTTGGAGCTCATCCTGTGGACCTTGTTAGGGTTCGGTACAAGCCATGCATAAAGTAAAATAATATACATGTTTTTTGTCCTAAAGAGTGTTCTTGTCTCCACTCTTAGGGAAACATTTCTTAGACATTTCATATACGTGAGTCATGCCTAACATGGGTGAAAACATAAGTATGTAGCATAACATAAATCGGCATGAGTACAATTTAACATGGCATAAGGTAGTGACATAAGGAAAATTAATCTAACATAAATAGAAATCATCATCTAACATGCATAACGTGGAAGAATTTCAACAAGAATAATTTCTCTAATCCTATTAGCCGAACCTTCTACACATAGTTCTAGATTCTTTCGTTCAAAATCAAGCATACAATATTACATCGTAAGCACTTATACTCAGGTGAGGGGATACTTACCTCCTATGCTTTTTCATCAATTTATACCGTTAGACTTCGCAAAGAGAAAACCTCCTGCTTGAACATCTTGGTGCCCTTGAAGATCTCCTCCATGGTCATAGAGGCGGTGAGCACGCGGGTCGCTCCCTCGATCACGCCCTGGACGAGATTCTTCACGTGGTCGGAGTTCTTGTCATGGGGAGCGATGAGGCGGGCATAGCGGATGAGGCTCTCGACGTCGTCGGTGTGGGTACCGATGGTGAAGACGACAGCTGGAGGAAAAACGAGTGAGAGAGAGAGAGGGAGGTCGGCGTGAGGTTTTAGAGAGAGGAAAGAAAAGAAATATATATATAAATTAGGATTTTTCTTAACCTAATTATCCCTTTAAATGATCAGCTAGATTAATCAACTTCTTTCTTTTTTTTCTACCAATAGATATATTCTGTTATATCCTACTCATTGGTAATCTTATGACTTAGTGGTGGGAAGCCGTTTCCCCCAAATCAACGGTTCATGGTTCAAGCCTCGACTACGAACTATTTATTCATTTTTTTTATTCTTTTATATATATATATATATATATATATATTTCCTTTAAATAAAAATATAGTAACTAAAATTTGGGATGTTACAATTCCTTATACCTTATAAAAGTTTCGTCCTCGAAACTTAGAACAACTCGGGGTACTTTTGCTTCATGTCATCTTCACGTTCCCAGGTGGCTTCTTCGTATCGTTGACTTTGCCATAGAACCTTCACTAAGGGTACTTCTTTATTCCTTAGTCTTTTGACTTCTCGGTCTAGTATCCGGATAGGTCGACTTTCATAGCTCAGGTCCTCTTGAATTTGCACTTTCTGTGGCTCGACCACTTGGTCGGTACTGGAAATGCACTTCTTAAGCATCGAGACATGGAACACGTTGTGAATAGCAGGCATCTCCTGAGGTAGTCCTAGCTCATAAGCTACCTTGCCAACTCTTTTTAGGATCTTGTACGGTCCTACGTATCGCGTACTTAGCTTTCCTTTCTTCCCGAATCTCATTATTCCTTTCATAGGAGCTACCCGGAGAAATACCAAATCTCCGACATTGAATTCCAAAGGTCTACGTCGCTGATCCGCATAGTTCTTCTGCCGACTCTAAGCAGTCTCTATTCTTTGGCGGATATTCTGTATCGCTCGGGTGGTGTCGTCAATGAAATCCGTCTGAAGTCCCATCTCTTTCTTCTCACCACCTTCGTACCAACAGATCAGAGACCTACATCTCCTCCCATATAATGCTTCATAAGGTGTCATTCCGATGGTAGCTTAGTAGCTATTATTGTAAGTGAATTCTGCTAAACATAAGTAGTGGCACCAACTTCCTTTGAAATCCAAGGTACAAGCTCGTAACATGTCTTTCAGTACTTGGTTCACCCTTTATGTTTGCCCATCTGTCTGAGGATGAAAGGCGGTACTGAAACGCAACTTCGTGCCAAGTGTCTTATGAACGCATCCCCAAAACTGTGAAGTGAAGTGACCATCCCTATCTGAAATGATGGTCTTGGGAATACCATGCAGTCTGATGATTTCCTTAGCATATAATTGAGCCAGTTGCTCAATCGAATATGTCATCTTGATCGCTAGGAAATGAGCTGACTTTGTCAATCTGTCAACGATAACCCATATAACGTCATATCCGTTCGTAGTCCTGGGAAGACCTGAAATGAAATCCATAGAGATGTCTTCCCATTTCCACTCTGGAATTTGGATCGGTTGCAGAACTCCTCCTGGCCTCTGGTGTTCTGCTTTAACTCGGCAGTGCAGATCTTGACGTCTTTGAGCTACGTCCCTCTTCATACCGGACCACCAGAACTTCTCTTTCAGGTCTTGATACATTTTGGTGGATCCCGGATGCATAGAATAGGGGGTTTCGTGAGCCTCCTCTAATATCTTTTTGCGTAGTTCTGAATCATTAGGGATACATAACCGATCCCTAAGGTATAATACTCCTCTATTGGCGATACGGAAACCCTCGCCTTTTCCTTCTAGGATCTCCTGCTTGATCCTATGGAGACTTGGATCATCACTTTGTTTTGCTAATATGCCATCGAATAGTGCTGGTATTATTGCCATGGTCGAAAGCTGCCCGAAAATAACCTCGATTCCATAGCACATAGTTTCCTTCTCTAGCGGTCGAGACAATACCGATAAGGACATCAGGGTGGTACTAGACTTCCTGCTGAGTGCATCAGCCACTTTGTTTGCCTTGCCAGGATGGTAAAAGATCTTGCAGTCATAGTCCTTCACGAGCTCCAGCCATCTGCGTTGTCTCATATTGAGGTCCTTTTGAGTGAAGAAATACCGCAGACTCCGGTGATCCGTATAAATCTTGCACTGTGCTCCATACAGATAGTGCATCCATACCTTGAGAGCGAAGATCACAACTGCTAGCTCTAAATCATGAGTGGGATAGTTCTTTTCATGTTCCTTGAGTTGCCTAGAGGCATAGGCAATAGCTTTACCCCTCTGCAAAAGTACAACTCCGAGTCCCAATCCGGAGGCATCGCTGTACATGTCGAAGCTCTTGTCGTTCTCTGGGAGAGTAAGGATTGGAGCACTTGTAAGTCTCCTTTTCAGCTCCAAGAAACTCTTCTCACATTCCTCTGTCCATACATACTTCTTGTTCTTCCGGGTGAGAACTTTCATAGGTGCTGCTGTTCTGGCAAAGTCTTCTATGAATTTCCGATAATAGCCCGCTAATCCGAGAAAACTCCTCACTTCGCTAGCATTCTTTGGCCTGCTCCAGTTACTCACAGCTTCAATCTTTCTTGGGTCTACCATAACTCCGTCTTTGGATATAATATGACCCAGAAAAGATACTTGATCGAGCCAGAATTCACATTTGGAGAACTTGGCATATAGTTGCTTTTCTCAAAGAATCTGTAATACCATCTTCAGGCGTTCGACATGCTCTTCTTGATTTCTCGAATAGACGAGGATATCGTCAATGAAGACGATCATGAACTTGTCAAGAAACGTCGAGAATACCCGATTCATCAGGTCCATGAACATAGCAGGAGGATTCGTCACTCCGAAAGGCATGACTACGAACTCATAGTGTCCGTATCTTGTTCGGAAAGCTGTCTTCGGTATATCATCTGGTTTCACTTTCACTTGATGATAGCCAGATCTGAGGTCAATCTTTGAAAAGATGGTGACACCTTTTAACTAGTCGAACAGATCGTCAATCCGTGGTAAAGGGTACATATTCTTGATCGTCACATTATTTAACGCTCGGTAGTCTATGCACAGGCGCATAGTCTCATCCTTCTTCTTTACGAACAGTACTGGAGCTCCCCATGGAGAGTGACTAGGGCGAATAAAACCCTTGTCGAGTAACTCCTGTAGCTGTCCCTGAAGTTCTTTCTGTTGGGTTTTCGGCACCGCGGCGTGTGTGTGTTCGATCATGTTTCGTAAACATGAGCACAGCGGAAGAAATAAAAAATAATAAATCTACATTTATTATAACACACACAACATACGCATGCATAGTACAACATGTGTAGACATAACCGTAAATTTAAATTTGCAATAAAAGGAAATTTAACTACGTTATACCTTTCGTATTACGTGTAGTGGGAACGACATCAACCGGAAGGATCCTCGCTAGAATCGTCTCTATCCGTATCCACGCCGAGTATCCTTAGGATGACTTCACTAAGCCACGAGCTTCGTCTTCGTACGGGTTACTAGCCTCGTGTTGAAGACGACGTGATCGAGATATGATCACGATCCGAATCCAAATTCGGATCCAAAACGAGTCCTCAAAACTCGCTTCTCCGGAGAGGTATTCGTCAACCGATTGACGAATCCTTCGTCCTCCACCTCAGAGGATTACCGGAGATCGAATCCCCGGTAAGTTAGCCGCTGTCGGAGCTCTAACCGTCGTCCAAACGACGCTCCGATGAGAGGAGAACAAGCTGTCCAGAAAACTGGACAGCTTTGGTGGAGGAGATAGGCGCCGGCCAACCAATGGAAGATAAAGCTCACCTTGATGCCAAACCTAAAGGAGATCACCGGAGCAACAACCGGCAGCTCGGCCGTGGCGAGGAAAGAAAGCTCATACGGGGCCGGTTGGAGGAGAAGTGGGCGGCGGCAAGGAGTTGGCGCCGAGAACTCCAATGAGGAGGTGGGCGGCAACTTCAAGCTAGGGTTTTGGATTAGGGCTTAACAATCCCTTAAGCCCTCTTTTATAGAGAACTAATTCTCTTAATGGTTATTGGATCATAACCATTAGGCCCGTTAACCCGCTCCATTAATATAAGTTAAAATAAACCAAACCATGATGGTTTATTTTAAGTTAAAACGAACCGAACCAACTTTTGGTTCATTCGTTTAAAATAAACCAAACCCTTTGGTTTATTCTCCTCCATTGGATTAGAACCAAACCATTTTGGTCCATCCATTATGTCTTCATAAGACATGGCTCATCCATGCTTCCATTGCTACTGAAACGATTTCATGCTCGCTCCATGTTTGGTCCAACCAAACCTAGTTTCTCTCGGTCTGAGAATCCCATTCTCAAGCTCATTTTAAATCCTTCGGATTACGCTCGTTGTGCGTGTGACCAAATAGGTTCTCGGTTTATGTTGGTTGTCTATAATTAACCATTAATTATAGAACGATCATGAGTGGCACCTAGTAGTACATCATGATCCCCAATTAACCGAAAAGATCAACGGTTGATCCAGAACTATTTCTGAAACCCTTCAGCAGCTCGAATGATTCGTGCCCCATTCCCTTCACTCATCTTATACCCACTTGGTTCAGGACATGGTCTATAGTATCAGTCCCCACTAGACTGACTACGTCACACCTAGCCCAAGTATCATTTCCTCGTCCTACGGATTCTAGTTACTCAACATGTATCGAAGAGTACATTACTCTAAACATGTAATGCTTTGGCCAAAGACTTTAGTAACAATCCGACGAGAGGCCATGGATATACATCTCCTCGCAAGGAGTGGTGAATCCTTTATAGGCTATTCAAACACCTTCGATCATTTCGACTTATACCCAATCATCCCGGGTCCACATCTCCTTAGAGATGTTTGCTTAAGATATCAAAGCATAAGTCTCCATGATCAAGATGACTTGAATACCGCAAGTCAAAGGAACATCGCACTTAAGCTACAGTAAGAACTTCATTGACATATCTATATATGCAGAGAACCATATGAAGTCTTACGGCTGGTCACTCCAATGAACTAGTTACCATAACTAGCATCCACGATCAACTCCGGACATCACAATGTCTCCAGCCAGTGAGAATCAGCTGCTTGGATACACCAAGGAGTATACCTCGTGCTAGTCTCGACAGAATCAATGATATCCAAATCCATCAATTTATCGACTAGGGATAATTCCGATACATCACAATTACACATGTAGAGATACTCACTAGTTGTGATCCAATCACAAATTCTCTCATGCTGTGAATCGTATCGTGGACATTCAGTAAATGAGTTTAAGATCCAATCAAATACATGAAACATGTATACTCAAATAGTGAATCTTCATTTATCATATAAATGGTTCATACATAAGGCGATTGCCTTAGGACATCTCTCATATATTACTAACACCTTCAATTCGGTCGGCGCCATCCGGTAAGGTGCTTTAGAGATCGAGTGAGTACCAGGAATTAATTCGATCTCAAATTCAATTTCCCTATCAGGGGCTAACCCTGGTAGTTCATCAGGAAATACCTCTGGGTAGTGGAATACTACTCTGACATCTTCTAGCTTTTGGTCCTCGGCTTGACTTGTATCAACCATATGTGCTAGAAACCCAGTGCATCCCCTATCTAACATCTTGCGTGCCTTTAGAGCTGATAAGAATTTATAGGTTCTATTCCTTGGCTCTCCAATGAATTCAAACATAGGTTCTGCCTCAGGCTGAAAGACCACTTTTCTCTTATGGCACTCGATCGAAGCACCGTACTTGCTTAAAAAATCCATGCCCAATATGACATCATAATCCTGCATGCCGAGCACTATCAGATCATAGTAGAGTTCTCTGTCTGCAATTCTGATGGGTGCGGCTCGCAGCATATGAGTAGAAGGCATCACTTCTCCCGAGGGCAGTGTTAGTGAAAGCCCTAGAGCCAATCATATGATGATTGTTGTATGGACTTTATTGTATCATATTCCTATTTATAAAGGCATAGTTATTATATTTACTTGTATTGGTGCCAAATAACTAAATATAATAATGTCCTTGAGTAGTAGGTTCTTATCTATATCAATCGATTGGTTGAATCGATAATGAGATGATATAGAGAACACTACTCTTAATCATTCCTAGTCGAGTATTAACATTCAGGGACAATGTTAATGCGTAGAGACTAGCATGTAGGTCAACAAGATGACTTGATCTCACAAGTCATGGATATGAGATATCAAGTTGACACATGGGTATGCATTGGAGAATGTGTACTGAATGACCCGCCATGAGAAAGTATCGTGGATCGTTATATGAGTGTCATATACTTTCTCATGTGGCTATTAGTATGACTATTAGTCCTTAGATCTGAAGTCACCATGGTTCCCTACATAAGGAGTTGCATACTTTGGCTTCGTCAAACATCACCCGTAAATGGGTGGACTATAAAGGCGATTACTGGATATGTAACAAATTATGCGGAGGGATGTGAGTGATGTAGATGGGATCTATCCCTCCTATATGACGGGGGTGACATCGATATTCTTGATAGAGTAAGACCACGAAGTGCAAGACCATGCCCAAATGAGTTAATATGAGATATTGAGCTCATTTGATTAGAGTGAGTCTACTTGGAGTTCAAGATTTAGATTGTACCGAGGATGACACGGTCTATGCCTCGATTGGTCAATCTAGATGTCAAGGATAGAGGGACATTGTCACATATTCTGAGAGTCACAATTAGTAGTCACAAAGGTGATGTTGGAGCTCAACATTCTTGTAACTTGGGTAGCAATGATGTGTTGCTAGATACCGCTCATTGCTTATGTTCCTAAATCGGTTTAGGGACATTGCCAACGTTACAAGAACCTATAGGGTCACACACATAAGAGCAATTAGATGGAGATTATGTTCATATGATGAACCATGAGGATTAGGTTCATGGGATGAACCAAATTGGATTAAGAGTAATTCAAATTAGACTAATTGAGTTAGACTCTAGTTGATTCAAGTGTTGAATGAGTCTAATTTAGATTTGATTCATCAAATTAATTTAAATTAAATGAATAGAGATTCACTAAATTAAATTGACTTGAGTCAAGTGGTTAGATTTGATCAACCATGGGAGATTAGATGTCAAGTTTGACTTGACTTGAGAGGGAAGATGAAAGGTCAAGTTTGACTTGACCAAATGCCATGTCATGATGATGACTTGGCATGGCCGGCTAATGATGATGCTTCACATCATCAATGACTTTGTCAATTGGTGCCACATCATGAGGGAGACCAAGGGTCATGGGAGTTACATGCATGCATGTAACCCCCTTCCTTGAAGTGGCCGGCCACTTTAGGGGTTTCAAAGTGGGAATTCATTTTGTGAGTTACTCATTCCATCATCTTCAACCTTGGATCATCTTCCTCTCAAGCTCTCTCCGTCTCCCAACCTCCTCGGCCGAAATTCCTAAAGGAGTGCTACCACACTCTAAGGCATTTTTCTCCACCTATTGCTTGTGTGGATACCATAGAGGAGTGTGCACTTGACACTCTCGAGTTCCGATGAACTTCTGGACGAGCGGGATAAGCGAAGGGCATTGCTACGAGGGTAATGTTCTAACCTCTTAGATCTAAGGTAGATCTAGGATTTTTGTAAGCACATACATGTTTTTATATTTTTATACTTCGCACGAATCCGTGGCCGGAGCTTCCGAGGTTTCCGCAATGCAGAAAGCGGTTTTTGCGGCTCGGAAAAAACCCAACAGTGGTATCAGAGCCACGTGCGAAGCATGTATGTGTTTCGTCTTTGTAATTTTTGTATTAGATATAAAAAATTACAGATTTATAAGTTTCTGTAAATTTCCTAATTTTATAGAATTTTTGGGTATTTTTCTCAAAGAGTCGAAGCAATAAGTGTTGGGACACTTGTAGGCTTCAACCGTCGAGAAAAACTCTCCGAAATGGCGAGTTCTCGCTTTAGGTTTTTGGGATAGTGACTTAAGTCGCTGTAGGATCATAGTAGGGACACTCGCAAAGTTAATTTTGCGAGTATGGGCGCTGCCCTATCCCCGAAAGGGGCTTTGTCCCGCGATCGCGCCCGGAAACCGCTTAGCGGGACCGTTACGGAGAGGTGACTCATTAATTTGAAAAAAATTAGGAAAAATTATAGAAATTTCTGTAAAAATACATAATTTAGAATTATGTATAATTCTGTGATTGTCATGTCTCAATGACCCCAATTTGATTGGATTATGTGTGTTGTAATTCATAATACGGCCTGCGTGCCATTTTGTGGTTGTGCGTGTTGTATAGTGTATGCGACCTGCGCGTCGTACCTCTTCTTTTGATATTCTAGTTGTAATTAGTTTTTAGACTCGAATGTAACTCGAGTTTCATATTTGTAATGTACAAAATGGAGTGGTGGAAAGTCCACTCGAAGACGAGATTACGAGAAGGGTGACGACGACACATGGCGGTCAAAGGAAGCGCTTGGAAAAGCCGCTAGCCTTAGGTTGACCGTCCGATCTTCTCATTGGCTTGAGAAGATCGTAGTAGGGCCATGACTATATCACATTTATTTATATATATATATGTTGATATATATATATATATATTTAATTGATTTTGCTTGTATGTATGTGATGCATGCTAGTAGAATAATGCTTGTATGTATATGATGCATGCTAGGATAATTTTCTTGTATGTATATGATGCATGCTAGAATAATGAATGTATGTATATGATGCATGCTAATATAGGATAATAAAGGCCTAAATGCGTATAAGATACACATTACGATTAGATTAGATCATAATCGAATCAACTCGAAAATGCCTACCGAGCCTTGATACCCATCACTACCTCGATCATTTGTTGTTGTTGAATCTGCCAAAGCAGAGCAACGCATATTATCTTGGTAGGGTGCGGAGGGACAATCTTGGTCCCACCTATCACGCTTGGGTTAGAGTAAGCTCAATTAGATTGAGCAAAACTAGTTAAACTCAATTGGATCGAGTAGAACTATAAGCATATTCCAATCGTTGGAACGATAGGTCAAGATCGCATTTACACTAAATCTTGGGCGATTTAGCCAAAGCTAACTCATGGTCTTTTGTAAATGTGGATCTTGATCCTATAAACAAGAGTTGCATAGAGATGTAATCGGTAATGTGTTACCCACCGATCATACTAAGTCTTGGGCGATTTAGCCAAAGCTAACTCAAGGCTTAATATGATGTGGATCTTGTCCCGCAAGAATTATAGCTAGTTTGTATGAATCTAGTAATGTGGTTTGACCACATCCATAACTCGATTCTACAAAAAAAATTCCTATAATTCAGTGGGAGCATCATTTGATTAAAAGCCTAATTAAATCATAAAAGGAATATGATATTAATTCTCTGCATTGTATGTTGTAGATAACTATGTCGACAAACACGAACACTCTCTCTCTGCGATCTGTCCTTGAGAAGGACAAGCTCAATGGAGCAAATTTCTGGGTAGTACAGAAAATTGTTCTCACCCAAGAAAGGAAGTTATGCGTCTGAGCGCGGCCCATTCGGAGGCACCTCCTGCCACTGCCTCGCGAGCTGACAAAGATGCTTACAAGAAGCATCAAGATGATGCATTAGATGTGTCATGTCTTATGCTCGCGACCATGAACTCTGAGCTTCAGAAGCAACATGAGTTCATGAATGCTTATGATATGGTTGGACATCTTCGTCAACTATATCAAGGACAAGCTAGGCATGAGAGATATGAAGTCTCTAAGGTATTATTTGGGTCCAAGATGCAAGAAGGGACTCCCGTAGGTACATATGTACTCAAGATGATTGGGTACGTAGAAAACCTACAAAGGCTGGGATTCCCACTTGGCCAGAGCCTTGACACGATCTTGCAATCTTTGCCCACAAGCCTCAATTTGTCATGAATTATAACATGAATGAAATTGATAAGTCATTGTCTAAAATGCTCAGCATATTGAGAACTGCTGAGCTTAACCTTAAGAAGGAAAAATCTGACACCATTTTGATGGTGCAGAAGAAGAAAGGCAAGGGCAAGCCTAAAGGTAAGGAAAGTCCCAAGCCAAGGGCAAAGGCAAAGAACTTAAACCCAAAGGAGGGGTAGCGAGGAAGGAGCTTGCTTCCAGCGCAAGGAAGCGAGACACTTTGGAAGCGTAGCTATAAGGCATACGGAAGATCTTAAGAAGAAGAGAAGTGAGACTTCTACTTGGTATAAATGTTATAGAAGTCAATCTATCTATTTCTTCATCATGGGTATTAGATCGGATGTGCATCTCACATTTGTACCAATGTAATGAGAAATGAAATAGCGGGGCATTGACAAAGGCGAGTGGACCTCTGAGTAGGCAATGGAGCAAGGAGTTCTTCTTGTTCTTTGTAGGAACTTATGATCTATCTACGCCCTCTGGGCTTGTACTAGAATTAGATGAATGTTGTTATGTACTGCTTTAACTAAGAACATCATTTGATTTCTTGTTTGGACAAGAAAGGTTTTTCATTTATAATAAAGAACAAATGTTGTTCAGTTTATTTAAATGATATGTTCTATTGTAGTGCACCTCTAATGAACGGACTCTACTTTCTAGACTTAGAGAGCCCTATCTATAACATAAGTACCAAGAGGTTCAAGTCAAATGAGTTGAACCAAACCTATCTCTGGCATTGTCGCTTAGGTCACATAAATGAGAGTCGCTTATCTCAGCTCCATAAGGATGGGCTACTAGACTCATTTGATTTTGAATCATATGAGACATGCGAGTCTTGCCTTTTAGGCAAGATGACCAAGACTCCCTTTAGTGGACATAGCGAAAGAGCAACAGATTTGTCAGGACTTATACATAGTGATGTATGTGGTCCTTTCAATGTTGCTGCTAGAGGTGGTTACAGGTACTTCATTACATTTACTGATGACTTTAGTAGATATGGTTATGTGTATCTTATGACACATAAATCAGAATCCTTTGAAAAGTTCAAAGAATTCAAGAATGAAATACAAAACCAGCTTGGCAAGAGTATTAAGATACTTCGATCAGATCGAGGTGGAGAATACCTTAGTCATGAGTTTTGTGACTATCTAGCTAAGTGTGGGATTCTATCCCAACTCCTCCTGGAATACCACAGTGGAATGGTGTATCCGAAAGGAGGAATCGTACCATATTAGATATGGTACGATCTATGATGAGTCACACAGATCTTCCTATATCCTTTTGGGGATATGCTCTAGACACAGCAGCCTTTACCCTTAACCGTGTACCATCCAAGGCTGTGATAAAGACACCATATACGATATGGACAGGGAGAAATCCCATGATATCTTTTATGAGGATTTGGGGTTGTGAGGCTTACGTTCGACGGCAAGTCTCAGACAAACTGGGACCCAAATCCGATAGGTGCTATTTTGTTGGATATCCCAAGGATACAAAGGGATATTACTTCTACATTCCCAGTTATCACAAAGTGTTTGTGGCAAAAACTGGAGTTTTTCTAGAAAGGGATTTTGTTTCTAGAAAAACTAGTGGGAGTACCTTTGATCTTGAAGAAATTCAAGATAAGGACCATAGCACTGAGGCCTTGATGGAGGTTGAACAGGAACCACAAAGTGTTGTGGGTGATGAGGTTATTGCACAAAGAGTTGTGGAACAACCACCTGTTCATGTAGACCTACCTCTTCGCAGTCCGATGGTACGCGTCACCGAGGAGATATTCATTTCTCTTGTCCGACTGATGACGTAATGCTCATCGAGAATGAGCCTACCTCCCATCGTGAAGCTGTGATGAGCCCAGATTCTGAGAAATGGCTAGAGGCCATGAGATCCGAGATGGAATCCATGTACACCAACCAAGTATGGACTTTGGTTGATCCACCTGAAGGGGTCAAACCCATTGGGTGTAAGTGGGTCTTAAGGAGAAAGACTGACATGGATGGACTTACGCATACCTATAAGGGCCGATTGGTGGCTAAAGGTTTCAAGCAAATTCATGGTATTGACTATGATGAAACCTTTTCTCCAGTGGCGATGTTTAAGTCCATTCGGATCTTGCTTGCTATTGCAGCATACCACGATTATGAGATCTGACAAATGGATGTCAAAACTGCGTTTCTGAATGGAAACTTGCTCGAGGATGTGTACATGACACAACCTGAGAGTTTTGTAGATCCACATCATACTGGGAAGGTATGCAAGCTGCAAAGGTCCATTTATGGGCTAAAGCAAGCTTCTCGGAGCAGGAATCTTCAATTCGATGATGCAATCAAATAGTTTGGTTTCATCAAGAATGAAGATGAACCCTGTGTCTACAAGAGGGTTGATGGGAACACAGTTGTCTTCCTTGTATTGTATGTGGATGACATACTGCTCATTGGGAATGACATCCCTTCGCTACAGTCTGTGAAGACTTGGCTCGGGACGTACTTCTCAATGAAAGACTTAGGTGAAGCAGCCTGTATTTTAGGCATCAAGATCTATAGAGATAGATCTAAGAGATTGCTTGGCCTAAGTCAGAGTACATACATTGACACGGTATTACTTCGGTTTGCCATGCAGAATTCCAAGAAAGGACTTCTGCCGATGTCACATGGTGTGAGTCTTTCGAAGACTCAAAGTCCCTCTTCTAGAGAGGAGAGAGACCGCATGGATAAGATCCCTTACGCATCTGCTATAGGATCTATCATGCGCCATCTTGTGTACTCGTCACGATGTCTCGTATGCTTTGAGCATGACGAGTAGATACCCGATCGGATCGGTGAGCGCCATCGATAGCGATCCAAGAATATTCTTAAGTACTTGAGAAGGACTAAAGAATATTTCTTGATATTTGGAGGCGATGAGGAGCTAGCTGTAAAGGGTTACAGCGATGCCAGCTTCCAAACTGACCAGGATGATTATAGATCGCAGTCAGGGTTTGTGTTTTGCTTGAATGATGGCACTGTGAGCTGGAAGAGTTCGGCAGACACGATTCTTGTCGATTCTACAATGGCCGAGTATATCGCTGCATCTGAGGCAGCAAAGGAGGCAGTTTGGATCCGCAAGTTCATTACTGAGCTTGGGGTGGTTCCTAGCATTGCAGATCCCATAGAGCTCTATTGTGACAACAATGGAGCGATTGCACAGGCTAAGGAACCTCACTCACACCAGCGGACGAAACACATACTACGACGCTTCCATCTCATTCGAGAGATTATCGATAGAGGAGATGTGAAGATTTGTAGAGTACCCACAGAGGCTAACATCGCAGATCTCTTGACCAAGGCTTTGGCACAGAAAAAGCATGATGGTCATACTAGGTCATTGGGTATTAGATACTACGGTGATTGACACTAGTGCTAGTGGGAGATTGTTAGTGAAAGCCCTAGAGCCAATCATATGATGATTGTTGTATGGACTTTATTGTATCATATTCCTATTTATAAAGGCATGGTTATTATATTTACTTGTATTGGTGCCAAATAACTAAATATAATAATGTCCTTGAGTAGTAGGTTCTTATCTATATCAATCGATTGGTTGAATCGATAATGAGATGATATAGAGAACACTACTCTTAATCATTCCTAGTCGAGTATTAACATTCAGGGACAATGTTAATGCGTAGAGACTAGCATGTAGGTCAACAAGATGACTTGATCTCACAAGTCATGGATATGAGATATCAAGTTGACACATGGATATGCATTGGAGAATGTGTACTGAATGACCCGCCATGAGAAAGTATCGTGGATCGTTATATGAGTGTTATATACTTTCTCATGTGACTATTAGTATGACTATTAGTCCTTAGACCTGAAGTCACCATGGTTCCCTACATAAGGAGTTGCATACTTTGGCTTCGTCAAACGTCACCCGTAAATGGGTGGGCTATAAAGGCGATTACTGGGTATGTAACAAATTATATGGAGGGATGTGAGTGATGTAGATGAGATCTATCCCTCCTATATGACGGGGGTGACATCGATATTCTTGATAGAGTAAGACCACGAAGTGCATGACCATGCTCAAATCAGTCAATATGAGATATTGAGCTCATTTGATTAGAGTGAGTCTACTTGGAGTTCAAGATTTAGATTGTACCGAGGATGACACGGTCTATGCCTCGATTGGTCAATCTAGATGTCAAGGATAGAGGGACATTGTCACATATTGTGAGAGTCACAATTAGTAGTCACAAAGGTGATGTTGGAGCTCAACATTCTTGTAACTTGGGTAGCAATGATGTGTTGCTAGATATCGCTCATTATTTATGTTCCTAAATCGGTTTAGGGACATTGCCAACGTTACAAGAACCTATAGGGTCACACACATAAGAGCAATTAGATGGAGATTAGGTTCATATGATGAACCATGAGGATTAGGTTCATGGGATGAACCAAATTGGATTAAGAGTAATCCAAATTAGACTAATTGAGTTAGACTCGAGTTGATTCAAGTGTTGAATGAGTCTAATTTAGATTTGATTCATCAAATCAATTTAAATTAAATGAATAAAGATTCACTAAATTAAATTGACTTGAGTCAAGTGGTTAGATTTGATCAACCATGGGATATTAGAGGTCAAGTTTGACTTGACTTGAGAGGGAAGATGAAAGGTCAAGTTTGACTTGACCAAATGTCATGTCATGATGATGACTTGGCATGGCCGGCCAATGATGATGCTCCACATCATCATTGACTTTGTCAATTGGTGTCACATCATGAGGGAGACCAAGGGTCATGGGAGTTACATGCATGCATGTAACCCCCTTCCTTGAAGTGGCCTGCCACTTTAGGGGTTTCAAAGTGGGAATTCATTTTGTGAGTTACTCATTCCATCATCTTCAACCTTGGATCATCTTCCTCTCAAGCTCTCTCCCTCTCCCAACCTCCTTGGCTGAAATTCCTAAAGGAGTGCTAGCACACTCTAAGGCATTTTTCTCCACCTATTGCTTGTGTGGATATCATAGAGGAGTGTGCACTTGACACTCTCGAGTTCCGGCGAACTTTTGGACGAGCGGGATAAGCGAAGGGCATCGCCACGAGGGTAATATTCTAACCTCTTAGATCTAAGCTAGATCTAGGGTTTTTGTAAGCACATACATATTTTTATATTTTTATACTTCGCACGGATCCGTGGCCGGGGCTTCCGAGGTTTCCGCAACGCAAAAAGCGATTTTTGCGGCTCGGAAAAAACCCAACAGTGGTATCAGAGCCACGTGCGAAGCATGTATGTGTTTCGTCTTTGTAATTTTTGTATTAGATATAAAAAATTACAGATTTATATGTTTCTGTAAATTTCCTAATTTTATAGAATTTTTGGGTATTTTTCTCAAAGAGTCGAAGCAACAAGTGTTGGGACACTTGTAGGCTTCAACCGTCGAGAAAAACTCTCCGAAACGGCGAGTTCTCGCTTTAGGTTTTTGGGACAGCAACTTAAGTCGCTGTAGGATCGTAGTAGGGACACTCGCAAAGTTAATTTTGCGAGTATGGGCGCTGCCCTGTCCCCGAAAGGGGCTTTGTCCCGCGATCGCGCCTGGAAACCGCTTAGCGGGACCGTTACGGAGAGGTGACTCATTAATTTGAAAAAAAATTAGGAAAAATTATAGAAATTTCTGTAAAAATACATAATTTAGAATTATGTATAATTCTGTGATTGTCATGGCCCAATGACCCCAATTTGATTGAATTATGTGTGTTGTAATTCATAATACGGTCTACGTGCCGTTTTGTGATTGTGCGTGTTGTATAGTGTATGCGACCTGCGCGTCGTACCTCTTCTTTTGATATTCTAGTTGTAATTAGTTTTTAGACTCGAATGTAACTCGAGTTTCATATTTGTAATGTACAAAATGGAGCGGTGGAAAGTCCACTCGAAGACGAGATTACGAGAAGGGTGACGACGACACATGGCGGTCAAAGGAAGCGCTTAGAAAAGCCGCTAGCCTTAGGTTGACCGTCCGATCTTCTCATTGGCTTGAGAAGATCGTAGTAGGGCCATGACTATATCACATTTATTTATATATATATATGTTGATATATATATATATATTTAATTGATTTTGCTTGTATGTATGTGATGCATGCTAGTAGAATAATGCTTGTATGTATATAATGCATGCTAGGATAATTTTCTTGTATGTATATGATGCATGCTAGAATAATGAATGTATGTATATGATACATGCTAATATAGGATAATAAATGCCTAAATGCGTATAAGATACACATTACGATTAGATTAAATCATAATCGAATCAACTCGAAAATGCCTACCGAGCCTTGATACCCATCACTACCTCGATCATTTGTTGTTGTTGAATCTGCCAAAGCAGAGCAACGCATATTATCTTGGTAGGGTGCGGAGGGACAATCTTGGTCCCACCTATCACGCTTGGGTTAGAGTAAGCTCAATTAGATTGAGCAAAACTAGTTAAACTCAATTGGATCGAGTAGAACTATAGGCATATTCCAATCGTTGGAACGATAGGTCAAGATCGCATTTATACTAAATCTTGGGCTATTTAGCCAAAGCTAACTCAAGGTCTTTTGTAAATGTGAGTCTTGATCCTATAAACAAGAGTTGCATAGAGATGTAATCGGTAATGTGTTACCCACCGATCATACTAAGTCTTGGGCGATTTAGCCAAAGCTAACTCAAGGCTTAATATGATGTGGATCTTGTCCCGCAAGAATTATAGCTAGTTTGTATGAATCTAGTAATGTGGTTTGACCACATCCATAACTCGATTCTACAAAAAAAAATTCTATAATTCAGTGGGAGCATCATTTGATTAAAGGCCTAATTAAATGATAAAAGGAATATGATATTAATTCTCTGCATTGTATGTTGTAGATAACTATGTCGACAAACACGAACACTCTCTCTCTGCGATCTGTCCTTGAGAAGGACAAGCTCAATGGAGCAAATTTCCTGGACTGGTACAGGAACTTGAGAATTGTTCTCACCCAAGAAAGGAAGTTGTACGCCCCGAGCGGCCTTATTCCGAGGCACCTCCCGCCTCGCGGTGACAAAGATGCTTACAAGAAGCATCAAGATGATGCATTAGATGTGTCATGTCTTATGCTCGAGACCATGAACTCTGAGCTTCAGAAGCAACATGAGTTCATGAATGCTTATGATATGGTTGAACATCTTCGTCAACTATATCAAGGACAAGCTAGGCATGAGAGATATGAAGTCTCTAAGGCATTATTTGGGTCCAAGATGCAAGAAGGATTGAGGTACATATGTACTCAAGATGATCGGGTACGAAAACCTACAAAGGCCGGGATTCCCACTTGGCCAAGAGTCGCCACCGACTGATCTTGCAATCCACAAAGCCTTCAATCAATTTGTCATGAATTATAACATGAATGAAATTGATAAGCCATTACAAATGCTCAAAGATGTTGAGAATCCGAGCTTAACCTTAAGAAGGGTAAAATCGACACCATTTTGATGGTGCAAGAAGAAAGGCAAGGGCAAGCCTAAAGGTAAGGGAAAGTCCAAGCCAAGGGCAAAGGCAAAGAACTTAAACCCAAAGGAGGGGTAGCCAAGGAAGGGCTTGCTTTTCCATCGCAAGGAAGGTGACACTGGAAGCGTAACTGCAAGGCATACCTGGAAGATCTTAAGAAGAAGAGAAGTGAGACTTCTACTTCAGGTATAAATGTTATAGAAGTCAATCTATCTATTTCTTCATCATGGGTATTAGATACCGGATATGCATCTCACATTTGTACCAATGTGCAGGGGCTGAGAAATAGCAGGGCATTGACAAAGGGCGAGGTGGACCTACGAGTAGGCAATGGAGCAAGGGTTGCTGCTGTTGCTGTAGGAACTTATGATCTATCTCTGCCCTCTGGGCTTGTACTAGAATTAGATGAATGTTGTTATGCGTCTGCCTTAACTAAGAACATCATTTCAGTTTATTGTTTGGACAAGAAAGGTTTTTCATTTATAATAAAGAACAAATATTGTTCAGTTTATTTAAATGATATATTCTATTATAGTGCACCTCTAATGAACGGACTCTACTTTCTAGACTTAGAGAGCCCTATCTATAACATAAGTACCAAGAGGTTCAAGTCAAATGAGTTGAACCAAACCTATCTCTGGCATTGTCGCTTAGGTCACATAAATGAGAGTCGCTTATCTCAGCTCCATAAGGATGGGCTGCTAGACTCATTTGATTTTGAATCATATGAGACATGCGAGTCTTGCCTTTTAGGCAAGATGACCAAGACTCCCTTTAGTGGACATAGCGAAAGAGCAACAGATTTGTCAGGACTTATATATAGTGATGTATGTGGTCCTTTCAATGTTGCTGTTAGAGGTGGTTACATGTACTTCATTACATTTACTGATGACTTCAGTAGATATGGTTATGTGTATCTTATGACACATAAATCAAAATCCTTTGAAAAGTTCAAAGAATTCAAGAATGAAATACAAAACCAGCTTGGCAAGAGTATTAAGATACTTCGATCAGATCGAGGTGGAGAATACCTTAGCCATGAGTTTCGTGACTATCTAGCTGAGTGTGGGATTCTATCCCAACTCACTCCTCCTGGAACACCACAGTGGAATGGTGTATCCGAAAGGAGGAATCGTACCATATTAGATATGGTACGATCTATGATGAGTCACACAGATCTTCCTATATCCTTTTGGGGATATGCTCTAGACACAGCAGCCTTTACCCTTAACCGTGTACCATCCAAGGCTGTGATAAAGACACCATTTACGATATGGACAGGGAGAAATCCCATGATGTCTTTTATGAGGATTTGGGGTTGTGAGGCTTACGTTCGACGGCAAGTCTCGCATAAACCGGGACCCAAACCGATAGGTGCTATTTTGTTGATATCCCAAGGATACAAAGGGATATTATTTACATTCCTCCAAGACAAAGTGTTTGTGGGTAAAAGACTGGAGTTTTTCTAGAAAGGGATTTTGTTTCTAGAAAAACTAGTGGGAGTACTCGATCTTGAAGAAATTCAAGATAAGGACCATAGCAGAGGCCTTGATGGAGGTTGAACAGAACCACAAAGTATTGTGGGTGATGAGGTTATTGCACAAAGAGTTGTGGAACAACCACCTGTTCATGTAGACCTACCTCTTCGCAGATCTGATAGGGTACGTCGTCAGCCTGTGATATTCATTTCTCTTGTCTGACCATGATGACGTAATGCTCATTGAGAATGAGCCTACCTCTATCGTGAAGTCGTGATGAGCCCAGATTCGAGAAATGGCTAGAGGCCATGAGATCCGAGATGGAATCCATGTACACCAACCAAGTATGGACTTTGGTCGATCCACCAAGGGGTCAAACCCATTGGGTGTAAGTGGGTCTTTAGGAGAAAGACATACATGGATGGACTTACGATACCTATAAGGGCCGATTGGTGGCTAAAGGTTTCAAGCAAATTCATGGTATTGACTATGATGAAACCTTTTCTCCAAAGGGCGATGTTTAAGTCCATTCGATCTTGCTTGCTATCGCAAAGATACCACGATTATGAGATCCGCAGATGGATGTCAAAACCGTGCTTCAATGGAAACTTGCTCGAGGATGTGTACATGACACAACCCGAGGGTTTTGTAGATCCACAAAGATATCGGGAAGGTATGCAAGCCGCAAAGGTCCAGTGATGGGCTAAAGCAAGATTCTCGGAGCTGGAATCTTCGATTCGATGATGCGATCAAACAGTTTGGTTTCATCAAGAATGAAGATGAACCCGGTGTCTACAAGAGGGTTAATGGGAACACAGTTGTCTTCCTTGTATTGTATATGGATGACATACAGCTCATTGGGAATGACATCCCTTCGCTACACTCTGTGAAGACTTGGCTCAGGACGTGCTTCTCAATAAAGACTTAGGTGAAGCAGCCTGTATTCTAGGCATCAAGATCTATAGAGATAGATCTAAGAGATTGCTTGGCCTAAGTCAGAGTACATACATTGACACGGTATTACTTCGGTTTGCCATGGAGAATTCCAAGAAAGGACTTCTGTCGATGTCACATGGTGTGAGTCTTCAAGACTCAAAGTCCCTCTTCTAGAGAGGAGAGAGACCACATGGATAAGATCCCTTACGATCCGCTATAGGATCTATCATGCGTACGCTTTGTGTACTGTCCGATGTCTCAGATGCTTTGAGCATGACGAGTAGATACTGGATCGTGAGCGCCATCGATAGAATAAGAATATTCTTAAGTACTTGAGAAGGACTAAAGAATATTTTTGATATTCGAGGCGATGAGGAGCTAGTCAGAAGGGTTACAAACGATGCTAGCTTCCAAACCGAGTGATGATTATAGATCGCAATGGGGTTCATGTTTTGCTTGAATGGTGGCGCTGTGAGTGGAAGAGTTCAAGCAGACACGATTCTTGATTCTACAATGGCCGAGTATATCGCTGCATCAGAGGCAGCAAAGGAGGCAGCTTGGATCCGCAAGTTCATTACTGAGCTTGGGGTGGTTCCTAGCATTGCATATCCCATAGAGCTCTATTGTGACAACAATGGAGCGATTGCACAGGCTAAGGAACCTCGCTCACACCAGCGGACCAAACACATACTACGGCGCTTCCATCTCATTCGAGAGATTATCGATAGAGGAGATATGAAGATTTGCAGAGTACCCATAGAGGCTAACATCGCAGATCCCTTGACCAAGGCTTTGGCACAGAAAAAGCATGATGGTCACACTAGGTCATTGGGTATTAGATACTACGGTGATTGACACTAGTGCTAGTGGGAGATTGTTAGTGAAAGCCCTAGAGTCAATCATATGATGATTGTTGTATGGACTTTATTGTATCATATTCCTATTTATAAAGGCATGGTTATTATATTTACTTGTATTGGTGCCAAATAACTAAATATAATAATGTCTTTGAGTAGTAGGTTCTTATCTATATCAATCGATTGGTTGAATCGATAATGAGATGATATAGAGAACACTACTCTTAATCATTCCTAGTCGAGTATTAACATTCAGGGACAATGTTAATGCGTAGAGACTAGCATGTAGGTCAACAAGATGACTTGATCTCACAAGTCATGGATATGAGATATCAAGTCACATGGGTAATGCATCGAGAATGTATCGAATGACCCGCCATGAGAAAGTATCATGGATCGCTTATATGAGTGTCATATACTTTCTCATGTGGCTATTAGTATGACTATTAGTCCTTAGACCAAGTCACCATGGTTCCCTACATAAGGAGTTGCATACTTTGGCTTCACAAACATCACCCGTAAATGGGTGGACTATAAAGGCGACATCGGGTATGTAACGAATTATGCGGAGGGATGTGAGTGATGTAGATGGGATCTATCCCTCCTATATGACGGGGGTGACATCGATATTCTTGATAGAGTGAGACCACGAAGTGCATGGCCATGCCCAAATGAGTCAATATGAGATATTGAGCTCATTTGATTAGAGTGAGTCTACTTGGAGTTCAAGATTTAGATTGTACCGAGGATGACACGGTCCATGCCTCGATTGGTCAATCTAGATGTCAAGGATAGAGGGACATTGTCACATATTGTGAGAGTCACAATTAGTAGTCACAAAGGTGATGTTGGAGCTCAACATTCTTGTAACTTGGGTAGCAATGATGTGTTGCTAGATACCGCCATCGCTTATGTTCCTAAATCGTTTAGGACATTGCCAACGTTACAAGAACCTATAGGGTCACACACATAAGAGCAATTAGATGGAGATTAGGTTCATATGATGAACCATGAGGATTAGGTTCATGGGATGAACCAAATTGGATTAAGAGTAATCCAAATTAGACTAATTGAGTTAGACTCGAGTTGATTCAAGTGTTGAATGAGTCTAATTTAGATTTGATTCATCAAATCAATTTAAATTAAATTAATAGAGATTTACTAAATTAAATTGACTTGAGTCAAGTGGTTAGATTTGATCAACCATGGGAGATTAGAGGTCAAGTTTGACTTGACTTGAGAGAGAAGATGAAAGGTCAAGTTTGACTTGACCAAATGTCATGTCATGATGATGACTTGGCATGGCCGGCCAATGATGATGCTCCACATCATCATTGACTTTGTCAATTGGTGCCACATCATGAGGGAGACCAAGGGTCATGGGAGTTACATGCATGCATGTAACCCCCTTCCTTGAAGTGGCCGGCCACTTTAGGGGTTTCAAAGTGGGAATTCATTTTGTGAGTTACTCATTCCATCATCTTCAACCTTGGATCATCTTCCTCTCAAGCTCTCTCCCTCTCCCAACCTCCTTGGCCGAAATTCCTAAAGGAGTGCTAGCACACTCTAAGGCATTTTTCTCCACCTATTGCTTGTGTGGATACCATAGAGGAGTGTGCACTTGACACTCTCGAGTTCCGGCGAACTTTTGGACGAGCGGGATAAGCGAAGGGCATCGCTACGAGGGTAATGTTCTAACCTCTTAGATCTAAGGTAGATCTAGGGTTTTTGTAAGCACATACATGTTTTTATATTTTTATACTTCGCACGGATCCGTGGCCGGGGCTTCCGAGGTTTCCGCTACGCAAAAAGCGGTTTTTGCGGCTCGGAAAAAACCCAACAGACAGGGTCGTTAAGAACTCGCAATCCAAAACTTATGGGGGTATGTCAATCTTCTTTGTGAAAGGCGTAGAGACAAACGAGTGTGTTGCACCAGTATCAAATAATACAGTAGCATGCTGACAGAAAATAATTATCTGACCTGTGACAATAGTAGAATCGTTCGCCACGTCTTCCTTAGTGAGAGAGAAAATCCTGGTATTTGTCGTAACTGGCGGGACTTCCAATCTCCCTTGGCTTATCCGAGTACCTTCTATTGCATCTTGCATCTCGTGGCACCTGCATCGGGCATACTATTGAGGAGGTGCCTAAACCGGGTAGGGCGATCCTTGACTCTGTCCTTCCACAGCGGTAGCATCTATTCGTGCCCTTGTAGCACACCCCGGTATGTGGTTTCCCACATGTAGTACATTGGGGAATCTTGGCTTGTTTGTTCGCTGGACCACCTTTAGAGTCGTTCCATTGTTTCCTCTTGCCACTGTGGTTTCCTTTCCAGTTACCCTGAGCTCGACCTCTGGCCGTCCGACTCTTGCCTTCACTCAGCGTCTTCTTTTCCTGGTTAATATTGTTCAGGTAGTGATCGGTGATTAGGGCACTACTGAACAGCTCCTCTGCGGTCTGCGGTCTATTCACTCTGCCGACCACATTCAGAGCTATCTCAGGTCGGAGCATCTTCAGCATAAGTCTGACCCTTTCTTTTTCTGTGCTGACTAACTCTGGGCATAGGCGTGCGAGTCGGTTGAATCTTTTCACCGCTTCGTTAACTGATAGGTCACCTTGCCTGAACCCGGTGAAATCATCGTAGTGCTTGTTGGTCACTCGCATATGGAAGAATTCTTCGAAAAATTCAGCTTCAAAGTCCGTCCATCTCATTTGGTTTACTTGCCTCTTTGCTTTAATTCTTTCCCACCACATTCGAGCATCTCCAGAAAGGCAAAAGGATGCACACTTAATCTTTTCATGTTCAGGCCAATCCAAAGACTCTACTATGCTTTCCACCATTTTCAACCGGATTTGGGCATCCCCTGGTTCACAATTACCCGAGAAATTCTCCGGTTTCATCCTTTGCCACTAGATCGTAAGCTCGTCGAACTATCGCCAGAGCCTCCTGGTATCCGTGTAGCTGCAGGCCTATCTGGATGCGTCTGCTGGTCCCCTGGTGATCCACTAGGGTCTCCCTGTTGAGTCATTAAGGCATTTATCACTTTTTGTTGTTCAGCGACTTGACGCTGGAGTTCAGTAACCACCTGCATAAGATCCGGTGGAGATTCTGTCTCACTGACTCTATTACCGCGTCTTCTGGCCATGCTTATCTCCATAAATGATAAAAAAAAATGCCAACATAAGTTTATCATCCTTACTTATATTCATGCATACCCAACTAAAAACATTTCTTAGCGTATATATATCATACATGAAATAAATAGAGTAGGCATAGGATGTCTTACTTGGAGCGACAGGATGGAAGCTTGATGTGTGTGTAGTGGAAAGGCAGAACTGGGCTCTGATACCACCTGTAATGCCCGCCCTTCCCATCCTCCTAACACACATCCTATAGACGGGCGACCGCACTACGCGATCATACATTCATGCATATAACAGCGGAAGCATTTAAAAACTTTACAACTTTTAACTCTAATTACATTAACCCAATCAACCTAACAATTTAATCATGGCAAAAGGTCTTAGCAATTTATTTAACTAAACATGTATTAACCATTTCAAGGTTCATAAAAATAAACATGAGTAACAACCATAGAAAGCATTAACGTCTCCTAATAGTTTACACATAAACTGAAAATCATGCATAAGTCCGTATATGAAAAATGATCTTGTCCACCATGCCACTGCCACACACATCTTTGCCCCTCCTGCTGCTCCCTTTAATTTATCCATTCCTTGCCCTTTTCTGCAGTACAAGGAAAGTAAACTGTAAGCACATAGACTTAGTAAGGTCCTTTCCTACTCACAACAACATGCATCATGAATTAAACGCAAAGTAATGACATGTTCGTTAAACAACATATGAGCACAACATTTATTTAAAGTAGAGACATGATCAATTTAGGAAAAGAACATAAACTTAGCATTTTCATCGCAACAGTACATTGTCTCTAAACATGATAATTCGATGAACATAAAATGATATATGCAGGATGCTCTTTGAAAACATATAGTTTATATACTTAAACATAATCTCAACATATTGGGCCCGACATTGTACCACATACATCATTCGCGCGCATCCTAAATAAATCCGAGGTAGCTAATCCCGAATCTACTAGGTTACTAGGTTCGTACTATGTCCGTCGACCTAGGGGCAACCTTGGAGCCCATCCTGTGGACCTTGTTAGGGTCCGGTACAAGCCATGCATAAAGTAAAATAACATACATGTTCTTTATCCTAAAGAGTGTTCTTGTCCCCACTCTTAGGGAAACATTTCTTAGACATTTCATATACGTGAGTTATGCCTAACATGGGTGAAAACATAAGCATGTAGCATAGCATAAATCGGCATGAGTACAATTTAACATAGCATAAGATAGTGACATAAGGAAAATTAAGCTAACATAAATAGAAATCATCATCTAACATGCATAACGTGAAAGAATTTCAACAAGAATAATTTCTCTAATCCTATTAGCCGAACCTTCTACACATAGTTCTAGATTCTTTCGTTCAAAATCAAGCATACAATATTACATCATAAGCACTTATACTGCAGGTGAGGGGATACTTACCTCTTACGCTTTTTCACCAATTTATACCGTTAGACTTCGCAAAGAGAAAACCTCCTGCTTGAACGTCTTGGTGCCCTTGAAGATCTCCTCCATGGTCATGGAGGCGGTGAGGACGCGGGTCGCTCCCTCGATCACACCCTGGACGAGATTCTTCACGTGGTCGGAGTTCTTGTCGTGGGGAGCGATGAGGCAGGCATAGCGGACGAGGCTCTCGACGTCGTCGGTGCGGGGACCGATGGTGAAGACGACGGCTGGAGGAAAAATGAGCGAGAGAGAGAGAGAGAGAGAGAGAGAGAGAGAGAGAGAGAGGGGTCGGCGCGAGGTTTTAGAGAGAGGAAAGAAAAGAAATATATATATATATATATATATATATATATATATATATATTAGGATTTTTCTTAACCTAATTATCCCTTTAAATGATCAGCTAGATTAATCAACTTCTTTCTTTTTTTCTACCAATAGATATATTCTGTTATATCCTACTCATTGGTAATTTTATGACTTAGTGGTGGGAAGCCTTTTCCCCAAAATCAATGGTTCATGGTTCAAGCCTCGACTACGAACTATTTATTCATTTTTCTTATTCTTTTATATATATATATATATATAAAAATATAGTAACTAAAATTTGGGATGTTACACCACGATAGTGTGGACGTATACGAATTCTACATTTGTAAGAGGAGGTTTTACCCATTAATTTTACTATCTTGTCAACCTATCTTTTTGACAAATAAAATTAATAGTTGGTTCCTCTTCGGCACTACAAATAAAAGCAGTGATTCCGATGGAGAGGATACTCCTATTTGCATCTAAGTGTTCACCATTACTCGGTACTAAGGAAATTATCTAGGGTTATGTGCCTTCTGATGGGGAAGTACACACGCTCCTTAATAATTTTCTATAACAATATTCGACCTTGTGATTCACAAACAAACTCATCCTATGGGGAGGAAGGCACTCAGAGCCGACGTGCAAGTTTGTTTGCATCACATGTCAAATCGTAATGGAGGCCGCGAGAATTTATAAAAATATCCCTCTCCCACTTAGTAATTTAAAATTGAGGAATTTTCATAGCCTATGATATGCATATCAAACAAGAAGCAATAAATATGGAAAAAATATTTTCCAACTATTATGACTTTTGTCTCTAATATGCCTCCCGTCGTATCGCCATCTTGTCCGCTCCTCCCTACGCCATATACAAGCCATCCGGAGATCCGAGCCGAGAAAAACTATTTTAATTTACATCCATCGATCCTATACTCCACGAAGGAGTGTACATGAAATCTAGATCGAAAGTAAACTAAAATAAAAAGAGTGGCTAAACAATGCCGTACTTAATTACAAAATTAAATACTAGCCTCGTCAACCCCGAGGATTCAAATAATATACAATTACACACATACAATCACATACACACATATGGTCATAATAGTTGGATCCTATGCTTGCAACCAAAAAGTTAACCTACGCACATCCTACTATTATCCGGCACATATAATATATGAAAAGTGCATAAAAGTAACCGAATCCTAAACACACAAAATCGGAAACCGTGGCTCTGATACCACTTGAAGGTAGGAAACTTCGCTTCCCACTTCAACTTGGTCGCTTGTTCATGGCAATCCCGTCTACGTCCCCAGATAAAAAAATTTATCCTTGACAAAGATGGATTACCCAAGCTACCATTTCATCGTCGTGCTATCCGATGAGAGTGGTCACTTGAACAAACTTATTGTTCAAGCAACCTACCTCTATTCTTCGAATAGCCACAGAATAGACGATGTACGGATCGCCGGTTTTTGTGTTTGTATTCGGGGTCCAAGTAAATTAGCCACATAATAAAAACATACAACATACAAAGAAACAAAAGGAAAGCAAAAACAAGATTTATACCTCTTGTTTACCTCAAGGTCTTCTATCGTATGTCCTATCCTTCTCTTGGACGTTGTGTGGGCAACGATCCTCCAAGAGATGAAGCCTCCTCGATCACGATCTTCCTTTCCTTGCTCGCTCCGAATAAGAGGAAGTATAGAAACGAAACTCTTCTCTTATCTAAGACCAACCATCAAGCTCCAAGCTTGATGCTTGCCGCCGACCCAAAGAGAGGTGTAAGGCGTGGGCGCCGGCCAAGAGCTCCAAGGAACAAGACCCTAGCTCTTGTCACCGCCGCCCAAGGATGGAGAGAAGAAGAGGATGAGCACCGGCCAAGGTTGAGAAGAGCAAGATGGGTGCCGGCCAAGGAGAAGAGGAAGAAGCCTTGCCGCCCAAGGATTCTCCAAACCCTAGCCGCCCAATGCCCTCCAAGCCCTAGCCGCCCAAACCCTAATCTCCAAGCAATGCTCTCCACGCCCAAGCCTTGGCCTCCATTTATAGAGCTAGGCTTAAGCCTCCTTTTAATTTCCACCGTCGGATCTAGGGATTTAATCTCAATCGTTGAATCTAGGAATTTAATCTCAACCGTCGGATCTAGAGATTTAATCTCCACCGTCGGATCTAAAGATTTAATCTCCACCTTTGGATCTAGAGATTTGATCTCCACCGTCAGATCTAGAGTTTCATTTTCCATCATCGGATCTAGGCTCCATCAGGTTTTTAATAGGCTACAATAGGGACCATTAGGAGGAGTTGGATCTTGGCCACCCAATGGATCAAGCCCACATAAAGTTCGATCCATTATTGATAATCCATTCCACTAGAGGATTATCATTGATCTACCTCACCAATCCCCATAAGTTAATATGAGCTCCATATATTATTTGTACATATATCTCTCCGTGTTTAAGATCTCGAATGTCCGTCGATTAATTAATTTACTGACAATTAATTAATCGACATCTAACTCCATGAGTAGTACCACTCAACCTTATCATCATGCCGGACCAAGTCCACCTGCAGGGTTTACATGATGAACCTTATGAGCTCCTTAAGGGGACATCATTATCCTAATATATAGGACACAGTTTCCTCTTATAATCAACGACACACCATATAAATAATATCATTTTCCAACTTACCGAGCATATCGATTTTGTCACGCCCCGAAGGAGACCCCACCAGACGAAAATTCGGCAGCATCTCCCCTGTACAGGTGACAATCCCAATTTACATACAAAGGCCTACACGGCCACTATACATCGGTCAACACGACCGGAATCCAAACTCACACGCAGTTATATAATTTGGCCTCAGGCCATCATCTAAAATAAATGACAAACAGTCTAAAATAAATAGACTTACCCCTTCTGCCATCTGGGCAGGAATACTCAACAAAATCCAACCAAACCAAAATCCAAATAAGATCCACAAGGACACCAAAATCCAAATACAAATCAATCTCCAAAACCTATACATGTCTTCTAACCAAAATATCCAAACCATAAAGCAATTATCCAAAAATAAAACATCTACGACGAGTGGGGTCCTAAGAATCGTGACTCTCGATAGCTCCATCCTGAAATAGATATAAATCAACGGGGTGAGTTCAAAGAACTCTGCGGGTACAGTAGATATGCAAAGTAAGGTATAGCTAACAATAAAAATATCATGCCAGTACAGTCTCACATAAATAGGGTATGCAAGCAAGAAATACAAAATGATCAGATTTACTCAATCTCCTACCCTGATATAGGAGCATGTGCCTGACTAGAAGTAATAAAGTCCTGATCATATATAAGCATGTATCCTGTATGCATGACAATCATATGCACATCCAAGGCATCAATAAAAATGCAGCAAACACAGTACAAATGCAATCTATGCAAAGTGCATGCCGTGCCAATGACATGGTCACCCCTGACGCCAGTCAGCCGCCTCACACGCAATGGTGAAGCCGAGTGGGTAGGGCTATGACAACTGTGCACTCTGCCATCACTGCTCCCGAGTGACCGAGTGGACAGGATGCTGTCGGAGTACACCTATCCTCCTGCCCCAAACATAGTGGGGGAGCTAAGCTCTCATCTCCTGGTGTCATAGGCCAGAGGAGGGATCCCTGCCGCTACCACGCTGCCTCGCTGCTACCATGAGCGGCCCAATGAGCTCGACAGAGTAATCGACACACCCTCGATGTACCACTAACCCATGAGTGGCAAGTGTTGCGAGCCATGTAACTAGTCATGGGCTCAACAATAATGGAACCGTCTCCTAGCATGCAATCATGCGAAAATGGTGCATGATACTAAAGCATGTAAAACCTACTCAAAATATCTATCCAAATGATATGTACAACCAATATATATACATATCCCTAATCCATGTACTATGATCCATATCAAACAGGTAAATATAATCATATCCTAACACATGCATGTATCTAGTAGGCACCAAAAATATATCAGGCATATAAACATGAAAATGTTATTGTAAGCTATCCTACTAGCATATCAATTTGACTTAATCTAAACGTTAAGTCAAAATACCCGCCTGAAAATATATCCACAAGAAGAATCAATCGCCACGATCTGGGACCGCCGCGTGATCAAACTCGATATAGCATAATTATAGTCAAGCACAAAATATACAATTCAATGACAAATCGAATAATAAATCGATTCTGGCCGCCTTCCTACCCAGTGGAGGTGAGGTAAATCAGACCCAAAATGAAATGTAACAGGGGTCCGCCGACAGTCCGTAGTCATAACTCAGCAATACGTAACCGCCACAAAAAACCAATCTTTTCCCAAATCGATCTCCAAGTCAATTTACATGGCTCAACATTATTCACGACCATTTTACAATCCTCCACACCCTCTCAAATTCAACCCCCAAATCCACAGCCGACCACATCCAACTCTAACCGCACGACACCCACAAGCCCTCGACAGCCCTTAACAGCCTATTCCTCTGAAGGAAATCCACCCCGAATCAACCAACAACAGATAAAAGAAGTTAATTCAAGTTATACCTGTGATGGGAGCCTTCCAGCCGCTCGGTTCACCGGAGAAAAATCTGTCGCTGCCCTAATACTCTTGCTCCGGCGACCTCCGGAAAGACCACAGCCCCCCACTGGTGGTGTCGGACGCACGGCCGGCGGCGTCGGGCTACTGACTGCTAACGCGAGGCCGGCGACGTGCGGCTGTGAGCGGCGATAAAGAGAAAGCTAGCAGCGGTGGCTGATCTGAAGCGAGGGCGGCGCGGTGGGGGAAAGAAATCGGCGGCGGTTAGAGGCGAGGAGCCGGCGAGAGCCGTCTGCCGGCGCAATCCTGTTGCCGCGGTTGTGGTCGGCGAGCCTGCAGAGGAGAACGGCGCTGTCGGCGGCGGCGGCGCTCGCGGCGAGGAGAAGAGGGCGATGGAGAGATCGTCGGCAGAGAGAAAAGGAATCGGGGAAGGAGAGATTGCGCGAGAAACTGCCGAAGGTGTGGTTGCGGCGCGGCGGGGAAAAAGGGAATAGAAAAATAGATAGTAGGGTTTCCGGTTTAGGATAATAACCCTTAAATAAAGCCTATCTATTTTATCCCCGAAAAAATCTCGTACAGAGTCCGTTTAAATCCAGAAAAATTCCGGAAAAATTTCTAAAATTCCATAAAAATCCCGAGATATTTCCAGGATTATTTCCCCAATTATCTGGCCATTTAATTTATATGTTAAATTTTCCAGTATTTAACATTCTCCCCCACTAATAAAAATTTGGTCCCCAAATTTCCTACTCAAATGCATAACGAGTAAGAAATACCATAAGTACTGAAAATACACCTCACGTACCTTAAGTAAACAAGTGGGGGTATTGAGCTCTGATCTTTTCCTCGAGCTCCCAAGTAGCCTCCTCGTCGGTGTGGTGACTCCACCCGACCTTGACAAGTCGCACAACCTTGTTCCGCAACTGTCGTTCCTTGAAATCCAAAATCCGCACCGGAACCTCTGCGTAAGTAGCATCAGTTGAATGGAACTCGATACATCCGATAGAATATGTGTAGAATCGCACATACTTCCTCAGATAGACACATGGAATACATCATGTATACTCCAAAGATGGGGGTAGCGCTAGGACGATAAGCAATCGCTCGATCCTCTCCAAAATCTCAAACGGACCGATATATCTAGGAGCAAGCTTACCACGGAGTCCAAACCTCTTCACCCCTTTCGTGGGTGAAACTCGCAAGAATACATGATCACCAACGGAGAACTCCAAAGGTCTCCGTCTACGATCTGCATAACTCTTCGGCGATCTGCGCCTCTATCCTCCTACGTTCGATAGTACGGACCAACTCGCCTCATCAGCTCTCGGGTCCTAGCAATCGGCCTCCCCAACCTCCTCCCGGAGGGTGGGTGTCGACACCGCCTACCATACAATGCCTCATACGGGGCCATTTGGATAGCCGAATGATAATCATTATTGTAGGCGAATTCCACTAACTGTAAATGATCCTCCATTGCCTCAAAATCTATAACACAGGACCTCAAAGCAAATCCTCTAGTGTCTCGAATGGTCCGCTCGATCGTCATCCGTCTCTGCGGATGGAATGCGATTAAACCGGCATGTGCCTAAAGCTGCGCAGACTTTGCGAACCTAGAAGTGAACCGGGATCTCTATCGATATAATGCTCAAAGGAACACCATGCAATCGATGATCTCCCGACAATATAGCTCGCTTAATCGATCCGGTAGTCGGTCTTAGAATCGATAAGAAGTGCGCGGATTTGGTTAGTCGGTCTCACGACTACCCAAATCGCATCATGGCCTCGCGTGTCCTAGGCAAACCCATCACAAAATCCATAGTAATATGATCCCACTTCCACTCAGGAATAGGAATCCTCTGAAGTAATCCACCGGTGGTCTCTCGGTGCTCGGCCTTGACTGCCGACAAATCGAACATCTAGCTACAAAATTTCTTCATACCGTTCCACCAATACAACCGCTTTAAATCTCGATACATACGGGTTCCGCTTTGGGTGGATCGCAAATCGAGCGATGTGCCTCTGTAGTAACTCCTCCATAACCGGTGAGGGAGGTACACATAATCTACCTCGAAATATATAATACCCTCATCATCTAGGGTGAACTCATCTCCAAGTGATCGACTACCAATGAACTGTAAATGCCGATCATCGCTGAGCCTCCGGACTCGTCCGGATAGACGCATCGAGCAACCATGGTAACTAGAACGCCGCTCGCTTCGGTCCTCGCTCCTCTAAGCTCAACTCGGAGAAACCACGATCAAATCCGTGACCAAAACTCGGAAGAAGCTAAAGTCCCTCGGGACTTAGGCTAAGTGCATCGGCAACCACATTGGCTTTTCTGGATGGTAGGTGATGAATGCAGTCATAATCCTTCAGAACTCCATCCATCTCCTCTGTCGAAGATTGAGTTCTTACGTATAAGCAGATATTTGAGACTCTTATGATCAGTAAGAATCTCAAACGTAATACCATATAAATGATGCCTCCAAATCTTCAAGGCATAGATAATAGCGGCAAACTCTAAATCGTGAACTGGGTAGTTTTTCTCATGATCCTTCAACTGTCGAGAAGCATAGGAGACTACCCTGCCGTGCTGCATCAATACTGCGCCTAAACCCTGTAGAGACGCATCTGTATAAAGAACGAAACCATCGTCCCCTGATGGCAATACCAGAATCGGTGCTGACACCAATCTCCTCTTGACTCACGAAAACTAGTCTCACGCCTCACGTGAACTTCACACCCTTCCTGGTAAGGCGTGTCAATGGCATAGAAATGCTCGAGAAACCCTCGACGAACCGTCTGTAATATCCGGCCAGGCCTAGGAAACTGCGAACCTCCTGAACTGATTTCGGCTGCTCCCAACTAGTGACAGCCTCGATCTTCTGGGGGTCAACTGAAATACCTCTACTCGAAACCACATGTCCCAGAAAACCGACTGAGTGTAACCAAAACGCGCATTTATTGAACTTCGCATATAGCCGCTTCTGTCGGAGCCTATCGAGAACAAGACGAAGATGCTGCGCGTGTTCCTCCTCGGAACGAGAATAAACCAGAATGTCATCGATAAAAACAATGACGAACCGATCTAGAAAATCCATAAATTCACGGTTCATTAAGTCCATGAATATCATTTGGAGCATTGGTAAGCCCAAATGGCATTACCAAAAACTCATAATGTCCATATACGCCGCTGTCTTACGAATGTCGAATCTCTAACTCGTAATTGATGATATCCGACCGCGGTCGATCAATCTTAGAATAGGTGATGTACCTGAAATGATCAAACAAGTCCTCAATACGTGGCGGGGATATTTATTCTTGATAGTGACGGCGTTGATTGCTCGTAGTCGATGCAGTCTCATCGAACCATCTTTCTTCTTCACAAAGAGAACCGAGAACCCGAGTGATGCACTAGGCGAATAAAACCTCTGTCCAAAAGTTCCCGAGTGAACCTTTAACTCATCCAACTCTCTCGGGGCCATACGATAAGGAGCTTTCGATGCCTGGCGCCCAATCATGAACTCCACTTGCCTTACGGGAGGCGGACCGTAACTCCTGCGGAAAGACATCCCGAATACTCTCGGACAATAGGGATGTCCGCGATCGAAGTCACTCATCTTCTACATTGATCATAGATAATAGAAAACCCACGCAAATGCGTGCAATAAAAGCTTCGAGCTGAATCGCGGATATGGTCGCTATCTGGTCCGGATGCGGTGAAATCCCACGAGGGTTGGTTCGGAGGTCGAAATGTGACCACCCTCGTCGACAATCCCGTGGCATGATATCCGTGATCCAATGCCATGCCAAGAATAATATCGAACTCGACCATATCCGGTACCAATAAATCTCAGTAAGAATGATGTTACCAAAATCTAAAGGACAACCTCGGACCTCTGGGTAACATCCAATGTATTGCGGATGGTAGGGAGACGACTAATCTCGTGATCTACTAGTAATCTTCTACCAATCTCTCTCATAAAAGTACGAGAAATAAACGAATCACGAACTACGATGTCAACTAGCATAATAGTGAAAATGCATAAAGTGAAACCGTCATCGAAATACTGGATTCGTTGGCTCGCGCATCCTCTCTGTAATCGCATGAATCCGCCCAGCCTCGGTGGCGGTGGAGGTGGTATCACCGCCAAAGGTGGATGTGCTCGAGCCCAGGATCGATACGAAGATCGTACGGCCGATAGGAAGGTGGTATAGCAGCGATCGATGTATCGGCTGGGGTGATCTCAACTAGTGGCGAAGGTGCCGTCGATATCGATGGTCGATGTGCGAATAGTATCGCATGCGATGGGTGGATCTGCATTCGCATCGCGGTCTGGAATCAACCTGTGACACCGTGACGGCACGTGTACTCGTCATGAATACCATGGCGACTCTGAAGGGGAGCTCCTCTGCGGCGTTGCGAAGTCCGCCGCTCGCCCCTCTCGAGTCCCATCGACACAACGGTCCTCCCTGAATAGAAACCCCGGAAGCCACATGCTGAGCCTTCAACGGACAATCTCGGCTCATGTGTCCAGGCAGCTTGCAATAATAGCAAACTGGCTGTCCCAAGGTGCATGCTGAGATAATATGCTCCTTCGATCCACAACGAGTACAGTAGGTGTCGCCAATGGGCGGTCTCCGGCTCTGCTGAAAAGACCGCGAGGGCCCAAGATCGCCCCGATTTACGAGGCCGGCTAGATGCCCTGAATGACTCGACCGGTTGATCGCGGCCACTCTGGCGATGTCCGGTAGTCATGTGGTCGATGGGGTCCGACCGTAGATCTTTCACTGCTTCCTCTTCCCCGTCTATTGACTCGATCATCAAAGCTCTATCCAACGCCTCTCGGTAGGAAGAACTACCAAATCCTGCCATCCTAACCTGTAAATGCCCATCCAGTCCCTGTACAAACTGCATCATCCGTGACCTATCCTCAGCAACTAACTCTGGGCAAAACCTGGCTAACCGATTAAATTCTGTATTATACTCCATCACTGAGCGATTATTCTGTCTTAGACTCAGAAAATCCTGACGTCTCATCATCTGATATGCCCGGGGGAAATACTGACTCTCAAAAGCCTCTCTAAATTTCGCCCATGTAACCTGCTGCCGCTAATAATCGAAGATATCCCACGGATCTCGGCCTCGCCGTAAATGGAAGGTCGCTAACTCGCTTCTCCCACTGAGCGCACTATAGTAGAAGGTACGCTCCATCGTCTCGATCCAAGACTGAGCCACGATCGGATCAGTCTCTCCGCTGAATAAAGTGAACCGACTCTTCATCGACTTAGCCAATCCTGGAATCCGAGCTCGTGCCGCAGCTACATCAGTAGGATAAGTAGGGGCCGATACTGAGTGAGGGTCGACCGGCTCCACTGATGGATCTGTCGGGTCTGTAGTAGAAGGTCCTACTGGCGGGGGATTCTGATGTGTAGCAGTAGGATCTCCCGCTGGTACATCGGATGCCCCAGCAGTGGGTATCTCGGGAGGAGGATCCGCCGAGGACTGAGGATCCACAACTCCCGTAGCACCCTGTGGAATCTGACCCTGATCAATATGCTCATCCTCAGTAGATCTCTCTGGCAAGTCAGTCACCAAAGATCTCTGGGTCCTCTGGCGTGGCCGTCCCACACCACGTCTCGGCGCAGAAGTACGCCCACCTCGTCTCATATCTGTTAAATGAATACAGATATTACCATAAATAAAAACATACCAAATTTATCATCATACCTATTTCACCGTCAGGAGAGGTCCAGTAGCCGCCAAAACCCCATATTAATCTCGTCAAAATCCTCGAATTTCCGAAACATAAAATCGTCGGAAATCCATACCAATCCAAAATTTCCAAATTACCTCGCAAAACCTGCCAATACATGGCGAACTCCGAAAAATCCAAAAACCCCTAGGAACTCGAAAACCTAGGCGCTCTGATACCAAATAAATTGTCACGCCCCGAAGGAGACCCCACTGAAAATCCGTGCATCTCCTGTCTGACAATCCCAATTTTACATACAAAGGCCTACACGGCCACTATACATCGTCAACACGGCCGAATCCAAACTCACACTATTATATAATTTGGCCTCAGGCCATCATCTAAAATAAATGACAAACAGTCTAAAATAAATAGACTTACCCCTTCTGCCATCTGGGCAGGAATACTCAACAAAATCCAACCAAACCAAAATCCAAATAAGATCCACAAGGACACCAAAATCCAAATACAAATCAATCTCCAAAACCTATACATGTCTTCTAACCAAAATATCCAAACCATAAAGCAATTATCCAAAAATAAAACATCTACGACGAGTGGGGGTCCGGCAACTGCACTCTCCTGATAGCTTCATCCTGAAATAGATATAAATCAACGGGGTGAGTTCAAAGAACTCTGCGGGTATAGTAGATATGCAAAATCAGGTATAGCTAACAATAAAAATAACATGCGATCAGTCTCACATAAATAGGGTATGCAAGCAAGAAATACAAAATGATCAGACTTACGAATCTCTACTGATATAGGAGCATGTGCACGACTAGAAGTAATAAAGTCCGATCATATATAAGCATGTATCCTGTATGCATGAAATCATATGCACATCCAAGGCATCAATAAAAATGCAAAGAACACAGTCTGAAATGCAATCTATGCAAAGTGCATGCGTGCGATGACATGGTCACCCCTTGACGGTAGCCTCGCGCAATGGTGAAGCCGAGTGGGTAGGGCTATGACAACTGTGCACTCTGCCATCACTGCTCCTGAGTGACCGAGTGGACAGGATGCTGTCGGAGTACACCTATCCTCCTGCCCCAAACATAGTGGGGGAGCTAAGCTCTCATCTCCTGGTGTCATAGGCCAGAGGAGGGATCCCTGCCCGCTACGCGCGCGTCGCTACCCATGAGCGGTCGGCAATGAACTGTGAAAGTAAGCACACCCTCCTGATGTACCACTAACCCATGAGTGGCAGTGTGTGCAGGCCATGTAACTAGCTGCGGGCTCAACAATAATGGAACCCTCATGCGAAAATGGTGCATGATACTACAAAGATGTACAACCTACTCAAAATATCTATCCAAATGATATACAACCAATATATATACATATCCATAATCCATGTACTATGATCCATATCAAACAGGTAAATATAATCATATCCTAACACATGCATGTATCTAGTAGGCACCAAAAATATATCAGGCATATAAACATGAAAATGTTATTGTAAGCTATCCTACTAGCATATCAATTTGACTTAATCTAAACGTTAAGTCAAAATACCCGCCTGAAAATATATCCGCAAGAAGAACTGAATCGTCACGACTGGGGACCTGCCTCGTGACCGAAACCTGCATATAGCATAATTATAGTCAAGCACAAAATATACAATTCAATGACAAATCGAATAATAAATCGATTTCCTTCATATCCCAATTAATCCAATTAATTCCTAATCCTCCAAATATCATACCGATTAACCGATCAACACCCGAATCAACCCAAACCGACCAATCAAGCTCACCCGCCCCAGAAATTCCACCGAAAACCAATCTTTTCCCAAATCAGATCTCCAAGTCAATTTACAGCGGCTCAACATTATTCACAGCCATTTACAATCCTCCACAGCCCTCTCAGCTAACAACCCCCCCCAAATCCACAGCCGACCACATCCAACTCTAACCGCACGACACCCACAAGCCCTCGACATTATAACCTATTCCTCCAAGGAAATCCACCGAATCAACCAACAATGATAAAGAAGTTAATTCAAGTTATACCTGTGATGGAAGCCTTCCAGCCGCTCGGTTCACCGGAGAAAAATCTGTCGCTGCCCTAATACTCTTGCTCCGGCGACCTCAAAGACCACCCATCGGTGGTGTGACGACGCCACGGCGGCCGCATCGACTCTAACGCGAGGCCGGCGACGTGTGGTGGCGCGCGATAAGAGAAAGCTAGCAGCGGTGGTGATCTGAAGCGAGGGCGCGGTGGGGAAAGAAATCGCGCGGTTAGAGGCGAGGAGCCGTGAGCCGTCTGCCGGCGCAATCCACTGCGATTGTGGTCGGCGAGCCTGCAGAGGAGAACGGCGCTGTCGGCGGCGGCGGCGCTCGCGGCGAGGAGAAGAGGGCTCGCCGGCGAAGAAGAGGGATTCGGCGATGGAGAGGTCGTCGGCAGAGAGAAAAGGAATCGGGGAAGGAGAGATTGCGCGAGAAACTGCCGAAGGTGTGGTTGCGGCGCGGCGGGGAAAAAGGGAATAGAAAAATAGATAGTAGGGTTTCCGGTTTAGGATAATAACCCTTAAATAAAGCCTATCTATTTTATCCCCGAAAAAATCTCGTACAGAGTCCGTTTAAATCCAGAAAAATTCCGGAAAAATTTCTAAAATTCCATAAAAATCCCGAGATATTTCCAGGATTATTTCCCCAATTATCTGGCCATTTTAGCGCTTCATTCGCTCCTTCCTTTTTTGATGTTCTACGCCGGGTTATTTTAATTTGAATATCTTTAAATAATCGAAATCCTTGGAAAAGATTTGCTACTGATGCCATAGCCTAATTTACCTTTCCTTTTGGTTCTAGAGACTAGACTCCACCTAGTTCATTCATTCGTCCTAACAGCAGGAGCTAGGGGAACAGAAAGCATGAGTGATTCATTCTCCGCTCCTTCGATGCGCCCCACGACAGAAAATTATTATCGCTCACTGCTCCCCATCCCCGGATTCCTATTTTTATTTTGTGCTCGTCCTCAATCAGTTACTCTTGTTTTGTGTTTATGGTTTAACTCCTTGCAAGGTGACTAGGTAGTTAGGGAGATCGGTGGCATTAGTGGGGTTAAACATACTCATGATCTTGGTATGTAAGTGGGTATTACTCTTTTGCACCAATGGGTCAATAAGCAAACCTATAGCTACATAGTGGATCGAGTCAGAAGAAGACTAGGGGGTGGAAAGTCAATAAATTGTCCATGGCTGGAAGAGTGACTCTTTGTCAATCGGTGCTCTAGGTCATGCCTTCTTATGCTATGCAGACAACCAAAATTCATCGGGCACTTTGTGATTAAATTGAGCGGGGGACACGGAGCTCCGTAAACGAATCCATTTGGTCAATTGGGACACCGTATGCCAGCCTAAAGAGACGGGGGTCTTGGGTTGAAGAATTTGCGTGCTACCAATGAAACTTTCATGATGAAATTGGCTTGGTTTCTCTTTATTTTAATATCGTAAGATGAGAGTTCTAAAGAATTTCTGCGCGGATTCGCTATTGTAACCTTACCCCTTAGGTAGTCCTATTATGATCTCCCCTTTCTTTATAACATGCATAGTCTAGCTGATGGCCTTAAGCAAGGTGAACAATTTACGATCGACCAATAGTACACGAGTTCCATACTCAGTTAGAGATAGAGAAGGGCGCCAAGCTGTAATTGAGCTCGACCTTTGCTTTGGGAGAGTAGAGATTTCAATCTTTTTTTTTTCTCCCTTACCTTAAATATTGATATGTTCCATGTCATGGGTTGAGAGCACTTTAAAGGAAGAGCGGACGAGAGCAAAGAGAGACTAGATGGAATAGGTCTATAAAGGCGGTCCAGTTAGCTTGGGGTGTGGGGACGAAAGTCTCTGTCTCCGGTTTAGGATTGGGTCCGATTACAAGGGTAAAAGATCTATCAACTCAGCCTGGGACTATGCCCTCTCTGATTGTCCCTCCGACGAGCCAGACTACATACAGATTGAATTGAACTGAACCCTCCTTGGTAGCTTCCCCGACGTCGTTGACACTCGTTCCAGTCGCTCCGCACCTTTCCTTCCGTATCGCACGAGGCGATCAGGCGCTATCCTATTGGAATAGGCCAATAAGCCTAGGGACCATGACTTGGAAGCTAAAGCGGCAGCAGAGAAGGTTGATCCCAGCAGGGCCATCCGTCGAGGGGCCTCCTTTTCTTTATAGTACTGGATGAGATCTACTCTACTTGATGATGCTGGGAAGGATCCTGATAAGATCTACTCGAGCGAATTGGCTACTTCTCACTCTTTATCTTTCCCTCTGACCATATCTGACGACTGCTGGCGATAGAGGTGCGGAGCGAGACCAGCAGTCCTTCTTCTTCGCGTGTTCGACTTATGATATCTTAGCTCGCCTATTTTATTGCTTGGCGCTCGCAGCTCGCAGGTTCCTATTTATGATCCTGCTTTTTTATTCCAGGGGAGCTTTCCTTTCTTACTGTATTGCCTTATCCTTACCTTATTATAGTCGATTGATTCGGCATTATCAGCCTTAGGAATAGGAATCGATCTAGATGTGGCATTACCAGTCGAATAAGCAGTAATTCCTCTTTGCGTAGATGAAGAAAGGTTGGGCCAGGTGTTCTTCCCTTAGAAAGGAGCTGTTCGCCTCGAGGTTTTCCTCCCCAACCTGTGACAGGTCTTCTCGTCTCACCTTGTTCCTTCCTCGTCCCTAGAAGGGGCCCCTTCTTCCAAACCTTTCTTTAGCACTGTCCTTCCTTCTCTCCGGCAGCGAGCTTATTCTGACCCCACCGTCCTGTGCTAGTGTCAAAGCAAGAAGGAAGAGATATAACAGATATAAATAGAGACCTCCCAGTCAGCATAGAAAGAGAACGGAGCGAAGGCAAGCATCAGTATCCGCGCTAGCGTAGCGGCACTATAGCTTCGAATCTGCTGTCCTCAATGACTCGGCTAGTGAAAGAGAATCGGCATCCGGCTTTCGATCCGATGTCAGCATTCTGACATCAGTTATCGCAGAAGACTCGACATAGTAGCTCTCGCATACAAAACATCGATTCCGGTGCCCCCGGATGATCCAACAACCCCTCGATTCCTGCCGTGAACGGCCGCTTTCAGTGAGTGTGAGTTTGATGATCGAACATTCTTTCTATACCGGAAGTAGAGGGGACTTTCCTCTAGTTTGGACATCTTTCCATTGCTGTCTGTACTCTTTAAACCTGTAAAAAAACCAACTAGGCAGAGAACTTATGAGCTTTAGCCGCAATGCTGTACCAGAAAATGAAAGAGCTTGCTTTCTTCATCCATCCCATCCGAAAAGCATGAACCTGCCCGGAACTGGGCAACTGCATCGATCCCATTCCTACTTATCTTGCGCCCCTTCATCCAGGATCTCTAGGAACAGGGCTGACACCATTAATCGAACGAGTCGGGATGAGAATCTCACATGGTGCTCTTCCTGCCTCTCTCTGCTCTGTCCAACTCGTTACGCAATTGACGTAGTAGACCTCTCGTATGATTGTTTTCAATGCAGTGAAGCACGGAGGGAGGTTTCAGAGGATTCTCCCCGGCCACAATCAGTAAATAATAAGAGGATGAAGTAGATGAAACGCAAGAAACTGATGTCAGCAATCGAGATTCAGACACAAGATGTAACGTGGTTCGGAATGAGGATTCCTACTCCACGGAGGTGAGTTTTCTCACCAGATGCGGTGCCTAAGCACTTTCACTATGAAGATCCTCTTTTACAGAAAGTAAGTTTCCGCAGGTGGAGGAGAAATACCTCTTACAATGATATTACAAGACAAGGAAAATACAAGAGATGTAGCAATGGTCGATCTCCGTCCTTCTTCTCCGGCGAGATGGTTGTTCCCTTTTTTCCTTCTCCTCTTGCCTCTTCTTCTCTCTTGCTGCGTCGGAATGATTGCGGATCCCTTTCCTCCCTTTGCCTCCTTCCTTTTATCCTCCCTCCTCCTTCATCGTAACGTCGTGGATTCTCTCCATCGTACACGTGGCCACCACCTTTTCCTGGAGAATAATTCTGTTACAAAGATAAGGAGTGAAGACTCCTTGGAATATTGTGTGGGGCCTCCCAAGCCGTTGCCTAACACCTTTTCCTCTATTTTTCGGGAACCTAGGCTAGACTACCTCCCTCAGCCTTCCGTATCGAGGGAAGCTAGTTTAGGTCTATAGCCCACAGGTGACCTACCCCTAGGGCTTTTTATCAACCCGAACTAATTCCTCTTTTCCCCATGTCAAGTTCCCTTTGTATTGAACAGATTGGACCGACCTCTTGGCAAAGCGCCTTCCGTCTCTCCTTTGCCGTGTCGATTGCTTTCGCTAACTCTCCCATACCAATGACTTCTAACATTCGCCCGTGCCACTGGCTTCTGACATTCGCCCGTGCCAATGGCTTCTGACATTCGCCCGTGCCAATGGCTTCTGACATTCGCCCGTGCCAATGGCTTCTGATATTCGCCCGTGCCAATCTTCCTTTTCTTCCTTAGCGGAGCCGTGTATTTCGGATCGGATCTAGGGTCACCTGCTAACCCCTCTATCGGGGATTATGTAGAGAAGGTACCAGTAGTATCATTAGTCAACCCCGAAAAATAGTCAAGCGAAGTTATAAGCTTGACTTTCCCAATGTACATAAAGTTTCTGATCTATTCTTCATTTCTCGACTTAAATCCATCCGTTTCCTTATAACTCTCCCCAGTATATTGAAGGAGGCCCGTTGGGCCCATGGGCTCCGCTTCTCCTCCTCCTTCTGTGCAGCTGAATTGTCGCGGAAAACCTTATATAAACCCTCGCCTTCTTCTTTTAGGTATCGTTTAGTGTGCTTGACAATCCAGTCTGTTCTTCTTCTCCCGTGATTCTCACCAGCGGCGTTGCGGCGACCCAGTTCTTCCTTTCCCCACACGATTCTTCTTTAACCCCCGAGTAAGTGTTCTACTTTGTTCACACCCATGGCTCCTAGGACCACCTCTTCACCCACCTGGTATGAACATACCATAACCCAGTTAGATTGTAACCATTATTTCTTTAATATTAAGAACGACTACATAGACCCCTCTATAAAATGTTGTTTCACGACTAAACTGCATCGACCTCATAATCCTCCTCCCGGTTTGACATGCTTTTTCTCTGAACAATTTCTTAACGGCCTATCCCTGCCGGTACCACAGGTCTATTCAGACCTCCTAAACTTCTACGGATTACCCCTGAACCAATTCACCCCCAACTCCTTCCAGATTCTATCGGGAGCCCACATAGTGTTCCAACACTTGAACCTCTCTTTGACCCCCGAAATATTCCATTGCTTCTTCCAGTTAAAGTCTTCTAAGGCAGGTCTCTTTTATTTATCTAGCCGTTCAGACTGTCAATTCCTGGTGAACCTGCCTACTTCCCACAAGGGCTGGGAAGCACTATACTTCTTTATGCGACTTCGAGCCTTTACCTATTAGATACTTGGAAGGTAGACCTTCCCGGTGCCTCCCTTAGGAAATGAGGATCAAATGTCCTTCCTAAGTATAGAGTTTTAGGAGAGTTACATTCTTGCTCAAACCATCTGTAGAAACTCCTCTTAAGCCACTTTGGATTGTCTCCTCTACCTTTGGCGACTTTGGTTCTTTGTAGGTAGGGTGACATTTATCTGATGTGACTTCCTTTTTAGGTCATTCATCTTTCTTACCAGTATATCTTGTAGATAATCTGATGCAGAAGGCTTTGGTGGAAGGGGAGTCGATCGAGGCTGCCAAGAAGAAGAAGACATCAACTAACAGAGGCAAATCCACAGCAGCTCCGTCACCTCCTCGGAAAAAACTTCGGCTCATCAAGAAAGGAGCCTCCAGCTCATCGGCTCGTCTCCCCTCATCTTCGGCTCAACCAGGGTCTCAGCCCCTAACCATTTATGAGCCAAGAAGAGGAGACAAGATACCTCCTGTCCCTTCTCCTCTCTCTTGAGGAGGGGATTCTCCCTCCCATTTTCTTCATTCCTCCCCCTCTGCACAAAATTCATCTCCACCTTCTCATATAGAGTCCCTTCAAGCTCCTGTTCCTTCTGACCCAAGAACTGCTCCCACCCCCCTTCGTCGTATCGGACCTCCCTCCTCCTCTGAAGGGGAAGACCCCTCCCTTCCTGTTCCTCCGAAGGCCACGTTGGGGTCCCTGCTGCAAATTCGGCACCCCTCGGAGGTGAAATTCTTTAATCAGTCGGGCGTACAAGGCCCATGCGAGCAAGTGAACAAACTACTGGCTGAGGTATCTATTACTTCTCCTCTTTCTCTTTACCGCAAGTATTACTATATGCCAATGTATAATGACAGTTTTCTTTCCTGCAGTCGCCACTCGGATAGCAAAATGGTAACTCTCGGTTGGCCCGCTTTCAATCTATCAGGAAACTTCGCCACTTCGCCTCGGTGACACACAAGAATCTCGTTGCTCGCAATTAAGCGAACAAGAGGCGAAGGAGGCGATATAAGGGGCCAATGTGAAGAGGCAATGGTGCAATTAGCCTTAGTCGGGAGCGAGAAGGAAGAATTGCGGAAGAACGAGGAATTGGGCGCGGATTTTCCTCCAATCCGGTGAGTGCAACAAGTAGATGACTTGGCCCGGAGTTGAAAGAATATAAAGGGCACCTTGGGAGGCCATGATCAAAGCTGCGGACTCTTGACCACCATTCTACGGCCGGCGGGCGCTACGAGCTCCAATTGGAGCGTCGATCTTGGGAGGCTACCAAGAGATCTTGTATTGAAAAATGCCGAGTTGTCTTCTAAGTGGCATCTTTTCCTCAAGCTTTATCAGCAGCGGCTCGGACAATCCATCCTTCACCAAGAATATTGAGGCCTCTCGACTTTGGGTCGTCGGGCCGCCTGCGACCAAAAAGATGCTCTGGCGGTGAGCGGCGGAAAGTCGAGCTCGGCTAGCCAAATGCCAAGATCGGATATGAAAGAAGCGGGGTGATCTTAAAGAGCTACGTGAAGAAGGGGTAGATTTGTTTGTATTAGGCTTTGAGGGTCCTCGGCTCAAAACGCCGAGCGAGGATACCGCCTCCGACACGGACACTAGTTACTTGGATCCGGTGGGCGTTAGCTAAGTGTCGCCCGATCTCTTGAGCTGTAATTTATAACATTCTCTTTTTAGTAATTTCACTGATGGTTTCTAAACATACGAGCGATAACTTTGTCCATATATCTAACTATCATCATCTTGTTATGCTCCTTGAGGTTGGTAACTCAACCAATTTTAAATTGATCTTGCTCTATCTATTATCTCTTTCCCGTGTAAATGCAGTATGATAACCTCGTCGGTTGGGCTTATCGGAGAGATCTCAAATACCATTATTCCTCCGCTCTAATTTTGGTTGGGATTCGAAAGGTCTTTACGATATCATTCATATCCGTCCGATTCTGGTTCGAATTATTTGGAAGGATTTTACCCGATATCATTCATATCCGTCCGATTCTGGTTCGGCGACGCTTTAAATAGCTCTTGCCTTGATCTTCCCTATCTCTCTTATCGCTTTGGAAACGATATCAATCTCTTTCTTCTTTTCCCTTTCCCCGAACCTCTGTTGCCCCTTTTCTTCCATTATAAATCCTTCGTCCCCCGTGTCTTCGTCAGACTATCTCACTATCATGGCTTAGAGGGCATCCTATCGAAATTTCTTGAGTCGGAATCTTTTGAACTACAAGACCGGGTCTCTCGAGGATATGGAAGATTCGAGACCCGCTCAATCAAGCTTGACTTTCCGCCTCCTTCCGCTCCCGTCTCTCCCTCCAACTCCAACTCCTCCTACAGGAGGTCCTTCCCCTTTCCCTCCTTAGTAATAGGTGTGGAATCCTCCTTCACATGGGAGTATCTGATGGGAGATCCTCGCGCCTGCGAACTTCCCTCACTTCTACCCAGTAGCTTCGTCCAGTTCCCGTGAGATTCATCCTTCTCCTTTTGATGAAGGTCCACCAGTTCTTCCTCCACCTCAAGGAGAACGCTTCAGAGTTATATTGGCTCCTTCTCCCCCCGAAGAGACATCTCCCGCTTCATCTGTTAGGAGTAATCATGGAAAATCTTTGTAGATCAAGTTAATGTAATCGTTTGAATATGTTAATAAAAAATAAGGGAGGCAAATGATATACATTTTTTGTCTTTTCCTGTAGAAGTAAGGTTTCGCCTTCCAAAAGGACTGATGTCATCGATCATACCTTCTTCTATCATTTCTGGGATTCGGACCTTCTTAATTACAATTGTAGTCCTGTCAACCTTCCCACTACTGCCCCCATGTTTCCTCTTCTTTACTGGCATTTATGGTCCCTACTTTTCCTACCAATAAATGCACTATTCTCCTTCGTCGCCATAAAAACCCCCGACCTTTACCTGATAGCTTCCATCATTCTCCTTTTTCCTTTGCTTGCCATGATGAATATCGAGGCAGGCGAGTTCCTCGCCTTCTAAAGAACAGATAAATGATCGCCGATACATAGCTATCTTGGAGGAACAAGTGAAGTGTTTACAGCAACAGCTGGAGGAAACTTCCGCCAATAATCGCTCCCTGCGCCAACAACTGGTCGGGTCCCAAAGGAATCGCCAAGGACCTTCTGCGGAATCCTATCAGCGTCAACTATGGTGCCAACCTCAACCATACAAGGAACTCCCTCTGTCCCTCCTAACAAAGAATGCTTGCGGGATATATAAGGGCCGCTGTTTGTTATTTTCCCTTGTAGATGACTTAGAATATGTAATTCTCTCACATCAATGAACTTTCCTAGTTTATCTCCCTTCTCCAGTATCTTCTGAGTTGTACCACTCTTTACTCCTTTTGTATTCACGTAGACTCACACAGGACTGAGGCATATTTCGGCTCTTCCGTCTTTTCAATCTGCCGGGTATGTAGAACCCTTAAATGAGTCAACCATGCTATCTTTCGCTCTGCCTTGCGGGGATATCGGTTCTTCCGTTCCACCACCATAAGGGGATATCTTCCGCTCTGCCTTGCGGGGATAGAAATTTATACATAGAATAAATAATAACCGAAGGATGTCGGTTCTTCCGTTCCACCACCATACGGGGATATCTTCCGCTCTGCCTTGCGGGGATAGAAATTTATACATAGAGTATATAATAACCGAAGGATGTCGGTTCTTCCGTTCCACCACCACACGGGGATATTTTCCGCTCTGCCTTGCGGGGATAGAAATTTATACATAGAGTAAATAATAACCGAAGGATGTCGGTTCTTCCGTTCCACCACCACACGGGGATATCTTCCGCTCTGCCTTGCGGGGATAGAAATTTATACATAGAGTAAATAATAACCGAAGGATGTCGGTTCTTCCGTTCCACCACCACACATATCTTCTGGATAGAAATTTATACATAGAGTAAATAATAACCTAAGGATATTGGTTCTTCCGTTCCACCACCACACGGGGATATCTTCCGCTCTGCCTTGCGGGGATAGAAATTTATACATAGAGTAAATAATAACCGAAGGATGTCGGTTCTTCCGTTCCACCACCACACGGGGATATCTTCCGCTCACTGCGAGGATAGAAATTTATACATAGAGTAAATAATAGCAGAAGGATATCGGTTCTGTTCCACCACCACACGGGGATATCTTCCGCTCTGCCTTGCGGGGATAGAAATTTATACATAGAGTAAATAATAACCGAAGGATGTCGGTTCTTCCGTTCCACCACCACACGGGGATATCTTCCGCTCTGCCTTGCGGGGATAGAAATTTATACATAGAGTAAATAATAACCGAAGGATGTCGGTTCTTCCGTTCCACCACCACACGGGGATATCTTCCGCTCTGCCTTGCGGGGATAGAAATTTATACATAGAGTAAATAATAACCGAAGGATGTCGGTTCTTCCGTTCCACCACCACACATCCATCTTCCGCTCTGCCTTGCGGGGATAGAAATTTATACATAGAGTAAATAATAACCGAAGGATATCGGTTCTTCCGTTCCACCACCACACGGGGATATCTTCCGCTCTGCCTTGCGGGGATAGAAATTTATACATAGAGTAAATAATAACCGAAGGATGTCGGTTCTTCCGTTCCACCACCACACGGGGATATCTTCCGCTCTGCCTTGCGGGGATAGAAATTTATATGTATAGCGCCAAGGCCATCAGCATAAAGGAGGCAACGCCTTCATATCATTCATCTTTTGGCTCTCCTCCTAAAGGGGGAACACCTATGTCCGCCCCTTCCCCTGCGGGGGGCTTTAATAGATAATGGGCCATTTAGAAATGTAAACCCTTCTTTCCCTTTCACCACAGACGAGAAGCCCACTAATGGTTGCAAGCCCATTCTTCCCCCTTTTATAGGGGGTTCTTTTGTCTTCGTTTCTTCTGCCATCTTCATTCCTTCGCCTTTTGGTCTCCTTTTTCTTCATCTGTTTGCTCCTCCGTCGCCAAACCTCGTTTCCTCGATCCTTTCTTCCCAGCCCCTCTTTTCCTTTTATTTTTAGACCCCCAAGATGCATTCTAACTTCTTCCAGGAGATAGCGGGCCGCTACATCGAATCATAAACGGGATCTTTGAGTCAGTCTTTCGCTTCTTCTTCCTTTTCACCTTCCCCGATCACCACCATACCTGATTCACCTCGTCGTTCTCCCTCTCCTCCTCCGGCGACCCTCACTACCTCCATCCCGGAGGAAGCCAGGGTCATTAGTCTCTCCTCACTTCCTCCGGTCTTTACAAGCACTAACTTTCCCACTCTTTCTCCTTCCGCCAACGACGTTCAGAAATCGCCTTCTTCTTCCCCGCAACCTGGGGATGAACCTGGGGAAGATGTATTCCCATGTCAGCCAATGACAGAGGCTGGATCACCCCTGTCTTCTCTTTCCCCGGCCCGTCATTCCTTTTCTGAACCCATGGCGGTTGATATTCCTTTACTGCCAACTTCCTCCTTCGCTCATCGCCTGAAGAATCCCTCTCCTCTTGTGGGCCCTGACTAGGGTCCCTCTACTTCTTGCATCCCCATCGAAAGCTCCTCCAGCCCAATGCTCATCATCTCGTCTTCTCAAGATCCCTCCTCCGATCAGCCTCCTTCCGTCTTTCCTTCCGAACTCAACCCTCAACCAAAGTGAACATATTCTCCCAGTAACTCGGATATACGCCTGACTACCACCTCCATGGGCCAAATGATGCTCCTCCTTCTTTCCATTCTCAACTAATGGATATCGCCCCATTTTCCCCTTTATAGCGAGATTCCTCCTTGGCATCTTAGTCCCGTCTTCTTCCCTTTCTCGAGTCTTGGATCCTGAACTTAGAGGAAGTGGTTCCTCGCATAGAAGGCCTGCGTCATGCTCTGGACTTGGTATGTTTTCTTACTCAGCTTCCTTAGCTTTGTCTAGCTGACCAATTTCTTTTCCCACGACCGGTATGTAGGCCCTGACCAACCATCAAGAATTGGATCGCTCTCTTCATCAATACCAGGCTCAAGCCCAAGAATGGGAGCGACAACAACGGGAAAGCTTGGCGAATGCTCAGAATCGAGAACGACTCCTGTTACAACAATTGCACTGCCGAGCAGATTAAGCTGGCAAATTCAGAAGGATGCTGACACTATTGCAGCATTAAAGGAGCAACCACGTCCAGGTGCAGAGCCACTCGTCCCCCAGCAGGAAGTCCAGTCGGCCTCTCTTGACACAGCGTCTTCCTCGGCTCAAAAGTTACTACGTCTTCAAGGGCAGGTAGCAGAGCTCCTCAAAGGGAAGCAACGGGATTCTGACGCCATCGCTCGTCTTCAAGTTCAGTATCGGCGAGCACAGGACAAGATAGGGGACCTCCGCACTCGCTTGTGCAAGGAGGTACAAGAAAACTCATCCCTCGTAAATTCCAGGACGCATGCTCACGCACACCTACGCAGGCAAGAAACTTCCCTCCAGAGGATGAGCACTGAACTCGCTCGAACCAGATCTTATTCCGAAGCAGTGGAGGGGATTTCAGCTTCCATGCGTCAAAATATGGTGGAGATGACGCACCTTGTGCAGCAGGACCAAAGTTCCCGAGCCGATGATGTCTCTATCTTGGCCGATGCTATTATGGAGGTGTCGTGGCGCTATGTGGACGTACGTCGAAATCTTCAAGAACAACAAGAAACATGCGAGAGGCTGCATCGAGAGCGGTTCGACCGTCCAACCGCGAGGAGCGTCATCATTTTAATGCGCCACCTATCAAGACGGATTTAATGGCGGTTATATCGCCAAGGATTACCTCCTCCCACTTATCCTTCATTTTCTTTAAATTGGGAGGCTGGTTTTCGACGTTATCCTCCCGACCGGTTTAAGCTGTAATTTAATATCCCATTTTGAAACGAGAATTTCCTTTCTGTTTTTCCTCTTCTTCTTCAAGATGTATTGATAATACCATATTGCCCTTGTAAATAACCCCTTAATGAAATTTGGAGAATACTTGGCATCTAATAACGCAATAAATTCAAGAAGCACCCCCTTCGGAGTTTCATAACTTCCCTTCTTCTATTCCATATTTCTCATACAGTGTGAAAGAGTTTTAAATGAAGGGCATTCCAAGGTCGTGAAAGCTCTTTGCCTTGGTCATCTTTCAGATAATATCTTGACCACTTTCGCTAGCGCGTTATTTCATAGGGTCCTTCCCAGTTGGGAGCCAGCTTTCCAGGGTCTCCAGTGGGATTGACTTTACGCAAAATCCAATCCCCTTCTTGAAATCTCCGAGGCACCACTCTCTTATTAAAGGCTCGCTGCACTCTTTGCTTTAAAATTCCGCTCGCCTCTGTGCCATCTCCCGCCTTTCATCCACCAAGTCTAACTCGGTGCTTCGGATAAGTTGGTTCTGATTTGGTTCATATGCCTTTATTCGAGCGCTATTCAACAAAACCTCGACCGGAATAACGACTTCCGTCCCGTATACCAAACTAAAGGGAGTTTCTCCTGTTGCTGTCTTGGGTGTGGTTCGATAGGCCCATAGGACGCCGGGTAACTCTTCTACCCAGTTTCCCCTCTGAGCACCCAACTTGGTCTTTAATCCTTGAATGAGGATCCTGTTAGTTACTTCCACCTGCCCATTCGCTTGAGGATGGGCTACCGAAGTGAAAGCCTGCTGAATGTTGAGACTTTGGCACCATTCTTGGATCTTTTTTCCTTGGAACTATCGTCCATTGTCACTGACTATTTTCCGAGGGATACCATACCGACAAATGATATTTCTCCATAAGAACTGTATTACAGCATTCTCAGTAATTTTGGCTAAGGGCTCTGCCTCCACCCATTTGGAAAAATAATCCAATGCTACCAATAAAAACTTCCTCTGTAAAGGTGCCGCTGGCATCGGGCCTACTATATCCATTCCCTATTGATCGAAAGGACAAGAAGAGATTACGACTTTCATTAACTCAGCTGGCCGTTCAGAACGGTTGCTATGCTTCTGACAAGCGATGCAGGTTTGCACTATATGAGCAGCATCTTGCTGAAGAGTAGGCCAAAAGTATCCTGCCAATAAGGTCTTTCTTGCTAAAGCTCTCCCCCCTAAATGATTGCTACAGCATCCTTCATGGATCTCCCGGAGTACCCATTCCGCATCCTCATTTCCTAGGCATTTTAACAAGGGTCACCCAAAAGAGGTCTTGTATAGGTCTTCATTTAAGAGGATGAACCGTTTGGCTCGGTTTATTAAAGTGGATGCCGCTATTTTCCCTTCAGGGATCTTCCCGTGCCGTAAATAAGCTATGATGTCGGTCCTCCAATCAAGAGTTAGGCTTGATTCGGGTATGTCTCCCTCCACGCTGCATATTGCTAAGGAAGTATGAATTCTCGTATGGATCGCTTCCGAGGATTTTATTCCTCCCATAGCGCTAGCCATCCGAGCCAATTCATCTGTCTTCCCGTTGTGCTCCGTGGATTTGTGAGGACTGTGAAATTGAGCTTTTCTTTCTCATAAGTCTTCAAGTACTTATGCAGCATTTACTCCCGAACCGCAAATTAACCTTAAAGTTGTGATATTACCAACTGGGAATCAGTGGATCACAATGGAAGAAGCCCCACCGCTTTAGCGACTGCGATCCGCTAGAATGGCTTCATATTCCGCTTCATTATTAGATGCCCGATATTCGGTGCGCAAATCGAGTTTCTTCACCTCTCGGAAATTAATAAAATACCAGCGCCTGTAGATCTGAAGAGCATCTCGAATATATTCCATGCCTCTGATCCCTCCTCCTTTGTTGCCGAACCATCTTCCGCGTCGCAAGGTACTTCTGCCAGAAAATCAGCGAGTGCTTGGGCTTTGATAACCGTTCGAGGTTGGTAGTGAATATCATACTCGCTTAGTTCTACCACCCATTTGGCCAATCTTCCAGAGAAATTTGGCTTAGTGACGACCTTACCCAATTCGCTGTGTGTTAGAACGGTGATGGGATGAGCCAAAAAGTACGACCTTAATTTGCGGGCGATTAGTACTAGGATATGTGTCAACTTCTCTAGCTCCGTATAACGGAATTCCGCCCCCTTCAGGATATGGCCAGTATAATAAATAGGTTGCTGGTGAGAACCTTCTTGTTTCAATAATACCGAACTAACGGCTCCCTCCGAGACGACCAGATACATCCATAATGGTTCTCCAGGTATTGGTTTGGCTAGCAGGGGGAGTCCAGCCAAATATTTCTTCAACTCCTGGAAAGCCTGTTCACATTGATCATCCCATTGAAATTTAGCAGCCTTGCGCAAAATCTTGAAAAAAGGCAACCCCTTGTCCATCGATCTGGCTATAAATCGGGATAAAGAAACAATCCTGCCCACCAACTTTTGGGTCTCTCGCAGATTAGCAGGTGATTTCATGTTGCATAGGGCTTGCACTTTCTCAGGGTTGGCTTGCAGCCCCTTCTCCGTTACTATGTATCCCAAGAACTTGCCACTCTTTACTCCGAACAGGCATTTGTTAGGGTTTAGCTTCATATTAAACCGCCTTAATGTAGCGAAGGTTTCATTTAAGTCCTTGACTAAATCCCGAGTGACCTTCGATTTGACCAAGATGTCATCCACGTAGACCTCCACATTCTTCCCTTTACGCTCATGAAGATTTTGTCCATAAAGCGATAGGTGGCTCCTGCGTTTTTAGTCGAGCGGCATTACCACATAAGCGTATAACCCGCGATCACAAAGCTAACCCTCTTTTGATCTTCTTGGGCCAAAGGTATTTGATGATATCCTTGATATGCATCCATTAGGGACACCACTTCATATCCCACAGTAGAATCCACCAGTTGATCAATACGAGGCAAAGGGTAGCAGTCTTTAGGGCATGCTTTATTCAAATCATGGAAATCGATACACATCCTCCATTGCCTCGAAGGCTTGGGGACCAAGACTACATTAGAAACCCATTCGGGGAACTGGATTTCCTTTACATGACCCGCTTTTAGTAGTTTGTCCACTTCTTCTGCTATGACTTTGTCCTTTTCTGGTCCAAAATGTCGCCTCTTACATTGGGCCAGGTCGGGCTCCTTTAATGATATTGAGATGGTGTTCCGCCACTTGAGGATGGATGGATCCCCGTGAGATCATGCACATCTTTTGCAAAGATGTCTTCATTCTCCTTCAGGCAAGCCACCAACTCTTCTTTGACATCCAGCTGTTGTGCTATCCGTGTGGCCTTTCCTGGGGCGATTTCTACCAGTTCTCCCTCCTCTATTTTATCAGCCTTGGGGGGAGATTCCTCCAGGACGCAGACATCAGTGATGATGACAGCTTTGCCTTTGAGGTCCTCGGTTCGGACTTTCTTCTGATCGTCCCGAACCATTTGTACGTAGCAGCTTCTGGAGGCCTTCTGTTCTCCACGAACTTCTCCCACCGATTGACCTACTGGAAATTTTAGCTTCTGGTGGTACGGGGAAGCCACGGCCTGAAAAAGGGTGAGGAAAGGATGCCCAAGAATAGCGTTATAAGTGGACGGAGCGTCCACGATAAGGAAAGGATCTTTTTTGGCAGGTTTTTTTGGATAGCGTTATAAGCGAGGAGGATCCAGCCGCCGCCGCCGCTTGCCGCGAGGAGGATCCACCCGCCGCCGTCGCTTGCCGCGAGGAGGATCCAACCGCCTCCGCCGCTTGCCGCGAGGAGGATCCAGACGTCGACAGTGTTTCGGCAAAGAAGGGGAAAGTGGAACTCACGAGAGGAAAACAGAGAGGGAGAGGAAATCCAGCGCTGGGGGAAAACAAGAGTTATCGCGAAGGGAGAAATCGACGGAGCGACGTGTCGGGGAATAACTGGGATCAGTCCCAAATAATCCAAATTACCTCGTTATATAAGAGTTAACCTAGGTTAGGTTTCCATTAATCCCCCCAGTAATTTAATTTGACTCCCTAAATCTCATACAGGCTCCATTTAAATCCAGAAAAATTCTGGAAAAATTCCTAAAATTCTCCAAAAATCCCAAAAATATTTTTAGTATTATTTTTTTTTTAAATTTTGGCTATTTAATTTAGTATTAAATTTCAGTATTTAACATTCTCCTCCACTAATAAAAATTTGGTCCCCAAATTTTCTACTCAAGTGCATAATGAGTAAGAGATACCACAAGTACGGAAAATATATCTCACGCACCTTAAGTAAACAGGTGGGGGTATTGAGCTCGAATTTTTTTCCTCAAGCTCCCAAGTAGCATCCTCATCAGTGTGGTGACTCCACCCGATCTTGATAAGTCGCACAATCTTGTTTCGCAACTGTCGTTCCTTGTGATCCAAAATCCGTACCGGAACCTCTGCATAAGTAGCATTAGATTGAATGGAACCTGACACATCTGATATAATATGTGTAGAGTCTGACACATACTTCCTCAGCATGGACACATGAAACACATCATGAATACCCATCAAAGATGGTGGTAGCGCTAAGCGGTAAGCGACTGCTCCGATCCTCTCCAAAATCTCAAACGGACCAATGTACCTAGGAGTTAGCTTACCACGGAGGCCAAATCTCTTCACCCCTTTCGTGGGTGAGACTCGCAGGAATACATGATCACCAATAGAGAACTCCAGAGGTCTCCGTCTCCGATCTGCATAACTTTTCTGACGATCCCACGCCTCTACCATCCTACATCTGATAGTACGGACCAACTCTGCCTCATACTGAGCTCTATGGGTCCTAGTAACTGGTCCTCCTAGTTGTCCCCGAAATCCATAACACAGGACCTCCTCAAGTCCTCTAGTGTCTGAATGGTCCGTGTTGGTGCAATCGGCCCAGGTCACGATTGACCAGGACTCGAGTTTGACTCGAGTGATGTTTTGATGTTTGACAAAGTGGTTTGACATTGATGTTTGACATTGATGTCGGTTAATATGTTGGGGAGATTGTTTATACAATCGATCCAGGTTATAATTGACTAGACTCGAGTTTGACTCGAGGGAGACTTTGATGGTTGACTGGGGTTGACCATGTGATTATGGGAAAGTCCAAGCGGGGTCTTGGCAAAGTAAAGTCCAAGTCATGGGTACTTTGCATGGAAAGTCCAAGTGGGACACTTGGCAATTGGGAAGGTCCAAGTCTTGTGTACTTGGCATGAGAAGTCCAAGCATGGGTCTTGGCAAATGGAAAGTCCAAGCATGGGTCTTGACATGGAAAGTCCAACATGGGTTGGCAAGGGAAAGTCCAAGCTGTAAAGTCAGCGAGTCTTGGCGGCGTAAGTCCAATGTGCCTTGGCGGTGTAGACACCGTTAGCATGACATAGCCGAGGGAAGCACCTGGAGGCTAGCGCGATGGATGAACAAGTCATGGATGACTTGGAGGGATCTGAGAGGCGTGAGGCTGATGGAGGTGGCTAGAAGGCTTAGGTCTAGGCTAAGAGTGGTCTAGCAAGTATGGGGGCACCATATTTGGGTTTAAACCTCATGTTTGAGGTCGCCGACCGACATTATGGCCGGTTCGATTTGCGTGTCGACGAGTTCGGCTTTGAGCTACTCGGGCGATCGTGCTCATTGGAGCCGATCGGTCGAGTATCGGCAATGATCGCCGAGGGCCGATCGCTAGTTCACCGCGGCCAAGAGAATGCTCGTAGCCGTAGCCGATCGTGACGTGGGGCGATCGATCGCTAATATTGGCGATCGCCAAGAGATCCATCGAGTTTTTCCAACGTGGATCGAGCCGTTGTCTCACGACAATGATGGCATCGACGTGACTTATGGCAGTCGACTGATGGGCGGAAATCTAGGTCGCGCGCAAGGATAAAAGGAGCTCGACGGGAGGGTTTTTGCAACCGATTTCTTGGACGTTTTTGAGGCGATTTGCTGCTGCAAATTAGGGTCTTCAACCACGGTTCAAGCGATCAACAAGCAAGCAATCAAAAGGCATTTGTAAAGCTTTTTCTTTACTTATATTGCATTGTATCTCATTGTATTTGCTTGTATCTACTTAGTTTATTGTTGTAAACTATTGTACGAGGTTTCTCCACCTCCGACTTATGTCGAGAAGGAGTATTTGTGATTAGTGAGTGCGTGTGCATCACTAGGGCTCTTTAGAGCTCGATCCGTAGAGTAGAAACTGTTCGGTTCCGAACCACGTTATATCTTTGTGTTTGCGTGTTGTATGTTTCGTTATCATTATTATTCTTGTTATTCCGCTGCGTACTAACGAAATTGTAGACAAGCACGCGAACGATTTCCATCTACATACGGTCAACGCTATTCACCCCCCTCTAGCGGCGTCAAATCTTCTACAGTCCGCTCAGACTGTCCATCCATCTGCGGATGGAAAGCAATACTAAAACAAAGCTGCGTGCCTAAGGCCTACTACAGACTCTGCCAGAACCGAGACGTGAACTGGGGATCTCTATCTGATTTAATGCTCAAAGGAACACCATGCAATCTGATGATCTCCCGACAATATAACTCTGCCAAACGATCCAGAGAGTCGGTCTTCCGAATCGCTAAGAAGTGCACGGATTTGGTTAGTCAGTCAACGACTACCCAAATCGCATCATGGCCTTGACATGTCCTAGGCAAACCCACCACAAAATCCATAATAATATGCTTCCACTTCCATTCCAGAATCGGAAGTTCCTAAAGCATATGTTCCTTAAACTAATGCAACTCCGGAAACCATTATCCTCCCCGGAGTCAGAGACGGTAGTCCATCTACCGTCCAAAATCCACTCCACCACACACTTTGTAAGTGCATGGGAGGCTATCGCGACCAAACTTCCTTGTTACAACCGTTCATGTTCCAGCTACTCTATAGTAGCTATCCAGTAGCTAGCCAAAACTCCATGAGCATATCTGCTCCTCACCTATTCAAAACAACATAATAACTGCGAAGTCCACGTCATATATATGATGGCTTATCTCGCAGTCCTTTAATTTTCGTAAGCTTAGGATACGTCTTATTCAATAGCATCGGAATCGCTACGATCCCCGAAATGATACATCTATGTACACTACCCTTCCATCTGTTGGGTTTCCGGCACCGCGGCGTGTGTGTGTTCGATCATGTTTCGTAAACATGAGCACAGCGGAAGCAATTAAAAATAATAAATCTATATTTATTACAACACACAACACACGCATGCTATTACAACAAGTGTAGACATAACCGTAAATTAAAATTTGCAATATAAGGAAATTAAACTACGTTATACCTTCCGTATGACGTGTAGCGGGAACGACATCAACCGGAACGATCCTCGTAAGAATCGTCTCTATCCGTATCCACGCCGAGCTCCTCGGGATGACTTCGCTAAGCCACGAGCTTCGTCTTCGTACGGGTTACTAGCCTCGTGTTGAAGACGACGTGATCGAGAGATGATCACGATCCGAATCCAAATTCGGATCTAAAAACAAGTCCTCAAGACTTGCTTCTCCGGAGAGGTATTCGTCAACCGATTGACGAATCCTTCGTCCTCCACCTCAGAGGATTACCAAAGATCAAATCCCCGGTATGTTAGCCGCTGTCGGAGCACTAACCGTCGTCCAAACGACGCTCCGACGAGAGGAGAAGAAGCTGTCCAGAAAACTGGACAGCTTGGTGGAGGATATAGGCGCCGGCTAAAGAGGAGATGGAGGCTCACCTTTACACCGAACCCAAGGGAGATCACCGGAGGGTCGCCGGAGGTCCACCTACCAAGCTTGACGCCGCAAAGAGATGGCAGCAGCTCAATGAGGTTACGCTTCTTGTTGTTGACGCCAACAACAAGAGGGAGAGAGGGCGCCAATTAGGGTTGCTCAAAAATTAGGTTTTTACAAAACCCTTAAGCCCTATTTTATAGAGAACTAATTCTCTTAATGGTTAATGGATCATATCCATAAAGCCCGTTAACCCGCTCCATTAAGATAAGTTAAAATAAACCAAACCATGATGGTTTATTTTAAGTTAAAACAAACCAACCAACTTTTGGTTCATTCGCTTAAAATAAACCAAACCCTTTGGTTTATTCTATCCATTGATTAGAACCAAACCATTTTGGTCCATCCATTATGTCTTCATAAGACACGCCCATCCACGCCTCCATCATGATCAAACAATTTCATGCTCGCTTATGTTCGGGTCCAACCAAACATAGTTTCTCTCGGTCTGAGAATCCCATTCTCAAGCTCGTTTTAAATCCTTTGGATTACACTCGTTGTGCGTGTGACCAAATAGGTTCTCGGTTTATGTTTGGCCGTCTATAATTAACCATTAATTATAGAACGATCATGAGTGGCACCTAGTAGTACATCATGATCCCCAATTAACCGAAAAGATCAACGGTTGATCCAGAACTATTTCTGAAACCCTTCACCGAATGAATCGTGCCCCATTCCCTTCACTCATCTTATACCCACTTGGTTCAGACATGGTCTATTGTGTCACCCACTAGGTCGACTCACGCCACACCTAGCCCAAGTATCATTTCCTCGTCCTACGGATTCTAGTTACTCCACATGTATCGAAGAGTACCTTACTCTAAACATGTAATGCTTTGGCCAAAGACTTTAGTAACAATCCGACGAGAGGCCATAGGTATACATCTCCTCGCAAGGAGTGGTGAATCCTTTATAGGCTATTCAAACACCTTCGATCACTTCGACTTATACCCAATCATCCCGGGTCCACATCTCCTTAGAGATGTTTGCTTAAGATGTCAAAGCATAAGTCTCTATGATCAAGATGACTTGAATACCGCAAGTCAAAGGAACATCGTGACTTGAGCCACGGTAAGAACTTCATTGACATATCTATATATGCGAAAACCATATGAAGTCTTACGGTTTGGTCACCCAATGAACTAGTTACCATAACTAGCATCCACGATTAACTCCGACATCACTATGTCTCCACCGGAGAATCGGTTGCTTGGATACACCAAGGAGTATACTCGTGCTAGTCTCAACAATTGATGGTGTCGGATCCATCAATTCATCGACTAGGATAATTCCGATACATCACAATTACACATGTAGAGATACTCACTAGTTGTGATCCAATCACAAATTCTCTCATGCCGTGAATCGTATCGTGGACATTGAAAATGAGTTTAAGATCCAATCAAATACATAAAACATGTATACTCAAATAGTGAATCTTCATTTATCATATAAATGGTTCATACATAAGGCGATTGCCTTAGGACATCTCTCATATATTACTAACACCATCCAAACCAGAATGGTTAATTAACACTGACGTAAAGGTCAACCATCATCTGAACCCTGAAACTAGTTTCACAAGCTTCAGACCAAGTAAATTCCATCACCTTCCTGATCCATCCAGTCAGCGATATAGTACCGCTTGAGCATCCTATCCATATCTATAGTAATAATCAAATCAATATCAAGAAAACTATCATCAACGGTGACCGAGTGCACAACTCCAACTACCACCATCAACAGTGGTCAAGTTACGCAACTCCAACGACCACAACTGATCTAATCGTGTCCAGAATACACGACTTCCCAAATCCCTGGATGACTAAGTCGTCAATAAGTCTAATAAGATAATCATAAGCTCATACAATTCATACCAAGTATGAAATTGTCGTCGCTATACAACTTCATTCTCCTTACTCTAGGCTGATGATATAACAATCATCACAACGACAATGATAATTGTATGACCCCATGTCACCACAATATCTACACACCAGTCATAAACCAACCCTAGAGTATACACAGGTGTCCTATAGCTGATCTAAATAGATCCTCTATCCACAATGAAGGATATTCATTTCCTTCTACAACTACCGTATTCTATCATCGATAATCGATGCATAACCTCAAAGGTCCATCTCTCCTTTAACAAAGAGTTCCGGATCTTTTCTGAAAGAAATACTGGGACAGATAAATATCCCATCCAACACCTCCTATAATAAGGTAAAACGATCTTTCATCATCTTGACCAGTGTAGACATACACGCCTTATCCATAACCAAATCACTTTTAATAGGGACTGATATTTTCTGAGGGTTTACTCCTTGTCCTTCAAATTGGTGGCTAGCAGGCCAAATCCCTAGTTTCCTAATTCGTAATCAGTCGGCACCTCTAAAGAGTCCGTACTTCCGAAATCATCGTTAGGTTCCGCAAGGTCACTACGTCATCGACCTCGTCCCCGACCACGAGTAGGGACAATTTCACTAAGTCAATAGTTTTCCTAACCATAAAAGTACCGTAACTACTAAAGATAATACTTTTCCTATAGCTCAGAGATATCCTTCAGCTTGCCTGGTCCCAAAACACGAGAACTCCCAAAAAAATCCAAGGAAAGAAAATCCTCGAAACACAAAGCCACAAACCAATAAAATTGTCACGTCCTGGGGGTATATCCGTCATCCAAATGACAAAGGAGCCCCTTAGTGACAATATTCCAAAATACCTGGACCAGATCAGGTAAAAATCTCAAAATATTAATAGATATACAAATATTTTAATTAACTGCATGCATGCACGACTAAACATGTATCAATTAAAGTAAAATAGTTTTATGACACCAAATCAAACTGCGACAAAATCTAAAGTGCATAACAAAATGCAATACCGATAAAGTAAATAAAGTAGCATCCCGACGATGCAGTAGAACAAGTACAACAAGGAACTCTCTGAGCGACACGAAGGTAGGTCAACAGGACACGTCCTCCATCAGTTAACCTAGAGGATAAGTGCCTAGAGGGTGAGTACAACCACTCTGTGGATGTATAGACAATAGTGCATAATCATAATGCACATAATGAAAGTCACAGGGAACAAGCTAGAGTAACCCAACCCTCAGAGTACCAATATCAGTCTGCAACTATCCTCATCAGCAGTATAACAAATATACCCGCTACATACACAACCACTGCAACAAGCAGTGCACATCCGGATACCACGACAAAGTCTCGTGGCTCTCGACAAAAAGGAAACTGTCTATGAGCTACCGCGAACGGTACTCATGGGTCGACAATCAATACGCTAAGCACTGTCTACATGCAACTACATGCTACCCCGAATGAAACTCGTGGGTAGACAGGCAGTAGAAAGACTCGGTGTCTGCGGCAACGACATGCTACCACGAATGGGTCTCATGGGTAGACCGCATATATAGATATCTAATTATTGACTGCTCACAACAACATGCTGCCTCTAACGGGTTGCGAGGGCAGTCGATTATCCTAGGTTGTTAAGCCTAGGGTTATCCAATACATCCAGCATAAAACGACTATCAAAATCGATAAAGATCATCGATCTATAATTAAACCCATTGAGGCGGTCAAGCGAGGGTTTCAACACCTCAAATACGAAATGTTTACCAAAGCCGGTAAAGATCATCGACTTATAAATAAATAAGTCGAGATGGTTAAGTCCAGGATTCCAACCCTTCTAACATGATCGATTATCAAGGTCGATAAAAATCACAAGTCCACTAATAAACACGGCGAGACGATTGCTCATAAGGTTTCGTCCCAGCTAACAGAAAACGTCTATCAAGGCCAATAAGGATAATAAACCTACTAACAAGCCCGACAAAAGGGTTAAGCCTAAATTATACCATTTCTACCAGTTCAACCATGCATGCTCCAACATGCTACCATGATCAGATCTCGTGGGTACTTAAAATGTAAAGTAGCTATCTAGCTACAAACGTCATACGAATCCGATTTTCACCAACTCCGAGCGAATAACGCAAGAATATAACTTTACATTAGATTATCTCAACCATGTATGGGGGACATGATTGACCACAAATATACAAAAGCAACCATAGAGAGACTCTACTGCAGACTCTCTCTCAACCAAGAATGGGAGATATAGTAAGGATTAATCGCATCCTAACCATACGAACTCTACTAGTCCGATCACCATATCAAATGAAATAGTAAATGGATAATCACATACCAATATGCACATCCGGGTTATTACGCCTAGGATTCCAACACCTAGGGTTCTACTAATGTTGTTTCATCCATGAGATCCGCTCCTACAGAATAACCTCATCTAAGTTATTCTATCTCTACTAGTCTTAATCATGGTATCCAACGCAAAAACACATAACCATATAAACATATAACACGCTGTCTAATAAACGACAACATAGTCATACTAATGGCAATCAATGGTTGAAATTAATTAGGGTATAACTAAAGGGTCATGCTAGAACAAAGTCAAGACAATACTAAATAAAACATCAGATGCCTATATATATCCTAAACTACGTAAGCAATGTAATCATGTCATCATGCACTAGTATCTAAGAGTCAAAGAACCTATATGTATACCTACTACGAATTTATCCATCTTAATCATATTATTCAATTAGTCTAATTCCAATACTAGTCCAATCCTAATACTAGTCCAAAAATTAAGAGGTAAACATCTACCAATAATATCTAATCATTTATATCACCATGATAACTAGCTGCGTATAACAGTAATAACAATTAATAACCATATGCTAACCATAAACCAGCAACCTAAAAAATCTAATAGTCTAACAGATATCAGGTTAAAACAATACTAGACAAAACATGATACTACCTAAGTAAACTGCATAATAAATATAACCAATACAAATATGTACTAAATCTAGAAAATTTTCTAGAATTTATTTACCTGTTAGCCGTCTGGAGATGTCCTGTCGCCGCCAAATCCCCCATATTGACCTCGTCAATAATACCTCTAATTTCCAAAACATAAAAATCATCGAAAATCCGTACAACTCCGAAAATACCCCAGTTAACCTGCCAAACGAGGCAAACTCTCCGAAAACCCAAAGACCCTAAGGAACTCTGAAACCTACGCTCTGATACCAATAAATTGTCACGCCCCGGCGGAGTCCCCGCCAGACGAAAATCCGGCAGCATTTCCCCTGTACAGGTGACAATATGGGACTTACATACAAGGCCTACACGACCACTATACATCGGTCAACACAACCGGAATAAAAACTACACACAGATAATAAATTGGCCTCAGGCCATCAATCCAGGTAAATAACAACAGTCTACTATATCTAGACTTACCCCTTCTGCCATCTGAGCAGGAATATACAATCAAACCAATCGAATAGTCCATAAGGACACAACAAATATCTTCAAACCTCCATAAGTACATAACCAAAACAAATACAAATCCTACACACTTCATCTAGTTAAAAACCAAAACCATAAGACCAATAAAACCTATCCATTTCGATTTAGGGGATTGACAAATGATTCTCCCGGCGCTTAACTCAAACAGATGTAAAGCAACGGGGTAAGTTCAAAGAACTTAGCGGATGATAGTCGATATGCATAACAAGATATAACTAACAATAAGAATCATGCCAGTACAGTCTCATATAAATAGGGTATGTAAGCAAGAAATACAAAAGGATCAGATTTACTCAATCTCCCGCTCGACACAGGAATGTGTGCCATACTATAAGAGATAAAGTCATCACCATATACAAATATGAATCATGTATGCATGACAATCATATGCAACATCCAAGGCATCAATAAAAATGCAGCAAACACAATACAAATGCTATCCATGCAAAGTGCATGCCGTGCAAATGACATGGTCACCCCTGACGCCAGTCAGCCGCCTCACACGCGATGGTGAAGCCGAGTGGGTAGGGCTATGACAATCGTGCACTCGCCATCATCGCTTCCCGAGTGATCGAGTGGATGGATGGATCTTGCCGAGTACACCTATCCTCCCGCCTCTAAATAGAGTGGGGGAGCTAAGAGCAGGAGGAGGGATCCACCCGCCTCATCGCTACACATGAGCGGACCAATGACTCGACAGAGCAACCGCACACACCCTCGATGTACCACTAACCAGCGGGCCGGGCTCAACTATATAAAGGAATCCTGTCCGACATGCAATCATGCAAGATGGTGCATGATACTAAAGCATGTAAATCCAACTAAAATGCATAACCGAATAATATGCACAACCAATAAGTGCATATCCATGATCCGAGTAAAACAGGGAAGATATAATCATAACCGATCCAATGCATGTATCAAGTAGGCACAAAATCATACTAGGCATATAAACATTAAAATTATTGCAAGCTATCATAACTAGCATATCAACATGACTATATCTAGGAGATAAGTCAAAATACCCGCCTGATAAAATGCTCATAATCATGAACTCTTCACACCCGTAAACCTGTCTCGTGACCGAAACCTGCATAAAACATAATTACCATCAATTCCAAGCACACAACAACATGCTAAATTACTACTGTACAATGTCTATATTCGCATTCTTTTATCGATTACGAATTAGAAACTCTCACTTGTACATCTGACCAAATCCCATTAGGATTTTCATATTAACTCACCTTCCAAATTAGCAACTCCCTAACTCATACACCATAATCAACACCGCTTTTTAGCCTTCACAACCGTTTACAACCATTTAGCTTACCCTTTTCCATCCTAAACCTCACACAACCAACAACCCATAATCTATCAATTTACAGCTAATAAAAAGAGAAGATAGATCAAGCTTACCAAGCTCTGGCCAATACCAATCCATCGGCAACCCTTTCACAGCCAACCCACACTCCACTTCACAGCCGGCACAATCGGGCAACCTAAATTCACAAAATCCCAATTCGCAGCCCACTCCACAGATCAAACATCCAACCCAAAATAACAAAAATTAATCACAGCATGGAAAAAGAAGCAGATCGAGCTTACCAGTGGTTGAAACCTCACCGGTATCAACCTTCCTTGTAACCGCTGTTCACCGGAGCAACCGACGCTCACGATCACTGTCTAAAACCACCGATCAAGCTCAAAACAAGAAATCCACAGCTAGGTTTAGAACTCATCCAAAAATCAAGGAGAAGGTCGGCCCCTTACCTTGCTACCGGTAGAATCTCATCGGCGACACTCCTCCCAACTCTGCCCTACTCGCCGGAAGACCCACTGCAATGTCGCTGCCCTTTCTTGGCAGAGATGGAGCAACTCACAATCGGATCCAATGCTCCTAGCCAATCACCCACTCGTCGCTCTGTCCTGTCTGCGGAGATCATCAAGGCTGGTCCGAGCGCCATCGTTCGCAGCGAGGAAGAACACTCGAGGAGGAAGGAGAGGTCGACGACGCTTGGGGGTTGGTGACGCGAGCGACGGAGAGGAAATGGGCGGCGAACGCGCAAGGCGTGCGATGCAAGCGAGGCCATGGTGAAGGGCGATTAGTGTCCGGGGAGGTCGGCTGGCATTGCAGGCGAGCAACATCGGCGATGGGGCTGGCAGACGTCGGAGAGATCGCGAGGAGGATCCAGCCGCCACCGTCGCTTGCTGCGAGGAGGATCCAGCCGCCGCCGCTGCTTGCCGTGAGGAGGATCCACCCGCCGCCGCCGCTTGCCGCGAGGAGGATCCAACCGCCGCCGCTGCTTGCCTCGAGGAGGATCCAGACGTCGGCAGTGTTTCGGCAAAGAAGGGGAAAGTGGAACTCACGAGAGGAAAACAGAGAGGGAGAGGAAATCCAGCGCTGGGGGAAAACAAGAGTTATCGCGAAGGGAGAAACCGACGGAGCGACGTGTCGGGGAATAACTGGGATCGGTCCCAAATAATCCAAATTACCTCGTTATATAAGAGTTAACCTAGGTTAGGTTTCCATTAATCCCCCCAGTAATTTAATTTAACTCCCTAAATCTCGTACAGGCTCCATTTAAATCCAGAAAAATTCTGGAAAAATTCCTAAAATTCTCCAAAAATCCCAAAAATATTTCTAGTATTAATTTTCTTAAATTTTGGCAATTTAGTTTAGTATTAAATTTCAGTATTTAACATTTAGACTCAATGTGTGCATATTTTCTTCGCCCCGGCTGCACAAGGCTACGAGGAGGTAGAACTCCAAAAATTTTGTCACCATTAGGCCAAAATTTCTTACTTCGACATGGGTAAATACGATCCATATAAGTGGCCTCCCAGGTTTCCCTTAGAAAATAATGCTCATAATAACAGTATGGATCCATGTTTCGATATATGATGACTGCAATAGCATGCGAGCAAGGAATTCCTGAAATTTGAAACTCACCGTAGATGCAACTTCGTCTCTCCAAATACGAAGAAGCTATTGTCTGTACTTCCATTTCCGATTGTGAGTATGAGAATACTGAATATAATTGTGTTCTTTCTCTCCTTTCATCAATCTCTTTAATAGCATAAGGTGTTAGAAAACTTGACCTTTTTGAAGATTCTTCCCTACGGTTAAAGAACCATTGAGCAACCTTTTTTCTAGTGTTGTCAATTAAACTGGTGATGGGGAGTTCACGTGTTTCCTTGAATAATGTATTTAAACTCTCAGAATAATTAGTGGTTAACATTGTGTACCTCCTCCCAGGAAAGTGTGCATTGACCCATCTTTTTGGATCTATCTTTTGTAGCCACGCATATGCATCCTTGTGTTTGTCATGCATGTTATGCATTATTCAATCAAACTCAACTGTTGAATTGACTCTTGCTGCTGTCCAAAATAAACCTAATGAGGATCTATCCCGGGTATCTGTTACCATGTTACAAGACAAGTGATAGCAACAAAAAGCATGATGGGCAGATGGATACACTTTGTTAACTGCTGATATAATCCCCCGATGTCTATTCGATACAATGCTCAACGACTCTGGCAGGACAGCAAGGAATGTCTTTACATGATCCAAAAACCACTCCCAGGCAGATCCACATTCAACTTTAGCAACACCAAATGCAACTGGCATAATTTTTGCATTACCGTCAACGACAGTAGCCATTAGCAAAACACTAGGATACTTGCCAGTGATATGTGTAGCATCAATTCCAATTAGTTTTCGCAAATAATACCTGAATACTCTTCCACAAACACCAAATGCCCAAAAACATCGCTGGAATTGATTTTCATCATTTCTTAGTACTGCAACATAGGTATCAAGATCTCTAACTCTTAACTCACGCAAGTACATTGGAAGATCAATATAGGCCTGATCAAAATCACCTACCACTCTTTTTAATGCTTTCTGTCTGGCTGTGTATGCTTTCTTGTATGAAATGTGAACACCAAACTTAGCTTGCATTTCTCTTCGAATTGAACTTGGTTTGTAATCATCAGAAGTAGCTAACCGTCCTACAATCTGATTTGCTACAAATGTGGATGTGCAAGCATGGTGATCTCATTGTTTCCTAACAAAGGTCACATTCATGCTGCTTTACATATTTTGTGACAGTGAACTCCACGTCTCCACTTGCAACTAAACTCCATGAACAAGGCTGACTGAAGCAAATAACTTTAATTTTATTAAATATGGTGTCAACTGGCTTGTATCTGAAGTTTTTTAGCATTGCATGCCTTACTAGTGCATCTTTAAACTCTTGTTGAGAGGAAAAAACTTGTCCAGTGAAAAATTCATTTTGATCTGATGAACTGACATCTGCCAATAGTGTTATTCGTGGATCTAAAACATAGGGATCATCAGCAATTGGGAACACTTCCTCTAAGTCACTGTACTGATCTGGGTTTAACTCACCTTCTTCATGTTGGATATCATCAACTAAGAATTCTTCCGAAGGATTTGTATATTCTAACTGTTCTATCGCTTGTATATCACTTGCCTCCTCTTCACTCCAAGTTTGTTCAAAATATTCATGAACTACTATAGTAGCAGTGACAAACTCTTCTTCGAGTATGGAAGAAGCTTCTCTATTTATATCAAGATGTTGATCACTGGTAATTCTATTCCCCACATCTCTAAACTGAGATGAGGATGGAATATTACTTGGGGACAGATTTATGGAATCTTGATCATCTAACTCTCTATCCTTCAAATTTGATTCAATTGTTTCCAAAAATGTTAACACTCCATCAGGAAGGGGGTCGTCCCTGCAAAGGTTTTTAAAATCAACACTATTATATGTAGTGTGCTAGGCAAGTAGGCTGAATTTTTTTAACTAGGGTTTAGAAGCCTGAGGACAAGTGGAGGATGAGAGTTTATGGTTAGGTTTCCCAATTATGCACTTCACTAATTGGAACATTTGATGTGGATAGGGCCATCAATGGGTTTTTACCGAAACCCATTGATGGACCTTTCAATGTTGAAATTAGGAACAGTTTATATGGAATGGAAGAGGAAGACATTTATAGGATTTATGCGCAGAGGGATACTTAGTGGGTGCGTGATTATCTGCACGGAGCATGCCAATTGGCACACTCGTCTGAATGTTGGCATGGAGCATTAATAGCATTAATTTTCATAACTACTATTTGGGAGCCTAAGGAAAGGTGGAGAATGATAGTATAGGTCACGCTTGCCCTCAACCCGCCTAGAAGACTTTATTTATCTCCGATATAAATTGACAACACCACTATTTTTCTCGGTCGGGTTCCCTCTCCATGGTGTTGAAAATTTATATCCCAGGACCACGGTGGTGTTGGAATATAAATTCCCAGCACCACCATTTATCTCGACCAGTTCCATCTTCCTGGTGTTGGGAGTTTTAAATGCAGGACCACAGTGTTGCTGGGGTTTCAGTTCCCAGCACCACCAAAAATTCCGGCAACTTATATCTACATGGTGTTGGAAATTACATTCTCAGCACCATGGTGTTGCTGGGAGTTTGAATCCCATTACCACGGTGGTGCTAGGATATAAATTCCCAGCACCACCATTTATCTCGACCAGTTCAATCTCAATGGTGCTGAGAGTTTTAATCGCAGGACCATAGTGTTGCTGCAGTTTCAAATCCCAGCACCACCCTTAATGTCGACAACTTATATCTCTTGGTCCAGTGAATTAGATTCCCTGCACCATGGTGTTGCTGGGAGTTTGAATCTCATTACCACGGTGGTGCTGGAATATAAATTCCCAGCACCACCATTTATCTCGACAAGTTCAATCCCCATGGTGCTGGGAGTTTTAATCGCAGGACCACAATGGTGACGATATTTCAATTGCCAGCACCACCTTTTATCCCGAACTGTTGAACCTCCATGGTGTTGGGAGTTTTAATCCCAGCACCACGGTGGTGACGAGATTTCAATTCCCAGCACCAGCTTTTATCCAGAATTTGTTGAACCTTAATAGTGCTGAGAATTTGAAGCCCAGGATCACGATGTTGCTGGGATTTAAATTCCCAACATCACTTTTTATCCAGGCCAGCCAATTTCAATCTCCCATGGTGCTGGGATTTTAAATTTTAGGAGCGGTGGTCTTCATTTCATTCAGACCACCTACTCTCTCGGACAGATTGAATCTGTTAGTGCTGGGAATATCAATCAGGGAACTTCAGTAATCGTGGGATTTAACTGGAAGCATCACCTTTTAAGTTAGGTGGAATTTCTTTAGGTGGCGACAAAACTTGGTTATGAACCTCCTGCATCGCAATTATGGGTGCATTGGTCTACTTTGGTATGATATGCCTACCTCGTATTTATGGGTGTGTGGCAAACTTGGTTATACAATCACCTACAATGCATTTATTAACCTCATAGCAGTCTCAAGAATAAAAACACATACATACATGATAATACTATGTGAAGCAGCTGGTGAGTGAGCTGCGCCAACTTCTGGAAACCCTACCCGATATATTCGTGGGAGTAGTGATGTCATTGATAACTACTAGGGTTTCATCAAAAATGGTGTTGCTCAGTTGGTTTGCGGAGGAAAGCTGCGTGTGGTGCTCATCAACAGCATGGGGCTGGCGCTCCCACGCGGTTGGAAGTGACGTTTGGATGGCTCGGGATTTCCAGTTGTGCCTCGGATGGATGTAAATTCTCTCTCTGCATTAAATTGCAGGCTGTTTGGCGGGAGAGGTATTTTGGGAATTACGTGCACGATTTGGTAATTCTAAAACTATAATGCGCATTTTGGGCAATTCCAAACTTTAGGAGTTGTGTTTGGTAAATTGTCGAAAATATAGTCACACATGGACCTATCTGAAGGGTTCTCGGTAAGACCATACAGAAGTAGCCAAACCATAGTTCCATAGGTTGATCAGTCATTAGGGAAACCCTCCTCCGCCTTTAGGAATGGGACCGAAAAAGCATCATAGATGTTTACCGTGGCGACGATGATGGTGAGGTATCCGAGTAGCGAAAGCGGCGAGGACCGACAACTCTGCTACGGAGAGACGGGATGGAAGAACGATGTGACACAATAGGAAACGCAGTAGCTATCGGATAGCCGAGCCGAATGACGCGAACCCGAGCCGAATGAAGAATTTGCACAGCAGCAAACTTGTCAAGGGCACCGAGAGGGATCTCGACAACGCCTCTCCAACTCTCAAGGCAGAAAATTAGTATGAAGAGGTGGGAAGAAACTTAGAGTAATGAAGTTACCAACGCAAACAGCTTACCTCCCTTTCTCAAGGAGGACCATATATATATATATAGAGGAAGCTCCCTACCGAGAGATTCTGCCAGTAGAAACGATATAATCCCAGGGAGTCGTACATCATGATCATTGCTACCTACACTGCATCCAGCGCGTGGGTCGCCATTAATGCATATCGTGCGGTTGATAGGAGACAAGTCTTATTTAATACTGCAGCTAATCTCCTGAGATTTCAGCAGGGAATTTTGCCCTTGAATGTGAGTGGCAATTAATATATGTCGCGCGGTTGATGGGAGACAATTCTCAATTAATGCCGCAGACGTTTATTTAAATCTTGTCAGAGGATTGCACTTTTTGTCGAGGAGAGGTGATGATGGGAATGACCACATCAGCTTAAGGATATGAAAATAACCGCCTCCTTTAAATGTGCTAGCTTATAATGAAAGGGATCATATGGAAAAACGGCGTATTAGGGATGGCATATCCTTGTCGAGAGATACAACGGACGAGGCAAAAAAAACCCTCAGTCTAAGAGAAATCCGGGCTGAGACGCGGGGCGTCTGGTATGAGCGAAATCTGGACCGAGACGCGGGACATCCAGTATGAGAGAAATCCGGGCCGAGACGCGGGGCGTCCGGTATGAGAGAAATCTGGGTTGCCACCTGTCATGAATCAGATGATGTGGTGGGGTCAATTTGTCTGCCTAGCCATAGTTCTAGTTTTACCCTGGTATCATAAGCATCCCCCCGAGTCTAGTCGAAGGATAGGCGTAGCTTGACTGACTAGATTGGTCTAGTTTAGACCATGACTCTCCCTCCTATTCTTTCTTAACGAGGCATGGTGAAGGCTTCCTCGGAAACGGAGAAGATCTCGCTTTTGGACATATCCATTAACTCCCATTAAGGCGACGATTCATTTCACGATTGTCCCGTTTTTCTAGGGTTCTCCTGGTCGTGCCACGTGGCTGGAGAGGAGAACCTTGGGAAAAGGGATCGTCGCGGCGCCGCTATAAGTAGTTCACCATTTCCCTTCCTCTGTCATTTTCTCGCTTGCTGCCTCTTTCCTTACCAGTCTCTCGATCATTTTCCTCTTCTTCCCCGACGCTGTTTTACTAGTAAGTTTCCCGTTCCCCCCCTTTCGTTTCATTTTCCGTTTATGTTTCATGGCCCCAAAGACCGACCTTTGGTATTTGAGGACCTTCAGCACCGTCGACTCAGAGATCCGCTCCGAGGCTCGGGCTGCCTTCCATATTCCTAATTCTTACCGGCTTAGAGCCCCTCAAAGGGACCAGTGCCCTCACGAACCTCCCGCCGAATTCACCACCTTTTTCCTTGACCAATTGCCGACCGGTCTCCGATTTCCTCTTCATCCCTTCTTTACTAAGATATCTATCTACTTTAGGATACCCCTCAACCAATTAGCCTCTAATGCCTTCAGCATCATTAACGGCTTCATCGTTATTTTTTTATTTTACCACCTTCCCCTTTCTGCCGAAGCTTTCCATTCCTGTTTCTTCCCCAAGAAGAAAGAAGCCGGTGTCTTCTTCTTCTCGGCTTGGCAAGAAGTAAAATTCTTGTCGAACCTGATTACCTCCCACAAACATTGGAAATCTAAATTTGTGTACATTTGCCCTGAGTCACCTTTCCTTTGGCCTACCGGATGGCAGCTCGAACAGCCACCCTCCCCTTCTATTCGGTCTTTCCGAAAATCCACAACTTATCAAGAGATAACCTCAGTCCTGCTCGGCCTGAGGTTTGATGTGAACGTCCTGCTGGAGGAGGGACTTCTACATCATTTTGACTTAAGTTTGATAGAGGCCGAGCTGAGTGGATCCTTAGGTAAAGAGAACTCTTTATCCTGTCTTCCTCTCTCTGTGTTACTCCTTTATTTTCTAACGTATTGTCTTGTCTCGTGACAACGGAAGTCATGATTCGGGCCTCTATCAGCAAGAAGCTGAAGTGGAAAAGGGCCCAGATAATTCCTCCTGAGGGTGCTCCTTCCGACACACATGAGGAGGGAGGCTCAGACATCCCTCCCCCACCTCGGCCCTCCATGGTGGCCGAGGTGATAAGTTCAGGGGATTCAGTAGAGCAGCAGAGGCAGCGTAAGAGGAGCCGCCTAGTACTCTCTTCTGTCGAGGGGAGTTCCTCTCAACGTTCTTCGCCTCACCCTTCCTCCTTTCCAAGTCCTAGCGGTGTAGTCTTTGCTAGCACCCTTGAGAGTTTCGACCAAAGAGAGGATTGAAAGAGAGAGCTTGAGAGGAAGTCCCAAGGAAGAAGAAGATAGAGTTACCACAAAATGAATTTTACTTCATCAAGTGGAGTGGCCGACCACTTCATATCTTGGGGGGTTACATGCAAGCATGTAACTCCAAGAGCCAATGGTCTCCCTCATGAGGTGGCACCACATGATAAGTCAATGATGATGTGCCGACCCCCATGCCATGTCACCATGACATGACAATTGGTCAAGTCAAAATTGACTATTCATCTTCCCTCTCAAGTCAAGTCAAACTTGACCTCTTATCTCCCATGGTTGATCAAATCTAACAACTTGATTCAAGTCAATTTGATTTAATGAATCTCTATTCATTAATTTAAATTGACTCAATGAATCAAATCTAAATTAGACTCATTCAACACTTGAATCAACTTGAGTCTAACTCAATTAGTCTAATTTGGATTACTCTTAATCCAATTTGGTTCATCCCATGAACCTAATCCTCATGGTTTATTATATGAACCTAATCTCCACCTAATTACCCTTTGTGTGTGACCCTATAGGTTCTTGTAATGTTGACAATGCTCTTAAACCAATTTAGGAACATAAGTAATGAGCGGTATCTAGCAACACATCATTGCTACCCAAGTTACAAGAATATTGAGATCCAACATCACCTTTGTGACTACTAATTGTGACTCTCACAATATGTGACAATGTCCCTCTATCCTTGACATCTAGATTGATCAATTGAGGCATAGACCGTGTCATCCTCGGTACAATCTATATCTTGAACTCCAAGTAGACTCACTCTAATCAAATGAGCTCAATATCTCATATTGATTCATTTGGGCATGGCCATGCACTTCGTGGTCTCACTCTATCAAGAATAACGATGTCACTCCCGTCATATAGGAGGGATAGATCCCATCTACATCACTCACATCCCTCCTCATAATTTGTTACATACTCAGTAATCGCCTTTATAGTCTACCCATTTATGGGTGACGTTTGTCGAAGCCAAAGTATGCAACTCCTTATGTAGGGAACCATGGTGACTTCAGGTCTAAGGACTAATAGTCATACTAATAGCCACATGAGAAAGTATATGACACTCATATAATGATCCATGATACTTTCTCATGGCGGGTCATTCAGTATACATTCTCCAATGCATACCCATGTGTCAACTTGATATCTCATATCCATGACTTGTGAGATCAAGTCATCGTGTTGACCTACATGCTAGTCTCTACGCATTAACATTGTCCCTGAATGTTAATACTTGACTAGGAATGATTAAGAGTAGTGTTCTCTATATCATCTCATTATCGATTCAATCAATCGATTGATATAGATAAGAACCTACTACTCAAGGACGTTATTATACTTAGTTATTTGACACCAATACAAGTAAATATAATAATTGTTAAATACGGGGATTTAAAACACTAAATTAAATGGCCCAATAATTAAGGAAATAATCCTGGAAATATCTCGGGATTTTTAGGAAATTTTTGGAATTTTTCCGGAATTTTTCTGGATTTAAACGGACTCCGTACGAGATTATTACGGGGATAAAATAGATAGGCTTTATTTAAGGGGTATTAACCTAAACCGGAAACCCTAAGTTTTTAGTTTTATTTCCTTTTCTTTTCCCCCTCCCCGCCGCGCCGACACCTCTTTCCTCCTTCGGCAGTTCCCCTCGCGCAACTTCCTTCCGCGCTCGCATCTCCGCCGACGATCGCTTCCTCACCGCCGCAGCCACAGGACGACCTCTTCCTCGCCGCCGTGGCCACAGGATCGCCGCAAGCGTTGCCTTCTCTGCGCACCGGCCGCCGTTCTCTTCCTTGCCGACCACAGCCGCGCGCGCCGGCCGCCGCGACCACAGAACAGCCCGACGCCGTACTGTGTTTCTCTTCGCCGGCGACGCCTTTCTTCCTCGAGCCCGAGCCCTTCTTCCTCGCAGCAAGCAACGACGATCGACCTTGACGGCGCCCCCAGGCGAGTCGACGGTGAACGCGCAAGTTGGGAGGTGGCGTTGGTGGGGCAGGGTTTTGGTTCTGACCTAGGTTCACTATTTTCACCGGAGCAAAGGTAAGGTTGCTTTTTCCCTCAACTTAGGACGGGATTGAAATCCCTACTATGGGTTTCCTTCGTCAACAGGATTGGGTTGGGGCGATGATCGTAGTATCGATGGCTCGGTGAGCGGAGATGATTACAAGGAAGGTTGATCGGGAGGTTCCAACCACGTAAGCGATCCGCTTCTTTTCCACGCCAGTGGTAATTTTTGTTATCCGGGTGGATGTACCATTTGTGGATGAAATTCGTAGGCGGTGAGCTTGATCGGGTCGATTTGGGTGATATTATTTGATCTCGAGGATGTTTTAGGTAAATGGATCGTACAATAATCGATAAATTGAAAGCCATTAAATTTGTTATTTGGCTTAGGTTGTTAAAATACGGATTAATCCGTTTAATTGATTAATTAGCTTATGATTAATTAATCTAAGTTTTATCAATTGATTTAGTGAGCTAAATTATTTGTATGAATATTTGTGGTAGGAAAAGGATTCTTAAGACGGTTGAAAAATTTGGGAGAATTGGAAATTGATGTGGGGCAATTGGGTTATGAAGGAAATCGATTCATTATTCGATTTGTCGGGGACTTGTAGGTTTGTGCTTGACTCTAGTCATGCTTTATCGAGTTTGATCGAGGCAGTCCCCAATCGTGACGATTTGGTTCGTTCTTGCGGATATATATATTCAAAGTGTATTTTGACTTAACTTTTAGATTAAGTCAAGTTGATATGCTAGTTAGGATAGCTTACAATAACTTTTTCATGTTTATATGCAGTATGATTTTAGTGCCTACTAGATACGCGTGTGATAGGATATGATTATATTTTACTTTGATTTGGATCATAGTATTTGGATTATGGATATATGCATTGATTATGCACATATTATTCGGATAGGTATTTTGAGTAGATTTACATGTTTTAGTATCATGCACCATTTTTGCGTGATCGTACTGCTAGGACGGGGTTCCATTATTTTGAGCCCGTGACTAGTTCACGGCTCGCACACACCGCCACCATGGGTTAGTGGTACATCGTGAGGGTGTGTGCGATTGCTGTCGACTCCATTGTCCGCTCACGGGTAGCGACGAGGCGTGTGGTAATGCGAGGATCCCTCCTCCGCCTGGCTATGACAGGAGATGAGAGAGCTTAGCTCCCACTATGTTTGAGGCGGGAGGATAGGTGTACTCAAAGATCCTCCACACTTGGCCACTCAGAGCGATGATGAGTGCATTGTCATATCTACCCACTCGGCCACCATATGCGTGTGGCCGTCAGCGTGGGGGCGACTATGCCATCGCACGATGCATTTTACGGATTGCAGATTTTGTATTGTGTTTCTTTGCATTATCAGTATTGATGCCTTGGACGCGCATATGATCACATCTGATACAGGATACATGTTTATATACGGTCGACTCTATTACTTCTAGTCGTGCACACGCCCTATATCAAGGTAGAGATCTGTAAATCTGATCATTTTGTATTTCTTGCCAGATACCCTATTTATGTGAGATCTTGGCGTGATGATATTTTTATCATTAGCTATACCTTACTATGATATATCTACTATACATGAGTTCTTTGAACTCACCAGTTGATTATATCTATTTCGGGACGTCATCGGAGAGTGCAATTACGGACCCCACTCGTAAATGTTTTATTTTGGATATTTGCTTTAAGGTTTGGATATTTTGGTTAGAGGACATGAATAGGTTTAGAGATTGATTTTGGATTTGGATTTTTGGTGTCAGTATGGACCTTATTCGGATTTTGGTTTGATTTGATTTTGGTGAGTATTACTGCCTGTACGGGCGATGGGTAAGTTGATTTATGGTATTTATCATTTATTTTGGTTGATGGCACGAGGCCAAATTATATATCGCTGCGTGTGAGTTTGGATTCCTGTCGTGTTGAACGATGTATAGTGGCCGTGTATGCTTTGTATGTAAATTGAGATTCACCGTCAGGGGAGATGTCGATTTTCGCTCTGGGTCTCCTTCGGTGCGTGACAATTTATTTGGTATCAGAGCGCCTAGGTTTTCGAGTTCCTAGGGGGGTTTTTTTTGGATTTTTCGGAGTTCGCCACGTTTGGCAGGTTTTACGAGGCAATTTGGAAAATTTTGGATTGATATGGATTTCCGATGATTTTATATTTCGGAATTCGAGGATTTAGACGAGGTCAATATGGGGATTTGGCAACATGTAACCTCTCGTGCAAAATAGGTATGATGAAAATTTTATATATTTTTACTTCTAGTAACATCTGTTCTAGTAGCATCTGTAATAATTTAACAGATATGAGACGAGGTGGGCGTGCACCTGCACCGAGACGTGGTGCAGGGTAACCACGCAAGATGACAGTGAGATCTCTGGTTATGGAGTTGTCAGAAAGGGTCTATTGAGTTTTGACTCATGTGCAGACTCGTAGTAGGGGTCGCCCACCAAGGTGACCAAATGAGCCGCTGTAGTGTTTATACTCCAGGTTAGATTTGGCTATGTGTTTAGTGGATAACCGGAAATAACATTCCGTGTGTTGGTCACTATTCGTAATCGTAGATGGAGTTGACCACGTGAATAACCTGTTCAGGCTGTAAGTCTTGAACCTGTATCGAAAAGATGAATTGTCTTTGAGAGCTGACTGATTTCGAGTCCGAAAGCAGGGGTCAAGTCGTCACATTGGTTGTGGAAATCAAGGACTATAGTGTTAGAGATTTTCACTGATTATGCTAGGCAGATTATTACTCTGTGGAGCAATGGACAAAGAATGTATACTATTGTTGATACAGTCCTTGGAGGTTTAAGTTACGAAGTTCCCTAGGGATTTTGATTCTTGAGCGGCTTGAGCCTTAGATTGATAACATTGAAGGTATTGATAAGTACCTAACTGGTAATTATATAGGAGTGGAGTTAGTTTCTTACTATTGCAATGATCAAGTTGTTACTTGGTGGAATATGTAGAAGGAATTTATTTGGGGAAATAACCCATTACGGGATCACGGGTTCAGGATGTTTTCGAGAGACGGTAATTCTCCATGTTATTTTGTATGACTCATTGTTGGGAAATGCTTGAAGCTTAAGTTGAGTGATCAATTGATAATGGAGTTTCACTATAGAGTTTAAGACTCACGGAGTTTACCCCCTCCACTTAATGGTTTAAGATAGTAATTGAGTTGCCTTCGATCACCCCCAATTTATTTGTTTACATTTGGATTAGGATAGTTGGATTTTTTTCCATCAGTTTCTTATCGGAAGGCATTAGGGTGAGTCATAATTATGAAAATGACTGCAACAAGTGTCTCAAGAGAATAGTGTAGTCAATCTAGTGAAAATAATCTACACTTCAGATAAGGCAACGGTAGAAGTCGTGAACGTGCTTTTCTAGCTGAATTCACGTGACATTATTGCGTTCCCATGTTGATGTTCGATATTGATCAGGGCTCTGTCCCGGGAATGAAAGATGGATGAAACACCTCATTTCCCAGTGGAAAACAGGAATATGGATTTAAGTTTTCTCCTCAGATATATATCGCTATCAGAAGTGGTTTGTGCACTTGTGGAGATATGAGACTGGTTGTATGGTTCTTGAAGAAAATGATAGGAAGAGGTGTATACACCTAAATTCATACAGTTACCGAATTCTTATTCTAGGTCACTGTGAAATAGGGAATCTGTTAAGAGCAGAACTTGGATGAGTTTGAATCTTTACTCGAAAGGAATTGTAGATGGTTGAATGATTGATCATTAAGGTATTACTATAGTTTACCTTACTTGATGATATATTGAGAGATACAGGTGTTTACAAATATCTGTGGTTAAAACATGTACAGATAGGATTAAAAGGATTTTTATATTTGGATCATGTGGATTAATAGTGTTTCCACTGACTGGTGAGATGTTGAGATGATTACTGTGATGATTATCACAGGGGTATGAAAATGATTTTGGATGTTTAGAGGTTGATTGATGGAAATGTTATATTATGGTGAGAGAGTTGACTTAATTGTTTTATAGTTGACTTGGTTGATATGATGTGAATATCTGGATATTAACTTGGAGGTTATGCTTGTGACATGATGGTATAAGAAGGTCTCTCGGATGCCTGTATAATTCGAGAGTAATCAGATGTAGTGTTGGAGGAACTTCTAGGCTCACTGTAGGCAAGTAGAGTAGGCGATCGGAGGGATTTCGAAAATAGTTTCGATATCGAAGATCCCCTACTGTGAGATAATTTATTTGGTACTGAGGTAATGTTATTTTTACGAGCTAATATTTTTACTTATGGTGCGTTGGCCGAGGGCTAGGGTAAAACGCACAAGGTTGTTAAAGCTCGTGATGTACTCAAGGCAATGTCATTCAATTGGCTGTAATCCAATCGAGTTGCTTATATACCGTCATCGATCGGTCTTTGACACTGGCAAGGTTGATGATGCCAAGAGGTATTTGTTAGAATGACGATTTTTCAGGGGATAATTTAGTTGGTATCAGTGTTGCTTAACACTATGGGAATTGGAAGAATCTAAGTTCCAATTAAAGGAGGTATTGGATGTGATATTTGTTGTCCTAGTATTTTATTCTTGAGAAGCTCTGGAATTTATTGTTCAAAGAGATATGAACCTTTGAGGTTATACATCAATTATTGATGATGGAATGCGGTAGTGGTAGAAGGAAAAGAATATCCTTCATGGTGGATCGAGGATCTATTTAGATCAACTATAGGACACCTATGTATACTCTAGGATTGATTTATAATTGGTGTGTTGATATTGTAGTGACAGGGTGTCATACAATTATCAAAGTTATAGGGATGATTGATATATCATCAGCCTAGAGTAAAGAGGATGCAGGTGTATAGTGGTGACAATTTCATAGTTGGTATGAATTGTACGAGGTTTGATTATCTTGTTTGACTTATGAGGACTTAGTCGTCCAGGGATTTAGGAAAACGTGTATTCTGGACACGATTGGATCATTTATGATGGTGGCAGTTGGAGTTGAGCACTCGGGCACCGTAGATGATGGTTTTCTGGTATTGATTTGATTTTTTTTTTCATGGATATGGATGGGATGCTCTAGCGGTACTACACAGCTGACGGGTGATGGAATTTATTTAGTCTGAAGCTTGTGAACCTAATTTCAAGACTTAGACGATGGTTGACTTTTACACCAGTGTTGTGTGATCATTCTCGGGTGAAAGGAAAGTTAATTTGTATGCGGATGCAATGTTTCAGAGAAGGGAGCGTTTCTGTTTTAGTGGATTGAGACGTATCCCATGGTTACGTCAAATGAGGAACTACGAGATGGGTTGTTATATATATATATGACGTGGACCTAGTAGGAGTTGTTATGTTGTTTTGTAGAGGTGAGGAGCAGATATGCTTATGAGGTTTTAGCTAGCTACTGTGTAGTTACATTTGAATTTAGGAAGAGTTACTATTGATTCAGGAACAACAGATAGATTCCTATTGTGATGATAGAGAGCATCTACCATAGAGTTGTACTTTTGCTCTACCGGTTCGGAATTAGTGATATTGGAATTTGTATGTAGTAGGTGGCTAGATAGCTACACATATCGACCGCTATGAGTCTTGGCATGCAGTAGCATCGCCGTCTGTAAGTAGTGCCTTTTGCATTACTCCGAGAGCCACGAGACTTGGTCATGATATTTTGATAAGTATTGCTGAAGATTGCAATAGGTTTTATATGTTGCAGATGTATCGGATTGTATTCGGAAAATAGTAAGTATGGGAACGTTCTTCGTGGTGGAACGACATATGGAACTTAGTTGATTTGGAAGTCTGGTGTTCAGTGTGACAACTAGTAAAGGTGGAATAGCCAAGGATCCGCATCGAGATGGACGTGAAAGCCGTAGTATAATGGATGATTGGAAGATTATTTGGAATACGGAAAGGACTTAGTAGGATTAGCTAAGTCCGCTCATTTTCGTTCGATCCATACGATGAGTTTGTTGGATCGCTGGATAGGTTATACTATGGCAATTTCCAGTTCATGGAGGATCTGTGAGTATCGTATGTGATAGCGGTTCAGGATTTACCTTAGGATTATGGTAAAGTCTTTAACAGGTCATGGATATCGAGCTCCACTCTAGTGCAGTTAGGTACTTTTGATAGGTGGTCGAAATGAAGATACTATTCATATTTTGGAAGGGCTGCTAGAAGCAAGTGTGATTTGATGTTAAGGGATATCAAGAATCCACTTAGTCACTGAGGTGTGACTTGTCTCCGGATGCTTGAGATGGTTGTTGGGACATCTCTAATATAATATTGAGTAGGAAATTTGGGGACCAAATTTTTATTAGTGGGGGAGAATATTAAATACGGGGATTTAAAACACTAAATTAAATGGCCCAATAATTAAGGAAATAATCCTGGAAATATCTCGGGATTTTTAGGGAATTTTTGGAATTTTTTCGGAATTTTTCTGGATTTAAACGGACTCCGTACGAGATTATTACGGGGATAAAATAGATAGGCTTTATTTAAGGGGTATTAACCTAAACCGGAAACCCTAAGTTTTTAGTTTTATTTCCTTCTTTCCTCCTCTTCCCCTCCTCGCAAGAACTTCCTTCACAGATCTCCGCCGACGATCGCTTCCTCGCCGCCGCGGCCACAGGACGACCTCTTCCTCGCCGCCGTGGCCACAGGATCGCCGCAAGCGCTGCCTTCTCTGCGACCCGGCCGCCGTTCTCTTCCTCGTCGACCACTACCACGCCGGCCATGCGACTACGACCGAACAACGCCGCATCTGTTTCTCTTCGCTGGCGATGCCTTTCTTCCTCGAGCCCGAGCCCTTCTTCCTCGCAGCAAGCAACGACGATCGACCTTGACGGCGCCCCCAGGCGAGTCGACGGTGAACGCGCAAGTTGGGAGGTGGCGTTGGTGGGGCAGGGTTTTGGTTCTGACCTAGGTTCACTATTTTCACCGGAGCAAAGGTAAGGCTGCTTTTTCCCTCAACTTAGGACGGGATTGAAATCCCTACTATGGGTTTCCTTTGGTTGAACAGGGATTGGGTTGGGACAGTGATCGTGAGTATCAGTGGCTCCGATGAACAGCGATTACAAGGAAGGTTGATACCGGGGAGGTTCCAACCACAGGTAAGCGATCTGCTTCTTTTTCCATGTTGTGGTAATTTTTTGTTATCTGGGTGGATGTATCGGCTGTGGATGAAATTCGTAGGGCGGGTGAGCTTGATTGGTCGATTTGGGTGATATTATTTGATCTTGAGGATGTTTTAGGTAAATGGATTGGTACAATAATTGGATAAATTGAAAGCCATTAAATTTCAGTTATTTGGCTTAGGTTGTTAAAATACGGATTAATCCAGGTTTAATTGATTAATTAGCTTATGATTAATTAATCAAAGTTTTATCAATTGATTTAGTGAGCTAAATTAATTGTATGAATATTTGTGGTAGGAAAGGATTATTAAGACGGTTGAAAAATTTGGGAGAATTGGAAATTGATTTGGGGGCAATTGGGTTATGAAATCAATTAATTATTCGATTTGTCGGTGAATTGTATTTTTGTGCTTGACTATAGTCATGCTTTATGCAGGTTTCGGTCACGAGGCAGGTCCCCAGTTGTGACGATTTGGTTCATTCTTGCGGATATATATATATTCAAAGTGTATTTTGACTTAACTTTTAGATAAAGTCAAATTGATATGCAAGTAGGATAGCTTAAAATAACTTTTTCATGTTTATATGCGTATGATTTTAGTGCCTACTAGATACATGCATGTGATAGGATATGATTATATTTTTCGCTTGATTTGGATCATAGTATTTGGATTATGGATATGTACGTATTGATTGTACATATTATTCGGATAGATATTTTGAGTAGGATTTACATGTTATAGTATCAAGCACCATCTTGCATGATTGCATGCTGGCTGTACGGGGTTCCATTATTGATGAGCACGCAGCCAGTTACATAACTCGCATTACACCGCCACTCATGGGTTAGTGGTACATCGTGAGGTGTGTCTGATTGCTCTGTCGAGCTCACCGGTCCGCTTCATGGGTAGCGACGGCGTGGTAGCGGCAGATCCTCCTCCGGCCTATGACACCGGAGATGAGAGCTTAGCTCCCCACTATGTTTGGGCGGGAGGATAGGTGTACTCGACAAAGATCCGTCCACTCGGCCACTCAGAGCAGTGATGACAGAGTGCACATTGTCATAGCCCTACCCACTCTGGCTTCACCATTGCGTGTGAGGCTAGCGTCGGGTGACCGTGTCATTGTACGCAGCATGCATTTCGACGGATTGCATTTTGTATCAGTGTTTCTTTGCATTATTGTATTGATGTGCATATGATTGTCATGCATACAGGATACATGTTTATATATGGTCAGGACTCTATTACTTCTAGTCAGGCACATGCTCCTATATCAAGGTAGGAGATTCAGGTAAGTACAGTCATTTTATATTTCTTGCTTGCATACCCTATTTATGTGAGACTGTACTGGCATGATATTTTTATTGTTAGCTATACCTTACTATGCATATCTACTATACCCGCAGAGTTCTTTGAACTCACCCCGTTGATTTATATCTATTTCAGGATGAAGCTGTCAGGAGAGTGCAGCTGCCGGACCCCACTCGTCGTAAATGTTTTATTTTGGATATTTGCTTTATGGTTTGGATATTTTGGTTAGAGGACATGTATAGGTTTAGAGATTGATAGTATCTCATGAGGGAGACCAAGAGCCATTGGCTCTTGGAGTTACATGCATGCATGTAACCCCCCAAGATTGAAGTGGCCGACCACTTTATTCCATATGGTGTGAAGTGAATGTGTGTAACTTCATCTTCTTCTTCCTTGGATCTTCTTCCTCTCAAGCTCTCTCCCTATTCCTCACTTTGGCCGAAACTTCTAAGGGGTGCTAGCACACTCTAGGTTGTTTTTCTCCACCATTTGTCCGTGTGGATACCAATAGAGGAGTGTACACTTGACACTCTTGAGTTCCGGCAAAGCATTTGGACGAGCGAGATAAGCGAAGGGCGTCGCTACGAGGGTAATGCTCTCATCTTGTAGATCTAAGGTATATCTAGGTTTCTTTAAACACATACATGTTTTAATTTTTTATATCTTCGCACGGATCCGTGGTCGGGCTTCCGAGGTTTCCGTAACGCAAAAAGCGGTTTTTGCGACTCGGAAAGTCCAACAGTATCAAGGGTAAGAGAACTAGTTGCATGATTTCATACGTTGCAGTTTTTGTGAGCGTAGAAAGTATTTACTAAGCGTTATCACTTACAGTTTGCATTTCCTTATATTGTAGATAAAGGTAAAGTAAAGCTTCAGTAAGGTGGCATAGCGGATGAAGTGCTTAGAGTGTGTGTGGCGACGAAACAGTGGAAGTAAAAGATCCTAAATGCAGATGTCTAAACCAGATTTTAAGTTTCTAATTGCTCTTTTAGATATTGTTGAAGTTCAACTAGATTGCTTATGGTTGAGACCAGAGTCATGTTGGGTTAGTCTTAATATTTACATGTTATGTGAAGATCTTGAAATGGTTATTGTTTAAGTGATGTCAAGGTCCTTATGATCATTTTTGTTATTAGCATATTGCGTTAGTATATTGCATGAATTGAGGAATGATAGTAACATGGTGTGATGATTAAAGTATAATGTCAGAGTAAGAGAAAAAAGTACAAAATCTGTAACGATCTTTCACTTATGGGAGGGTGGTACAGTTGGTAACAGAGTAAGATAAGGAAAGAAAAAAAAGTAAAGTAGTGACATCTCCCCTAGTAGAGAGAAAGACTAGGTGGGGGATGTTACAAGACTAGTTAGAGGCTTACCCAAACTAGGTAATTTAGAAAACAAAGTTTGTAATGCATGACAAGGGAATTTTTCAGAACCAAAGTTTTATTTTTCTCAAAAGATAAATAAAACATCTCCCACTGCAATAGCCGCCACCATTATGACATTGCCCAAGTAAATGGTAATCTCTCCCTCAGCTAGTCGGCGGATTTCTTGGAACCCCTGCAAAGTATTACAGACATGATTAGAGGCTCCCGTATCTACACACCAAGTCTCGGTAGATAACACTGCTAACCATGTTTCAACGACTAGACCAAAGGATATACCTTTGTTCTGTTTTCGATTGGGATAATCCTTCTTCCAATGTCCATCCTGCTTGCAAGTGAAACACTCTTCTTCACTTGTCCCTGAGTTCCTCCCACCACCTTTGCACCATCTTATTTCTTCTTCTTCTTGCCTTTCGGCTTAGAAGTAGAAACCTTTTGGGCAACCATGGCCTGAGTCTGAGCAAGCCTTTCTGGAGAATGATATCGACCTGGGTTTCCCCATCGATTTCAGCTCCAAGGACTTCCAGCTCATTCGCAGCCTTAGGAGGATACTCTTCGAAAAGTACATATTTGTACTCCTCAGCAGTTAAGACAATATCTAGATTCGTTTCCAATCAATATAATTTGGGTACAGTAAGCTTATTTTCCTTTAGTATCACAACAAGTGGACTAAAAATCTTTTTTGAAAATCCTAAGAATCACATAAATCATTACTTTAGATTTCAAAAAATTATTGATTCCTTAAACAATAAAATTTTAAAATCAACCAACACCTCAAAACACCGAGAATATCGCATGCCACGATCGTGTGGACGTATACGAATTCTACATTTGTAAGAGGAGGTTTTACCCATTAATTTTACTATCTTGTCAACCTAACTTTTGACAAATAAAATTAATAGTTGGTTTCTCTTCGACCCTACAAATAAAAGAAGTGACTCCGATGGGGAGGATACTCCTATTTGTATCTAAGTATTCACCATTACTAGATACCAAGGAAAATATCTCGGGTTATGTGCCTTCCGATGGGGAAGTACACACGCTTCTTAATAATTTCGTATAACCATATCCGACCCTGTGATCCACAAACAAACTCATCCGATGGGGAGGAAGGCACTCAGAGCCGACGCACAAGTTTGCATGCATCACATGTTAAATCGTAATGGAGGCTGTGGGAATTTATAAAAATATCCCTCTCCCACTTAGTAATTTAAAATTGAGGAATTTTCTAGCCTACGACATGCATATCAAACAATAAGCAATAAATATAAAAAATAAATTATTTTCCAACTATTATGGCTTTTGTCTTCAATATGTCTCCCGTCGCATCGCCTTCTCGTCCGCTCCTCCTATGCCATGTACGAGCCATCCGGAGATCCGAGCCGAGACTAAAATCTATTTTAATTTACATCCATCGATCCTATACTCCACAAGGGAGTGTACATGAAATCTAGATCATAAGTAAACTAAAATAAAAAGAGTGGCTAAACAATGTCATATCTAATTTACAAAAATTAAATACTAGCCTCGTCAACCTCGAGGATTCAACAAAATATACACATACAATCACATACACACATATTACCATAATAGTCGGATCTTATACTTGCAACCAAAGAGTTAACCTACGCATATCCTACTATTATCCGGCACATATAATATATGAAAAATGTATAAGAGTAACCGAATCCTAAACACACAAAACCAGAAACCTTGGCTATGATACCAATTGTTGGGATTGATCCGTGAGGGGAAACTTCGATTCCTACTTCAACTCGGTCGCTTGTTCATGGCGATCCCATCGATGTCCCCGGTTTAAAAATTTAATCCTAGACAAAAGGGAACACCCAAGCAACCTTTTGTCATCGTCGTGCTATTCGTTTAGAGTAGTCACTTGAACAAACTTGTTGTTCAAGCGACCAACCTCTATTCCACGAATAGCCGCGGAATAGACGATGTACGGATCGTCGGTTTTTGTGTTTATGTTCGGGATCTAAGTATTATTTATCCACAAATAGAATATATCATGATCATAATAGAAAAACAAATATAAACATGTAACAAATAAAAATAGAGAATCGATATACCTCTCGATCTTCTAATGTATGACCTTCCTCCTTTCGGACGTCGTGTGGGCGACGATCTACCAAAAGTTGAAGCTCCTAGATTACCAATCCTCCTTCCTTGCTCGTTCCGAGCAAGAGGAAGAATAGAAACAAGATCCTTCTCCTTCCTTTAGCCAACCAACAAGCAACAAGCACCTTGCTTGCCGTCGGCCAACAAGGAGAAGGGAAACAATGGTTGCCGGCCAAAAGCTCTAAGGGAGGACCCTAAGGCTTGGTTCCACTGGCCAAGGAGAAGGAGAGGAGGGAGTTTGGACGCCGGCCAAGGGCGGGAAAAGCTTCAATGGGCGCCGGCCACAAATGGAGAAGAAGAAGACAAGGAAAGTCTTTCCTTATTTGGTGCCACCAAGCCCAAACCCTAGCTCCAACTCCTTGCCGCCAACTCCAAGCCTCCCCTTGCTTCTTAATTATCTCCATGCCAACCCTTAAGCATCCTTTTATAGAGTTTAGGGATAAGCCTTGTTTTAATCTCCACCATTGGTTCTAGGGATTTAATCTCAATCGTCGGATCTAGAGATTTAATCTCAACCGTCGGATCTAGAGATTTAATCTCTACCTTTGGATCTAGAGTTTTGTTTTTATCCATTGGATCTAAGCTTCATGAGGTTTTAATAGGCTACAATAGGGACCACGAGGAGGAGTTGGATCTTGGCCACCCATGGATCAAGCCCACATAAAGTCCGATCCATTAATGATAATCCAATCCACTAAAGGATTATCATTGATCTACCTCACCAACCCTCATAAGTTAATATGGGCTCCATATATTATTTGTACATTTTCTCCCTGTGTTTAAGATCTCGAATGTCCGTCGATTAATTAATTTACTGACCATTAATTAATCAACATCTAACTCCATGAGTAGTACCACTCAACCTTTTCATCATGCCGGACCAAGTCCACCTGCAGGGATTACATGATGAACCTTATGAGCTCCTCAAGGGGACATCATCATCCTAATATATAGGACACGGTTTCCTCCTATAATCAACGACACACCATATAAATAATATCATCTCCCAACTTACCGAGCCTATCGATTTAATCTATAAATCTCGACCATTGGTAAATCAAAGAGATGAATGCTAAGTATATGTGCCCATTATTATATCGGGATTAAGAGTATGTACAATATAATATCTGAGGCCCGATTCGATTATGTAGTCAGTAATAAATCGAATCACCTCTAAGTCGGTCCTGCTCAATACACACAAAGTGCACTAGTGTGATTTTATGGTCAAGACAAACCAATCCCAAATCACACTACAACCATTCCAATGGTTTGTCCAAAGCCATCTCGGTTGTGAGCCTTTACTTTTACTTTACAAGGAACCGATAACATGATCTCCCATGTGACACCACACACCATGTTATCTACAATGTAATGTATTAGACAATATGCATATTCATAAAAATATGCAAACAATGATCATGTGATTCTAATTTCAAAATAAAGATGTTCATTCAAAAGATAGACTTTTCAGTATACATCCCAACAATCTCCCACTTATACTAAAAGACTATGTTGTCCTCAAACTGCCATACATCTGATCCCCATCCTCTCCACATTCCTATCAAAAGCTCTCGCCGAAAGGGCCTTAGTGAAAGGATCTACCAGGTTATCCTCTGATGTAATCTTGGCCACAACAACTTCTCCTCTCTTTATGATTTCTCGTATCAGGTGGTACTTGCGCTCTATGTGCTACTTGCCTTATGGGCTCGTGGTTCCTTCGAGTTTGCAACTGCACCACTATTATCACAATAAATTGTGATAGTTCTGGGCAAACAAGGAATCACATCCAAGTCCATCATGAAGTTCCTGAGCCACACAACTTCTTTGGCCGCCTCAGAGGCTGCCACATACTCAACTTCCATGGTAGAGTCCGCCACGCATTTCTGCTTGACACTTCTCCATACAATGGCTCCACCTCCCAAAGTAAACACAAAACCTGAGGTAGACTTACTGTTATCCCTATCTGATGGGAAATCGGAATCCGTGTAACCCACAGGGAGTAATTGGTCTGCCTAGTAAACTAGTATATAATCCCTAATCCTTCTCAGGTACTTCAATATATGCTTTACTGCAGTCCAATGTCCCTGTCCTGGATTACTCTGATATCTGCTGACCATGCCCATGGCAAAGCAGATATCTGGTCTCGTACATAGCATCGCATACATGAGGCTTCCTACTGCCGAAGCATAAGGAACCACCTTCATCTCCTCTATCTCCTCAGATGTTCTAGGACACATCTCCTTAGATAAAGGAACTCCATGCCTGAAAGGTAGAAAACCCTTCTTGGAGTTCTACATGCTAAAACGATCCATAATTGTGTCTATGTATGAAGCTTGAGATAAGCACAACATCCTTTTCCTGCGATCCCTTATAACCTTGATCCCAAGGATGTGTCCCACCTCTCCCATGTCCTTCATATCAAATTGTTTGGACAACCATACCCTACCGTCCGATAACACCTTGATATTGTTGCCAATCAACAAAATGTCATCTATGTATAGTACAAGAAATACCACTACGTTTCTGTCACATCTCTTGTATACACAAGACTCATCCGAACTTTGAATAAATCCATAAGACTGGATTACTTCATCAAAGCAGATGTTCCAAGATCTCGAAGCTTGTTTCAATCCATAAATGGACCGATTAAGCTTACATACAAGATGCTCTTTGCCCTTAGTAATGAATCCCTCTGGTTGCTTCATATAGATGTTTTCCTCAAGACTTCCATTAAGAAAAACTGTCTTGACATTCATCTGCCACACCTCATAATCCATATGAGCTGCTATGCATAAGAGAATCCGGATAGACTTAAGCATGGTTACCGGAGAAAAGGTTTTCTCATAATCGATACCCTCTTTTTGAGTATACCCCTTCGCAACAAGCCTCGCTTTGAAGGTCTCAACCTTCCCATCTATTCCTCTTTTTCTTTTGTAGATCCACTTGCATCCAATGGTTTTAACACCATCGGGTGGTTCTACTAGCTCCCAGACCTGATTTGAATCCATAGATTCAATCTCAGCATTCATTGCACTTCGCCAAGATACTGCATCTTTATCTTGGATTGCCTCGTCATATGTCTAGGGATCAGGTTCATGTTCGCTAAGGACCAAATCAGAAGATTCTCCCAAGAACATGAATCTACCAGGCTGTCTCACAACCCTCCCACTACGACGAGGTATCTCCTGTGTATCCTCTGTGACATGTGGTGCAGTGACTTGTGGTATATCCTCTTGTACCGGTGGTATTGAAGAAGTGACTTCCCCTTTTAATTCTTCCAAAACAATTTTACTCTTGGGCTTGTGGCTCATCACATAGTCTTCCTCTAGAAATCTGGCGTTCGTGCTAACGATCACCCTCTGATCTCTAGGACTATAAAACAAACCACCCTTCGTTCCTCTAGGATAGCCAACGAACATTCGTACTTCTGTATGAGGTTCCAACTTACCAGCATCTGCCTTCAGCACATGTGCTGGACTCCCCCATATCCGAATATGTCTTCGACTAGGATTTTGCCCAGTCCACAACTCTGTGGGAGTAGAAGGCACTGATTTGGATGGAACCAAGTTCAGAATGTACACCGTTGTATCCAGAGCATATCCCCAAAACGAATCTAGCAACTCAGAATAACTCATCATCGATCTAGCCATCTCCATAAGAGTCTTATTCCTTCGCTCTGCTACACCATTCTGCTGGGGTGTGCCAGGTGCAGACAATTGAGATTGAATCCCAGCCTCTAATAAGTAATTCCTAAACTCTCCTAAGAGGTACTCGCCACCACGATCAGATCGTAGTGTCTTGATACTTTTACCTTGACGTTTCTCCACATCAACCTTGAATTCTTTGAACTTGTCAAAGCATTCAGACTTGCAGCGCATCAGGTAAATGTATCTATATCTTGAGTAATCGTCTATAAAAAAGACGAAATATTCAAAACCACATCTTGCCTGGATTGACATAGGACCATACAAATCAGAATGAACCAATTCCAACACATCTTTGGCTCTATACCCCTTGGCCTTAAAAGGCTTCTTGGTCATCTTACCCTTCAAGCAAGATTCGCAGGTTGGGAAATCTTCCACCACTAATGAACCCAGAGGTCCATCAGCTATCAACCTTTGAATTCTTCTTAGGTTAATATGACCAAGTCTTAGATGCCAAAGATATGTTTGATTCATCTTCGAAGATTCTTTTCTCTTATTGGAATTAGAAGATGAGTTATTAACTTCTATTTGCATCGTGAGAGCTTTTGGTTTGAGTGTATACAAATTTCCTATCAATGTACCTGAACAGATATTCTCCCTATTCCTTTTTATAACAACTCTGTCATTAAAAGAAATAGAATATCCATCCATAAACAATTTAGAAACTGAAATTAAATTCTTTCTAAATAAAGGTACATAAAGGGAATTTTTCAGAACAAAAGTTTTATTTTTCTCAAAAGATAAATAAAACATCTCCCATTGCAATAGCCACCACCATTATGGCATTGCCCAAGTAAATGGTAATCTCTCCCTCTGCTCATCGTCGGGTTTTCTGGAACCCCTACAAAGTATTACAGACATGATTAGAGGCTCCCGTATCTACACACCAGGTCCTGGTAGATAACACCGCTAACCATGTTTCAACGACTAGACCAAAGGATATACCTTTGTTCTATTTTCGATTGGGACAATCCTTCTTCCAATGTCCATCCTGCTTGCAAGTGAAGCACTCTTCTTCACTTGTCCCTGAGTTCCTCCCACCACCTTTGCTCTACCTTATTTCTTCTTCTTCTTCCCATTCGGATTAGAAGTAGAAACCTTTTGGGCAACAATGGCCTGAGTCTGAGCAAGCCTTTTTGGAGAATGATATCATCGACCTGGGTTTCCCCATCGATCTCAGCTCCAAGGACTTCCAGCTCATTCGCAACCTTAGGAGGATACTCTTCGAAAAGTACATATTTGTACTCCTCAGCAGTTAAGACAATATCTATATTCTTTTCCAATCAACATAATTTGGGTACAGTAAGCTTATTTTCCTTTAGTATCACAACAAGTGGACTGAAAGTCATTTTTGAAAATCCTAAGAATCACATAGATCATTACTTTAGATTTCAAAAAATTATTGATTCTTCAAACAATAAAATTTTAAAATCAACCAACACCTCAAAACACCGAGAGTATCGCATGCCACGATCGTGTGGACGTATACGAATTCTACATTTGTAAGAGGAGGTTTTACCCATTAATTTTACTATCTTGTCAACCTAACTTTTGACAAATAAAATTAATAGTTGGTTTCTCTTCGGCCCTACAAATAAAAGAAGTGACTCCGATGGGGAGGATACTCCTATTTGCATCTAAGTATTTACCATTACTCGATACCAAGGAAAATATCTCGGGTTATGTGCCTTCCGATGGGGAAGTACACACGCTCCTTAATTTCCTATAACCATATCCGACCCTGTGATCCACAAACAAACTCATCCGATGGGGAGGAAGACACTCAGAGCCGACGCGCAAGTTTGCTTGCATCACATATGAAATCGTAATGGAGGCCGTGAGAATTTATAAAAATATCCCTCTCCCACTTAGTAATTTAAAATTGAGGAATTTTCTAGCCTACGACATGCATATCAAACAATAAGCAATAAATATGAAAAATAAATTATTTTCCAACTATTATGGCTTTTGTCTTCAATATGTCTCCCGTCGCATCGCCTTCTCGTCCGCTCCTCCTACGCCATGTACGAGCCATCCGGAGATCCGAGCCGAGACTAAAATATATTTTAATTTACATCCATCAATCCTATACTCCACAAGGGAGTGTACATGAAATCTAGATCGAAAGTAAACTAAAATAAAAAGAGTGGCTAAACAATGTCATATCTAATTTACAAAAATTAAATACTAGCCTCGTCAACCTCGAGGATTCAACAAAATATACACATACAATCACATACACACATATTACCATAATAGTCGGATCTTATACTTGCAACCAAAGAGTTAACCTACGCATATCCTACTATTATCCGGCACATATAATATATGAAAAATGCATAAGAGTAACCGAATCCTAAACACACAAAACCGGAAACCTTGGCTCTGATACCAATTGTTGGGATTGATCCGTGAGGGAAAACTTCGATTCCCACTTCAACTCGGTCACTTGTTCATGGCAATCCCATCGATGTCCCCGGATTAAAAATTTAATCATAGACAAAAGGGAACACCCAAGAAACCTTTTGTCATCGTCGTGCTATTCGTTTAGAGTAGTCACTTGAACAAACTTGTTGTTCAAGCGACCAACCTCTATTCCACGAATAAGCGCGGAATAGACGATGTACGGATCGTCGATTTTTTTGTTTATGTTCGGGATCAAAGTATTATTTAGCCACAAACAGAATATATCATGCTCATAATTGAAAAACAAATATAAACATGTAACAAATAAAAATAGAGAATCAATATACCTCTCGATCTTCTAATGTATGACCTTCCTCCTTTCGGACGTCGTTTGAGCGACGATCTACCAAAAGTTGAAGCTCCTAGATTACCAATCTTCCTTCCTTGCTCGTTTCGAGCAAGAGGAAGAATAGAAACAAGATCCTTCTCCTTCCTTTAGCCAACCAACAAGCAACAAGCACCTTGCTTGCCGCCGGCGAACAAGGAGAAGGGAAACAATGGTTGCCGACCAAAAGCTCTAAGGGATGACCCTAAGGCTTGGTTCCACCGGACAAGGAGAAGGAGAGGAGGGAGTTTGGACGCCGGCCAAGGGCTGGAAAAGCTTCAATGGGTGCCGACCACTAATGGAGAAGAAGAAGACAAGGAAAGTCTTTCCTTATTTGGTGCCGCCAAGCCCAATCCATAGCTCCAACTCCTTGCCGCCAACTCCAAGCCTCCCCTTGCTTCTTAATTATCTCCACGCCAACCCTTAAGCATCCTTTTATAGAGTTTAGGGATAAACCTTGTTTTAATTTCCACCATTGGTTCTAGGGATTTAATCTCAACCGTCGGATCTAGAGATTTAATCTCTACCTTTAGATCTAGAGTTTTGTTTCTATCCATTGGATCTAAGCTTCATGAGATTTTAATAGGCTACAATAGAGAACATGAGGAGGAGTTGGATCTTGGCCACCCATGGATCAAGCCCACATAAAGTCCGATCCATTAATGATAATCCAATCCACTAAAGGATTATCATTGATCTACCTCACCAACCCTCATAAGTTAATATGAGCTCCATATATTATTTGTACATTTTCTCTCCGTGTTTAAGATCTCAAATGTCTGTCGATTAATTAATTTACTGACCATTAATTAATCAACATCTAACTCCATGAGTAGTACCACTCAACCTTTTCATTATGTCGGACCAAGTCCACCTGCAGGGTTTACATGATGAACGTTATGAGCTCCTCAAGGGGACATCATCATCCTAATATATATAACACGGTTTCCTCCTATAATCAACGACACACCATATAAATAATATCATCTCCTAACTTACTGAGTCTATCGATTTAATCTATAAATCTCGCCCATTGGTAAATCAAAGAGATGAATACTAAGTATAAAAGATTTGAGGCCGCTAGAGGGGGGGTGAATAGCGTGTGACCGTACGATGATGGAATTCGTTCGCGTTGCTTGTCTATAATCTTGTTAGTACGCAGCGGAATAAACAATAACAAATACAAACACAAGACACAATCACAACACGCACGATATAACGTGGTTCGGAACCAAAATGGTTCATACTCCACGGATTGGGTTCGTACGAACCCTAGCGATGCCACAAACACCACTAAGCAATAAACTCCTTCTCAATAACAAGTCGGAGGTGGAGAAACCTCGTACAATGAATTACAACAAGTAATACAAAGTAAACAAGCAAATACAAGTGAAAATGTAAAGAACACTTTACAAACTAGGGTTTTGAGCGCTTGCTTGTCGGTTGCTTGGATGAGCTTGAAGGACCCTGAAATACACCTGCAAATCGCCTCACCAAAGCCCCCAAAAACAGATAATGAAATCCTCCACGAGCTCTCCTTTTTATCTTGCGTCGGGCTGGATTTCCACCTGGCAGTTGACTGTCATAAGTCCCCAGTCGACTGCCAACTTTGTAGTTGTGAGACAATGACTCAATCCACGTTGGACAAGTTCCAACGGAACTCTTAGCAGTCTACTACCAACATTGGCGGGCCGATTGTTAACGCCGTGAGTCGATCGCCTACCGATACGAGCGCTCGCCTCGAGACTCAATCGGCAATGATCGCTGCCCCGGCAATGATCGCTGTTGATATTAGTCGATCGCCCAATGAGCAGTCGATTGCTAGAGCAATTTTAGCTCTTAAACGGCAGTCGAACTCAAGTCGACTCACGACAGTCGAACTGACCATAATGCCAGTCGACTGTCAACCTCAAAGATGAGGTTTTAACCCAAGTATGGTGTCCCCATACTCGCTAGACTACCCTTAGCCTAGACCTAAGCCTTCTAGCCACCTCCATCAGCCTCACGCCTCTCGGATCCCTCCAAGTCATCCATGACTTGTTCATCTATCGCGCTAGCCTTCAGGTGCTTCCATCGGCTATGTCATGCTAACGGTGTCTACATCGCCAAGGCACATTGAACTTATGCCGCCAAGACTCCACTTGGACTTTACGCCGCCAATATCAAACTCCTTGGACTTCTCAAATGCCAAGACTCAAGCTTGGACTTTCCCTTGCCAACCCATGTTGGACTTTCCATGCCAAGATCCATGCTTGGACTTTCCCTTGCCAACCCATGTTGGACTTTCCATGTCAAGACCCATGCTTGGACTTTCCCTTGCCAACCCATATTGGACTTTCCATGCCAAGACCCATGCTTGGACTTTCCTTTGGCCAAGTACTCAAGACTTGGACTTCCCCAAATGTCAAGCATCCCACTTGGACTTACCATGACAATTACATTGTCATATGTTTTTGTCGAAACATCAAAACATCACTCGAGTCAAACTCGAGTCCTGGTCAATCGTGACCTGGGCTAATTGCACCAACAATCTCCCCCTTTTTGATGTTTGACAAAAACCACACAGACCATTGAGTTATAACACTAACTCAAAACTCTTACCAATTATTCCAAATTGGTAATCCCAAACATTTTTCCAAACATTCTCCCCCTTTTTGACATACATCAAAAAGGTTATCTCTCCAAGGAGGTCAAAGTCTCATGTCCCAATGAGATCTTACAATCTCCCCCTTGATTCAAAAATACCTAAGATGTCTACCATCTTCCTAGTGATAAGTCCCATATCACTCAAGAGAGACAATCCTATACTCTCTCTCCCAATTTCCAAATTGGGTTTCTCAAAATCCCATTAATTTTCCCAATTGATGATACTCTCCCAATAACTTCTCCCCCTTCAAGAGGAGAAATACATCCATCATCCCAAGATGGATAACTCCCCCTAAAGACTTACTTCCCCTTGACCATTGCACCAACAATGTCCTTGGGAAGTCCCTAAGCCAATAGGAACTCTAAACCATCAAAAATAAGGTTAAAAGTCCAACATGAACTCTCCCCACCTTAAATTTGATACAAACCCTAAACAACTCTCCTAATCCATATCAAATAGATTTTCACCCTCTCTAATGCTTCCCAAAGCATATCCTAGGGTTAGAAGTGATTAGGAACCTTTACCATAGCTGAACATGGGCTAAACAACTTTGTTTTTCCCGAATCACTGGCAATGACTACTACGATGTCACGATCATTGCCACTACATCACCAATGCCATCAGCAGATGATCGATTGATAACTGAAATTCTCGAATTTCAGCTATCAGAATCGAATTTTAAAAAGTCATAAGTAATTCTACGTATATAGAAAAATCACGAAATTTGATACGTATATTACTTATAGTCAATACAATGGGTGAAAAATATTTGAAAATTATTTTACCCATAAAATATCGAGATTGATACAAAATCCAAAAGTGAAGAAAAACTTTAAAGTTTTAGCTCACTTTGTATCAATCTCATCAATGGTGATTGCTATCAAAAGATAGACTTCACCAAAGTTTTCTAAAAGAATTCTAAAATGTTTTTGAAAACCTATATTGGATCATATCCATTGGGCTCTATGTACATGACTTGTACACATGCTTTTCCAAAGATCCACACTCATATAAGATGAGTTTGAGTTCACCTAGATGCAAAAACTATGCACCTTGAACTCAACTCATATCCTAGCATCTCACATGTATCTAGGGTGTATAAATACACATACATGTCAATGTTAATGTGAGATGTGAGTTTTGTTCTTCCTAAACTAGGGTTTCGTGCATTTTCTAAAGCAACTCTACTTGATTCCCTTATAAATGGGACTCCAAGTCATGCCATTATCCTTAAATCAATTTTAGTCAATTTAAATGCATGAAATGATCATGGCTTAATAATAGCAAAAATAAATCATGACCAATGATCATGATGTCATGACATATGATATAAAACTTAAACTCATGATATTCAATCCTAATTCCTAAACATAATCATGACATACAAATGATAAAAATAGGCATGATGTCATGACATGACATATGACAAACAAAGCATGACATATAAAATATATAGGTATAATAATACCTAAATTTTAATATTAGTTGTCATTTCATATAATTATATTTTGCCATATTTCTACTTTTCTCCCTAGTATGCCAAAAATCCAAAATGGCACACTAACCTCTAAACCTAAATCGTGCCAGTTTAATTGATTTTTCATAATTCCAAAAATACATTGGCACATCCTAAAATCTTTTAGGATTATAATCAAAATCTATTTCCAAGGTATCCATAACCTTGAAAATAATCCTAAAGTGTCACCTTTATCATGGTTGAGTTAACTACCCACCCAATCAAGGTTGACACACCCTAAACCCATCTAGCGTGGATCAATCACTCTCTTAGGAACCCAAAACCTATTTGAGCTCCTAGGGTTAACTAGGTATTCCTTAGGGATAACCTCCCTAGATACCTTCCTAATGACCCTCCTAGGCTTGGTAGCCTTGGTCATTTTGGTCTTACCTAGGTTGACTCTAGGGGTAGCTCCCCTTGCAACCTTCTTAGTGGTTTCCCTAGGTTTCCTTGAAACCCTAGCCACTAGGCACACACCTTGGTCAACTCTAGGGATGACTTCCCTATTGACCTTGGTCTTCCTAGACCTAGTTTGTGTTCCATAATCAAATGGAACACTATGATAGGCCACCTTAGGCTTAGGTTTTTGACCCAAACCTTTCTTGCCCTTGGTTGACTTTTGACTCTTAGGTCCTAGGTGTTGACTTTGACTTTTGGACCCTTGACTTAGACCACTAGACCCTTGAACTTGATTTTGTATATTCCTAAGGGTCTTTTCTAGTTTTTCAAGCCTTGACCTCAAGCCTTGGTTTTCCAACTCTAATTTCCCAATTTTTGATTTCTAATTTGGTCCTTGGGCATTACCATTTCCTCTAGGCATATGCCTAGTCCATTTAGGATTAAGACCTAGGTGTTCTCCTATTTTCTTGATAGATTCCCTAGGTAAAATATTTTTAGGGACATTAGTCCCAAATTTCTCCTTAGTTTCAAAATGAACACTCTTAGCTCCTAAACAATAATATTTATTGTTCCTAGCATGCTTTTCATGATGAATTGCAAGAGAATTAAAATCATGCTTTTTAGCATTAAACCTAGAAGAATGAGCCTTATTGAGATGATATACCTTAGGGTTTGCCTTAGTAGCTCCCCATACTTGTGATGCTCCTTCTTGGGTCTTTTTGCTCCCCCTAGGACATTGATTCCTATAATGTCCTTTTGAATTGCACTTGAAGCATATGATGTGCTCCTTGCCTTTAGGTGTTGGGGAACCGACATCCTTGACTTTTGGTGCCGGTGGAGCTTTCCTAATCTTCTTTGGGCACTTGCTTTTGTAGTGCCCGATTTCCTTACACTCAAAACATATTATATCCATTTTATTATTAACACATATGCTTGAGTTACCTTGGGTGGTTGTAGGTGACGGAATCGGATTTTGAGCTTCTTCATCTTGACCGGATGTCGAAGCTTCTTCTTGGGGTTGCTCCGGTGTATATGTTCTAATCCCCTCCCCCTCAATCCTAGAGGTTGAGGTTTCTTCTAATTCTACCTCTTCCACCACTTCTTCCTCCTCGGAGGTTGAGCCTTCTTCTTTATTTTGTTCCGGCTCCGGTGTGGATGATCTTTCCCTCTCAATCATAGAAGTGGATGCTTCTTCCACCTCTTCTACTTCCTTCTCCGATCTGGAAGTTGACTCCTCACTTTCTTGTGAGGATGATGAAGCTTCCTCTTCGATCTCCTCCTCTTCCAAATCTTCTTGGACCGATTCGGGATTGTCGTAGAACTTGACCAATTTGTTCCACAACTCTTTGGCATCCCTATAGCTTCCTAATCTAGACAAAATGTCGTTAGGTATCAATTTAACCAACATTTTTGTTACCTTAACGGTTGTCTTAAATTTTTCCCGTTGCTCCTCGGTCCAAAGCTTCTTTTTGAGGATTTCGCCGTTCTCTCCTCTCGGAGCATCAAAACCTATAATCACAGCAAACCAATTTTCTATATTCGACATTAGAAAATATTCCATCCTACCTTTCCAATACACGAAATCTTAGCGGTCAAAGGCGGGTGGAGTCGCTATGTCATCGCCCCATCTTTCTTGAAGATCCATCGTCTTCCCTCTAGCTTCTTTGCTTTAGCTTCCGGCAGTTAGTCCGTAGAAGAGCCCCGGGCTCTGATACCAATTGTAGGAGATTTGAGGCCGCTAGAGGGGGGGGGGTGAATAGCGTGTGACCGTACGATGATGGAATTCGTTCGCGTTGCTTGTCTACAATCTTGTTAGTACGCAGCGGAATAAACAATAACAAATACAAACACAAGAAACAATCACAACACGCACGATATAACGTGGTTCGGAACCAAAATGGTTCCTACTCCACGGATTGGGTTCGTACGAACCCTAGCGATGCCACAAACACCACTAAGCAATAAACTCCTTCTTGACAATAAGTCGGAGGTGCAGAAACCTCGTACAATGAATTACAACAAGTAATACAAAGTAAACAAGCAAATACAAGTGAAAATGTAAAGAACACTTTACAAACTAGGGTTTTGAGCGCTTGCTTGTCGGTTGCTTGGATGAGCTTGAAGGACCCTGAAATGCACCTGCAAATCACCTTCAAATCGCCTCACCAAAGCCCCCAAAAACTGATAATGAAATCCTCCACGAGCTCCCCTTTTTATCTTGCGTCGAGCTGGATTTCCGCCTGGCAGTCGACTGCCAACACTGTAGCTGTGAGACAACGGCTCAATCCACGTTGGACAAGTTCCAACGGGACTCTTGGCAGTCGACTGCCAACATTGGTAGTCGACTGCCAACGCCCGTAGTCGACTGCCCAGTCGGCTACGGAGTGTTCTATGCTCGCAACTCAATCGGCGATCGCCTCGGCTGATCGTTGTTGATATCATCATCGCCCAATGAGCAATACGCTGCACTAATTTCGCTCTTAAACGATAAATAACTCGTCGACTCACGATATGAACCGCCATAATGCTGGGCCGACCGCTAACCTCAAAGATGAGGTTTTAACCCAAGTATGGTGTCCCCATACTCGCTAGACTACCCTTAGCCTAGACCTAAGCCTTCTAGCCACCTCCATCAGCCTCACGCCTCTCAGATCCCTCCAAGTCATCCATGACTTGTTCATCCATCGCGCTAGCCTTCAGGTGCTTCCATCGGCTATGTCATGCTAACGGTGTCTACACCGCCAAGGCACATTGGACTTATGCCGCCAAGACTCCACTTGGACTTTACGCCGCCAATATCAAACCCCTTGGACTTTCCATGCCAAGACCCATGCTTGGACTTTCCCTTGCCAACCCATGTTGGACTTTCCATGCCAAGATCCATGCTTGGACTTTCCCTTGCCAACCCGTGTTGGACTTTCCATACCAAGACTCATGCTTGGACTTTCCTTTGGCCAAGTACTCAAGACTTGGACTTTCCCAAATGCCAAGCATCCCACTTGGACTTACCATGACAATTACATTGTCATATATTTTTGTCGAAACATCAAAACATCACTCGAGTCAAACTCGAGTCCTGGTCAATCGTGACCTGGGCCGATTGCACCAACACTAAGTATATGTGCCCGTTATTATATCAGGATTAAGAGTATGTACAATATAATATCTGAGGTCCGATTCGATTATGTAGTTAGCAATAAATCGAATCACCTCTAAATCGGTCCTGCTCAATACATACAAAGTTCACTAATGTGATTTTATGGTCAAGACAAACCAATCCCAAATCACACTACAACCATTCCAATGGTTTGTCCAAAGCCATCTCAGTTGTGAGCCTTTACTTATACTTTACAAGGAACCGATAACATGATCTCCCGTGTGACACCACACACCATGTTATCTACAATGTAATGTATTAGACAATATGCATAGCCATAAAAATATGCAAACAATGATCATGTGATTCTTATTTCAAAATAAAGATGTTCATACAAAAGATAGACTTTTCAGTATATATCCCAAAAGAAAAGAACTTGAAAATTAAAAGAAGTTGAAGTGATCATGGTGGAGAGTTTGAAAATCATAGGTTTATCGAATTTTGTAATCAAAATGGATATCACCATGAATTCTCCTACCCGAGAACTCCTCAACAAAATGGATTAGTTGAAAGAAAAAATAGAACCTTACAAGAAGCCACCTCGGTACAATCTTTATCTTGAACTCCAAGTAGACTCACTCTGTTGGATCGAAGCGGATCGCTAGAGGGGGGGGTGAATAGCGATAAAAACTTTTCTTTTAAATCGTTCGATAGACAATTAAACGCAGCGAAAATGTAAATAAAAACTAAATGAGACAAATAGTTTTTTTTACTTGGTTCGTAGCCTTCGGCTACTACTCCAAGGCCCTAACGGTCCTAGACTGTGTACGGAGGGCAATTCACTAAAACACTCCTCCTCGTTGGAGGTAGGAGTTTTACGATTACAAAAGCCTTCGAAGCAAAAAGATAGAGAGACAAACCCTCTCTTCTATTAAAGTAAAATGCAACGAAAAGCCTCGATTAAAAAGAATTGCAATATTGAAAGCAATAACAAATTAAGATTATACCAACAACTAAACAAAAGAAACTTTAAGCTAGGGTTGTTGGCAGCACTTCGTTGTTGTAGAGTCGTCGGAGAGTTGCAGCGTAACGGAGGCTTTTGAGCACTTAGAATTGAGAATGAAACCCTAGGTTTGGCCCTCCTTTTATAGCCTTTAAGCCCCTCAACGAATGGGTCATCAACCAATCACAAATGGGCACAAAACTCCTTGAAAAATGGTGATAAAGCTTGACTCCTCGAGGCTGATTTTTGACCACCGGTTGAACTGGCCGGTTGAACTGATGGCCAGGATTTTTGACTACAATAAAGAGTTAGCTCAAAATATAAGTGGATTCGACAGCCACTTGCCGTCCGATCTCAACATAGACCTTCCATGGGAAGTCTTGGGTCGGATCGTCGCCTAAGATCATCCCCGTAAAGAGGATACGACCTCACTTACGCTCGCACACACGAGCTTACCTCGATACTTACGTGTCACTTTTGCTTCCGGCCTTCCACTCGATTCCTTCGGCCCTCCAAGTAACTCGAGTGTCGCCACCACCGCAGCTTCCTCCGGTGTCGCTAGCCTTCACCCAAAGCATTGAGACTTTTCTCTGCACACTTGATTTAGCTCGTGAGATAACAATATAAGCTTAACTTTATATCGCTTTGCTATAATCAAAACTTAGGTTCGACTTAGGTGCCTACCGCACCAACAATCTCCTCCTTTTGATTTATGGCAAACCCACATACAAAGTTAAGACAAAAATAAGTATGAGATTATGCATGAATGAGTAGGAGTATATAAAAATTCTTTTCAAGTGCTCCCTTGAGGAATCCTCCTCGACCGAGGGTGAGTACTTGAGAAAGGGTTTTAACTCTCCCCTTGATATGTGCTACATTAAGAAAAGAATTAAGTAATCAAATTACTTAATATTGGCCATAGTGTTTAAAATAAGTTTTAAGTTAAGAAACCAAATGATTTCTTAACCTTGGCCTTTGTTAAAAGTTAAATAAGTTTTCAAAACTTAAAGTTAACTTTTGGTTTAATTATGAAGTAAGAGTTAAGTTATCAAAAAAATATTTGACCCTTAACTTTGTTCTTTTCTCCTTTTCTCCCCTTTGCAGTATATCGAAAAAGAGTAAGGTGTGTGGAAAACAAAATAAATGTTAAATTTAAAGTCCAAGCATGTTCCACATTTTTATTTTTAAAATAATATACTGAAAATAAGTTCATCTATAAAATGTTCGACTCATCTTTGGCTTGATTGATATGAAGGATCAACCACCCGGTCGAGTCGTAATGATTATACTCAGTGGTTCATAGCGATGCACTAGCTCTACATCCGAACCTGGAGTAAGGTCCTAACATCTCACGCCCATCTACGTGGCTAAGTACACAAACACATTAGTCCTATGTGTTGTGAGATGTATTGGCTCCTTAAATCTATAGGTGCATGATATCTAAGGTATGTCCTATGCTAGTTCCATGAAAAAAAGTAAGAAATAGTAGTAAGAAAATATAATTTGCAAGTTCCTATTCTATTACGCACATGCCTAATCTTCGCCTCAAGAGACTAAATTCTGGCTTCGTAGTGGTTTAGTAAATATGTCCGCTAGGTTAGACTTGAGTCAACATATTCGAGTTGTATGGAGCCGCTGGCTACATGTTCTCGAATGAAATGGTGTTTTACCTCTATATGCTTTGTCCTTGAATGGCATATAGGGTTCTTAGTTAGATTTATCGAACTTATGTTGTCTACAAAATTTTAGTTTTGGTGAAGTCCAACCTAAAGTCTGGAGAGTGTGCTTCATCCAAAGAAGCCGAGTTACACACTCACCCATCGCAACGATTCTGGCCTTCTGGTAGATAAGGCAACACAATGTTGCTTCCTACGCACTAACTCACTAGACTTGAGCCGAGTAGTAGCTGACAACAACCACTGTGCTCTTTCTATCGAGTTTACTACCGCATAATCCGAATCGAGTAGCCGATTAGTTCAACTCCGAGATCTAGGGTACCAAATACCAACGTTAAGTGTACCCTTAAGATATCTAAGGATACGCTTAACTAGGGTTAGGTGAGACTCCTTAGCACAGGTTTGAAACCTGGCGCACATACTTACTGCGAATAGGATGTCGGGTCGACTCGCAGTTAAGTATAGGAGACTTCCTATCGCGCTCCTATAGTACTTTAAGTCAATGAACTTACTTTCTAGGTCTTCTCCTATGTTAACATTAATCGCCATTGGGGTGTTTATTATCTTAGCGTCTTGCATTCCAAATCTTTTAATTAACTCCTTAGTGTATTTTTGTTGATATAGGTATATACCATCCTTAGTTTGTTTAATTTGTAGACCTAAAAAGAAACTTAACTCGCCTACCAAGTTCATTTCAAACTCACTTTCCATGAGTGAAACGAACTCGTTTAGTAAAGCTGAGTTAGAGGTTCCAAAAATTATATCGTCTACGTAAATTTGAGCTAGGAATATTTCTTTACCTAAGGTGTTTACGATGAGAGTTGGGTCAACTAAGCCTTGGTTAAACCCTTTTGATTTAAAATGGATTGAAAGTCTCTTGTACCAAGCTCGAGGAGCTTGTTTAAGTCCATAGAGAGCTTTCTTAAGTTTTAGAACATGGTCGGGTTTATCTAGATTTTCAAATCCGGGGGGTTGGCTAACATAAACTTCTTCTTTAATGTATCCATTTAAGAATGCCGACTTAACATCCATTTGAAACAGCTTAAATCCTCGATGTGCGACAAAAGCTAGCAACATTCGAATGGATTCGAGTCTAGCTACTGGGGCATAAGTTTCGTCGTAATCTAAGCCTTTGACTTGACTAAACCCTTTGGCGACTAACCTAGCCTTGTTTCTAACTACTTCACCTTTATCATCAAGCTTATTTCGAAACACCCACCTTGTTCCAATTATCGTTTTGTCTTTAGGTGGTGGTACTAATTCCCATACTTCATTCCTAGTAAATTGAGCTAGCTCTTCTTGCATTGCAATAATCCAATCGGGATCAAGAAGAGCTTGTTCAATTGATTTGGGTTCTATCTTTGAAATTAAGGAAATTTGACTAAGGTTCCTATAGGATGCTCTAGTTCGAACTCCTAGATTAGGATCTCCTATCACTTGATCGATAGGGTGGTTAGTCTGAATCCTAGATTGGGTTGGGTTTGTGTCGCCTAATGCTTGATCAATGGGGTGACTTGGTTGAACATTAGTTTGGTTGGAGTCATCTATCACTTGATCAATAGAGTGACTTGGTTGACTTAGGTTAGTATTAACACTAGACCTGATCTCCAGATCAGAGTTAGGTCTAGTATGAATCGGCTCGCTAATTGGGGTTGCCCGGGGGTTTTGTAGGTTCATGTCCTTCATCAAATACTACATTGATAGTCTCCTCGACTCTAAGGGTGTCGTGGTTATATACTCTATAAGCTCGACTTGTAGTCGAGTATCCTAGAAAGATTCCGGTCGTGGTCTTGGATGTAAATTTCCCTAGGTAATCCTTAGTGTTTAGGATATGTACCTTACACCCAAATACCCTAAAGTACTTGATGTTAGGTATTTTATCGTGATAAATCTCGTATGAGGTCTTAAGGTTCCTCTTTACCATAAGGATTCTATTTTGGACATAGCATGCGACTCACCCCAAAACCTATCGGGTAGGTCATATTCGTTCAACATGGTCCTAGCGGCTTCTTGTAGAGTTCGGTTTTTTCGCTCCACTAGGCCATTTTGTTAAGGGGTCCTAGGGCAAGAGAATTCATGGTGGTATCCATTTAGGTTACAGAAGTCGGTGAACCTTTGATTTTCGAATTCACCACCATGATCACTTCTAATTCTTTTAACCTTAAGGTTTTTTTGATTCTCGATTAATTTGAATAAATTAATTAATTGATCTAGGGTATCATTTTTATGTTTGATGAACCTAACCCAGGTAAACCTGGAGTAGTCGTCAATTATGACTAAGCAATATTGACTTTTATTGAGTGACTTGGCTCCATGTGAATCGAATAGATCCATATGCAGGAGCTCAAGTACACTTGAGGTTCGTTCTTGGTTAGTTAACTTGTGTTGTGTCCTAGGTTGTTTTCCTTGTTGACAAGCATTACAAATTTTATTAACCAAATTGTTAAGGTTGGGTAAGCCTCTGACTAGGCCACTCTGACTCATCTTGTGGAGGAGTCTTGGGTGCGAGTGACCGAGTCGTCGGTGCCACAACCATGATTCCTCTTCCTGTGTCATAAGACATTTGGCTGAGGATTTGATTAAGTTAATTGTATAAATGTTATTTGTCCTAGTTCCTTTGAGTATTGTTTTAGCTGTTTCATTTGTTTTAATTACACATTCATTTTCTAAAAATACGACCTTATAATTATTGTCACATAATTGACTTACACTAAGCAGGTTATATTCAAAATTCTCTACAAGTAATACATTTTTAATAACAAAATTCGAGTTAAGCTCGATATCACCTGATCCGATAATTTTGAGCTTGCCGTTATTCCCAAAGGCTACCGATCCTTGTTGTTTGAATCGAAGCTTCGCGAATTTGAGTTGATCCCCGGTCATGTGTTGGGAGCAACCACTGTCTAACATCCATTGATCCTACACACAAGGTGGTTGGATTGGATGTTAGATTATTATATATTTTTTTAAAAAAAAATTGGTTGTAAGTTGTTAACCCTAGGTCATCTCACCAGAGTCTATATGATCAAGCATGTTATACTTATGTGTTCTTTGTGAGATGACTTCCAATTAAGTTGATTAAGTGCATTTATGTTTAAGTAATGTTAGATTTGGATTTGACCCTAGGCTTGTCATGTTTACCTTTTCAAGATCATGGCTTCCAGGTCGTGGCGAGGCACAGGGGCCTTCTTTTATCGGATCATCGACCACTTCCTTAGACAAAGCCATTTTCAAGAAAATGATGACTTGACTCACCTAAAATTATTTCCTCGTCTAACTAGTTATTTTTGAAAAGAGGCTCCCCGAGGCTCAATCTTTTCGAAGGATTTTAGTTGATTATTTGAAAAGAGGCTCCCCGAGGCTCAATCTTTTCGAAGGATTTTAGTTGGTTATTTGAAAAGAGGCTCCCCGAGGCTTAATCTTTTCGAAGGATTTTAGTTGGTTATTTACGTGTGCTAAGTGAGTTCACGAAAGAAAAAAAAACAAAAATAAATATAAGCATGCAATTTCTAAGTTAAAACAGAAACATGTTTTGTACTGGCTCCCCCTAGACCGTTGAATCGGTTCGGTCTATCCACATAGTGGATTTGGTCCTTGGGAACCCAGTACGAGTTGGATCCTAGAGTTGAAATCAAAGTGGTCTTAGGGACCCATGCTTGGACACATTTTTTATGTCTACTTACGATTGACATATACGACTTATTGGTCGTGTTTGAGCTAAACCCTAGTCCGGCCTTGTTGTACACGACCCTTTGCGATCCAAGTAGGTGGTCAAGTCCTTTGGATCCCAAAGTAAACCTTTCCAACGTATTCCTAAGATCTTCGACTTGACTTTTCAAGAGTGAGTTCTCAACTTCGATTTTTTCAACCCGAGTTGAGTCCTTCTCTTGAACTCGACTAGTCGAAGAGGTTAGGGAGACCTCGTGTTTGAGGAGTTTAACTTCCTCAACCAGGGTCTCGACCTTGGACTCGGACTTAGCTAACTTCCTAGACAAAAACCTAACCGTATTATGTAAAGTATTAAATAAGGTTCGACTCACCTTAAGGGTATCTTTTGAACCGGATGCGTATCCGTGGCTTGACTTGAAGGTAGCTTCGTAGTCCGAGTCATCCTCAGGTTCTGACTCAAGTTCAGGTTCAGTCTCCATGCCGGACTCAATTGATTTCACCATGAAGACGTGGTCTTCGTCTTCTTCGGATGACGCTTCTTCCCATGTCGCATTGAGGGCCTTCTTGTGCTTAGGTGCTTGGTGGTTGAGCTTGGGGCACTCGGACTTTATATGTCCAAACCTGTTACACTCATAACACCTAATATTAGAACTTTTAGGCTTACCTTGGTTGGGTCGAGTTGTTGTTCGCTTTCGTCCCTTGGCTATCCTTCGAGCTAGGTTCATTAGTTCGGCAGTCAATTCTGGGTCAACTTCTTCTTCGGACTCATCTTCCTCCTCGGTTGGTGGTGGCTTGCTTGCGAATTTCTTCTTCTTCAACCTCGCAAACAAGGCTATACTCTCTCGGGTTCCGAGTTGGACTGCTCATGTAATTCAAAATCCGAAAAGAGTTCATCTAATCTAAGTTTAGAAAGGTCCTTGGAGACCTTGTAGGCATCGACCATGGATGCCCACAAGGTAGTCCTCGGAAAAGAGTTTAGAACATACCTTATAAGGTCGCGGTTTTCGACCTTTTGCCCGATTGCGTGTAGGTTGTTGACTATGTCTTGGACACGGGCATGGAGTTGCGTCGCGGACTCGTGTTCCTGCATTTTTAGTGTGTACAATTTATTGAACAACAAATCACGTTTGCAAACCTTAGCTTGATCCGATCCTTCGTGTAACTCGATCAGCTTTGTCCAAAGGTCCTTTGCGCTAATGAAGGGGCCGACACGATTTAACTCCTCCTTAGACAAGCCGCATTGGAGGATTTGTGTTGCCTTGGCGTCGGCTTTGACTTGTCGTTTTGTCGCAATGGTCCATTGATCATAATCCAAGGAGTCACCCACTTCATTAGTCGGAAGTGTGAAACCCGTTTGGATTATGATCCACATCTCAATTTGGGTTTTGAGAAAGCATTCCATCCGACCCTTCCAATAACGGAAGTCATCTCCGTTGTAAAACGGAGGTCGGACGGTGCTAAAACCCTTGAGATGGGCCATTAGAACAAAAGACAAAAAGGGACGAAGACGAAGAAACTAGCAACGACAAAAACACAAAACAAAGTACCAAGACTCGCGTCTTGGATTAGTAGTGCGAGAGTAAATTTAACAAAGCGAAATAAATCAGAAATAAACAGAAATAAAAGAAAAATAAATCTATGAAAAATGGCTAGATTGGTGGTTTCACCAAATCTTAGCAACCCCCGGCTCTGATACCAATTGTTGGATCGAAGCGGATCGCTAGAGGGGGGGGGTGAATAGCGATAAAAACTTTTCTTTTAAATCGTTCGATAGACAATTAAACGCAGCGGAAATGTAAATAAAAACTAAATGAGACAAATAGTTTTTTTTACTTGGTTCGTAGCCTTCGGCTACTACTCCAAGGCCCTAACGGTCCTAGACCGTGTACGGAGGGCAATTCACTAAAACACTCCTCCTCGTTGGAGGTAGGAGTTTTACGATTACAAAAGCCTTCGAAGCAAAAAGATAGAGCGACAAACCCTCTCTTCTATTAAAGTAAAATGCAACGAAAAGCCTCGATTAAAAAGAATTGCAATATTGAAAGCAATAACAAATTAAGATTATACCAACAACTAAACAAAAGAAACTTTAAGCTAGGGTTGTTGGCAGCACTTCGTTGTTGTAGAGTCGTCGGAGAGTTGCAGCGTAACGGAGGCTTTTGAGCACTTAGAATTGAGAATGAAACCCTAGGTTTGACCCTCCTTTTATAGCCTTTAAGCCCCTCAACGAATGGGTCTTCAACCAATCACAAATGTGTAGGGAAATCTCGTATGCCAAATGGCATATGCGCAACGGAAAATAGGATCCCTTCCAAGTGATCCATGCGAAAGCAAACTCGTATAAAATAAATTTCTCTAAACCAAACCTATCTTATAGGAGAGTTCTACCTTTGTTGCGTGCCCTTTGCAATCCCGCTTTTCCTTTCGGTTTGTTGGATCTTTAGCACGTTCAAGTGTCCGTGCCTCTATACGTATCCACACGAGCACGCTCTTGTCTCACAAAAGGAAAACTAGAAGAGCTCTCCTTTACTTCTTGCTAGAGAAGTCCCTAAAGGAGAGGAAGAGAGGGAAAAGGAGAAAGGAAGAAGAAGACTCCTCTTCTTGCTAGCCTACACTCACAAACCCACACAACCAAAGCTTCCACCAAGCTCTCTCACAACCACAACACCAAAAACTCCCTATGGCCGGCCACTCCATGGAGCCTTTTATAGGGTTGGAAAAACCCTTCCACCTCCTTCACATTCAATGCAATCCATTGCATTGAGACACACTCAAAAAGGATTTGGCTTCCTTGTTTGGCCGGCCACTTAAGGAGACAAAACCATTTTGTTTCCTTCCACCTTAACTAGCTTAGGTGGATGCTTAGGTGGCATGCTTATGTGGCATGCTTATGTGGCATTCTTATGTGGCATTCATGCATGTTGAATTAATCTTATTAATTCAATTAAGCTTATGTTATCATGTTGAATTAATCTTATTAATTCAATCATATTGAATTAATCTTATTAATTCAATTAAGCTTATGTTATCATATTGAATTAATCTTATTAAATCAATAAGGTAACATATTGAATTAATCTCATTAAATCAATTAGCTAATATTCTCATTAAGCTTAAAGTCCAAAAACCATTTTGTACTTAAGCTTATTCCCAAATTATTCTAGTCAAACTAGAATACTCTAATTCCTCTAATTATCATGCTCTTGTGTGTGACTTATAGGCTCATAACGCTGGCAAAGTGGATCTAAACTCTTTAGATACACAAGCAATGAGCGCATCTAGCAATACATCATTGCTACCCAAGTTACGAGATAAGTCAAGATCCGACTAACCTTTCCGTGACTACTATAATATATGACCGTGTCCTTCTATCCTTGATATCGATTGATCAATGAGGCATAGACGCGGTCATCCTCGATCAATCTATGTGTTTTTGATCCCCGAGTAAACTAACTCAAACAAATGAGCTCAATATCTCATATTGACTCATTCGAGCATGGCCATGCTTTAGTAGTTCTACTCAACCAAGGCCCACCGAGCAATACGTAATCGCATATGGAAGGGATAGATCCCATCTACATCACTCACATCCCTCCGCATAATTTGTTACATACCCAAGAATCGCTTTTATGGTCCACCTCTACACGTGACGCTGACGATAGCAAAGTACATAACTCCTTATGTAGGGAACCATAGTGACTTCAGGTCTAAGGACTATTCATACCAATAGTCACATGAGAAAGTTTATGACACTCATATAACGATCCATGAAACTTTCTCATGGGTCGATTCGATATATATTCTCCAATATATACCCATGTGTCAACTTGATATCATATATCCATGACTTGTGAGATCAAGTCATCAATCGACCTACATGTTAGTCTTTATGTATTAATATTGCCCTTGCATATTAATACTCGACTAGAACATTTAGGAAAGTGTTCTCATACCTCTCATAATCAATTCTCGCTAATTGATGTTCAGATAAGAACCTACTTTTCTAGGCATTATTATATTTAAATTAATCACAAGCAAGATGTAAATATAATAACCAATCCTTTGCCTTTATAGAATATGATACAAAATGTTCCCTATTCAACCATCACATGATTGGTTCTAGGGCTTTAACTAACAATCTCCCACTAGCACTAGTACCAATCACTATGATATCTAATACCTAGTGACCTAGTGCGACCATCATGCTTCCTCCGCGTACAAAGCCTCGTCAATGGATCTGCGCGATGTTAGCTTCGCTTGACTCGATATCCTCACATCTCCTCTATCGATGATCTCGAATGAGATGGAAGCGCCGCAGATGTGTTTGGTCCACGATGATGTGATCGAGGTTCCTTAGCTCGTAATAGCCCCATTGTTGTCACAATAGAGGTCTATTGGATCTGCAATGCTAGGAACTACCCCAAGTTCATCGATGAACTCATGAGCCAAACATTTCCTCACTGCCGCGGATGCCGCAATATACTCGCTTGTAGAATCAAGAATCGTGTCCTCGCTCAACTCTTCCACACACACCACCATTCGTGCAAAACACGCACTCGATTGCGATCTATAGTCATCCTTGTCTGCTTGGAAGCTTGCATCATCGTAACCCTTTACGCTTAGCTCCTCATTGCCTCCAAATATCGTGAAATATTCTTCGCTCTTCGTAAGTACTTAAGAATATTTTTGATCGCTATCCAGCTGACTTTCACCGATCCGATCGTATCTACTCGTCATGCTCAAAGCATACGAGACGCCGACGAGTACAAAGCATGGACATGATGTAGACCCTATAGCGATGCATAAGGGATCTTATCCATGCGATCTCTCTCCTCCTTAGAAGAGGGACATTGAGTCTTCGAAAGACTCACACCATGTGATAAAGGCGTAAACCCTTTCTTAGAATTTTGCATAGCAAAACGATCTAGCACTTTATCAATGTAATGTACTCGACTTAGGCCAAGTAATCTTCTAGATCTATCTCTATAGATCTTGATGCCTAGAATATAGGCACTTCACCTAAGTCCTTCATCGAGAAACAATTCCCTAACCACATCTTCTGGAGTGAGGGAATATCATTTCCGATGAGAAGTATGTCATCTACATACAAGACAAGAAATACAACTGTGCTCCACTATTTCTCTTGTAGACACAAGGCTCATCTTCATTCTTGATGAAACCAAACTCTTTGATTGCATCATCATGAATCGAAGATTCGAGAGGCTTGCTTTAGTCCATAAATGGACCTTTGCAGTTTGCATACCTTTCCAGGATGCTTTGGATCTTCAAAACCCTCAGGTTGTGTCATGTACACATCCTCGAGTAGCTTTCCATTCAGAAAAGCGGTTTTGACATCCATCTGCCATATCTCATAATCATGGTAGGCTGTAATAGCAAGTATGATCCGAATGGATTTAAGCATCGCAACTGGTGAAAAGGTTTCTTCATAGTCAATACCATGAATTTGTTTGAATCCTTTAGCCACCAATCTACCTTTATAGGTATGCTTATTACCATCCATGTCAGTCTTTACTTTAAAGACCCACTTACACCCAATGGGTTTTACCCCTTCAGGTGGATCAACCAAAGTCCATACTTGGTTAGTGTACATGGATTCCATTTCGGATCTCATGGCCTCTAGCCATTTCTCGGAATCTGGGCTCATCATAGCTTCTTTATAGGATGTAGGCTCGTCAAGATTGATAAGCAATACATCACCGTCACCAAGAGAAAAGAATATCTCTCGGGTTGACGACGGATCCTATTAGATCTACGAAGAGGTTGATCTACTTGAACAGGTGTTTGCTCCACAACTCTTTGGGCAACAAATTCCTCATCCACAACACTTTGTGGTGCCTGTTCATTTTCCATCGAAGCCTTAGTGTTATCATCATCTTGAACTTCTTCAAGATGAATTTTACTCCCACTAGTATTTCTAGAAATAAATTCTCTTTCTAGAAAGACAGCATTTCTGGCAACAAACACCTTGCTAAGTGTGGGATTGTAAAAGTAATATCCCTTAGTTTCCTTGGGATATCCTACAAAATAACACTTATCTGATTTGGGTCCTAGTTTATCCGAGACTGACGCCTAACATAAGCTTCACAACCCCAAATCTTTATAAAAGACATTTTGGGACTCTTCCTCCATATCGTATATGGTGTCTTTTCTACGGCTTTTGATGGAACGCGATTAAGTGTGAAAGCTACCGCCTCTAGAGCTAAACCCCAAAAGGAAGTAGGTAGATCACCGGCTCATCATCGATCGCACCATATCTAATAGAGTACGAGATTTCTCCTCTCGGATACACCATTCCATTGTGGTGTTCCAGTGGAGTGAGTTGGGATATTATCCCACACTCACCAGTGATCACGAAACTCTTGACTAAGGTATTCACCACCTCGATCCGATCAAGTAGCTTAATACGCTTACCAAGTTGGTTTTGTACTTCATTCTTGAATTCTTTGAACTTTTCAAAGGATCGACTTATGTCTCATCAAATATAAGTAGCCAAATCTACTCATATCATCGCGAAAGTAATAGTACTTATAGTCCTCCTCCAAGCTTCGACATTGAAAGGGCCACATACATCGCATGTATGAGTCCTAACAAATCCGTCGCTTCTCGCCATGTCCACTAAATGGAGTTTTAGTCATCTTTCCTAAAAGACAAGATTCGTGATACCTCATATGATTCAAAATCAAATGAGTCCAATAATCCATCTTTATGGAGTTGGGATATGCGTTTTTCATTTATGTGACCTAGGCGATAAAGTTGTGCGAGATATGTTGTTCAAATCATTCGATTTGAACCGTTTGGTATTTACGTTATAAATTGGGTTTTCTAAATCTAGAACATAGAGACCATTCATAAGTGGTGCATTACAATAGAACATTTCATTTAAATAAATGGAACAACATTTGTCCTTTATTATAAAAGAAAAGTTTTTCTTGTCTAAACAAGATACGTAAGATTATGTTCTTTGTCAATGCGGTACATAAAAGCACTCCTCTAGTTCTAAGATAAGCCCGGGCAAAGACAAAGAATATGTTCCTACAAACAAAAGAACTTTGCGCCATTGCCTACTCAGAGGTCCACTTCGCCCTTTGCCATTATTCTACTATTTCTCCCCTCGCACATTAGTACAAATGTGAGATGCACATCCAGATCTAATACCCATGTAGAAGAAATAGATAGATTAACTTCTATAACGTATACCGAGGCGTAAGTCCCACTTCTTGTTCTTTACTTCTCAAGGTAGACTTTGCCCGCCCAAAGGTGTCCAGCCTCACCAATGGAAGCACCCTTCCTTAGGTACTTTACCTTTACCCTTTGAAGTGGATGAATTGGCCTTGCTTCTTGCTGGTCTTACCCTTGCCTCAAGCGCTACCTTTGTCCTTCTTGACCATTAGTACATTACTAACTTTCTTCTTGAGATTTGGTTCAGCAGTTCTTAACATGCTGAGAATCTCAGGCAAAGGTTTATCACTTTCATTCATGTTATAATTCATGACGAATTGATTGTATGCTTCCGGCAACGATTGCAGGATAACATCGTTGCCAATTCTCGCCTGGAAAACCTAGTCTTTCAAGGTTCTCAACGCATCTAATCATTTTGAGTACGTGAGTTCCTACAGTGTTCCTTCTGCATCTTGCATGCAAAAGAGCCTTAGACACTTCAAAACGCTGTGCCTAGCTTGTCCTTGATATAGTTGTTTCAAATGCTCAACCATATCATAGGCATCCATGTTCTCATGTTGCTTCGGAGCTCGAGTTCATGGTGGCAAGCATAAGACATGACACATCTAATGCGTCATCTTGATGCTTCTTATAAGCATCCTTTTCAAGACGAGTGGCGCAGGTGGGTGTATTCTGGTAGACTGCTCTAGGACATATAGTTTATGCGTTCTTGCTTGAGGATAATCCTCAAGTTCCTATACTACCAAGAAAGTTTGCTCCATTGAGCTTGTCCTTCTCAAGGACAGATCGCAAGTCGAGGGGTGTGTCGTGTTAGATGACATGGTGATCTACAACATTAAAATGCAAAGTTAAGTATCATACCTAAATCATTTAATTAGGCCTTTAATTAAATGAGGCTCTACTAAATTCTCATAGCTACTATTTAGCTATAAATTTATATGGGATAAAGATCCACATCATAATTCGTCTTGAGTTAGCTTTGGCTAATCGCCCAAGACGTAGTATAATTAGGTAGGCAATCTTTTGCCAATTACATCTGATGTAACTCTTTTAATAGCTTTGGTTAAGTTTTAGATTAGTTTAGTGTTTATTCCTAAACCACTTCCAGCCGTTGTAGGCACAGAGGCCTTCTTGGATATCGGAGCAACGACCACTTCTAAGACAAAGCTGATGTTCGGAAATCACACAAAACTAATGTTAACACTTATGTTCAAAGCTAATATATGCCTCTACTTTCTTAACCAATTAAGAAAACACTTAATTAAGTCTTAACTAAGTTTGATAGGGACATCACGATTGTCCACTCGCACCCCTCCAAGATAAAATGCATTGCTTTTCTTTTGCAAACCCAATAACAAATGATCGAGGAAGTAGTGAGTACCAACTTTGGTAGGCATATCGTTTAGACTTATTAAGAAATAAACATGTATCATATACATATTAGCATACATCACATATAAGCTAAACTAATCATGCATCACATACATATTAAACTAACGTGTCATGGTTATGGCCCTTATTCTACAATCTTCTCAAGCCAATGAAAAGATTGATTGGTCAACCTAGGGATAGCATCTTCTCCTGCGCTTCTCCTTTTGGTTGTCTTGTGTATTGACTTCCTCCTTGTAACCTCATCTTCCAATGGACCCTCCATCCTTGTTTTGTACATTACAAAAGGAGAAATACTCGAGTTACATTCGAGTCTAAAACTAATTTTACAACAAGAATATTAGGAGAAAGGCACGACACGCAGGCCGTATTAAGAATTACAATACACAATCACAAACTTTTTGGGACTAGGCCATAACCATGCACCATGTCATTTTAACTTTTAAAAGACATTGGATATTTTATTATGTTTGAAAATTTGCTAATGCAATTATCAACTCATAATAAAATTTATCCTACTTCTATATCACATATAAAATAGAGAAAACCTATTTTTATACTATCTTTATAAGTGGCTCACGATACCCTTTGTAGGGAAATCTCGTATGCCAAATGGCATATGCGCAACGGAAAATAGGATCCCTTCCAAGTGATCCATGCGAAAGCAAACTCGTATAAAATAAATTTCTCTAAACCAAACCTATCTTATAGGAGAGTTCTACCTTTGTTGCGTTCCCTTTGCAATCCCGCTTTTCCTTTCGGTTTGTTGGATCTTTAGCACGTTCAAGTGTCCGTGCCTCTATACGTATCCACACGAGCACGCTCTTGTCTCACAAAAGGAAAACTAGAAGAGCTCTCCTTTACTTCTTGCTAGAAGTCCCTAAAGGAGAGGAAGAGAGGGAAAAGGAGAAAGGAAGAAGAAGACTCCTCTTCTTGCTAGCCTACACTCACAAACCCACACAACCAAAGCTTCCACCAAGCTCTCTCACAACCACAACACCAAAAACTCCCTATGGCCGGCCACTCCATGGAGCCTTTTATAGGGTTGGAAAAACCCTTCCACCTTCTTCACATTCAATGCAATCCATTGCATTGAGACACACTCAAAAAGGATTTGGCTTTCTTGTTTGGCCGGCCACTTAAGGAGACAAAACTATTTTGTTTCCTTCCACCTTAACTAGCTTAGGTGGATGCTTAGGTGGCATGCTTATGTGGCATGCTTATGTGGCATTCTTATGTGGCATTCATGCATGTTGAATTAATCTTATTAATTCAATTAAGCTTATGTTATCATGTTGAATTAATCTTATTAATTCAATCATATTGAATTAATCTTATTAATTCAATTAAGCTTATGTTATCATATTGAATTAATCTTATTAAATCAATAAGGTAACATATTGAATTAATCTCATTAAATCAATTAGCTAAAATTCTCATTAAGCTTAAAGTCCAAAAACCATTTTGTACTTAAGCTTATTCCCAAATTATTCTAGTCAAACTAGAATACTCTAATTCCTCTAATTATCATGCTCTTTGTGTGTGACCTATAGGCTCTCATGCGTTGGCGGTGGACCTAAACTCTTTTAGATACACAAGCAATGGCGGCATCTAGCAATACATCATTGCTACCCAAGTTCTGAGATAAGTCAAGATCCGACTAACCTTTCCGTGACTACTATAATATATGGCCGTGTCCTTCATCCTTGATATCGATTGATCGATGAGGCATAAGTGTCATCCTCGATCAATCTATGTGTTTCTTGATCCTCGAGTAAACTAACTCAAACAAATGAGCTCAATATCTCATATTGACTCATTCGAGCATGGCCATGCGTTTTAGTAGTTCTACTCAATCAAGGGGCCCACCGATATCACTCTCGTCATATGGGAGGGATAGATCCCATCTACATCACTCACATCCCTCCGCATAATTTGTTATATACCCAGTAATCGCCTTTATGGTCCACCCTGTTACGGGTGACGTTTGACGATAGCAAAGTACATAACTCCTTATGTAGGGAACCGTAGTGACTTCAGGTCTAAGGACTATTCATACCAATAGTCACATGAGAAAGTTTATGACACTCATATAACGATCCATGAAACTTTCTCATGGGTCGGGTTCAAGATATATTCTCCAATATATACCCATGTGTCAACTTGATATCATATATCCATGACTTGTGAGATCAAGTCATCAATCGACCTACATGCTAGTCTTTATGTATTAATATTGCCCTTGCATATTAATACTTGACTAGGAACATTTAGGAAAGTGTTCTCTACAGCCTCTCATAATCAATTCTGCCAATTGATGTGCTGTAGATAAGAACCTACTTTTCTAGGGCATTATTATATTTAAATTAGCTGGCACAAGCAAGATGTAAATATAATAACCAATCCTTTGCCTTTATAGAATATGATACAAAATGTTCCCTATTCAACCATCACATGATTGGTTCTAGGGCTTTAACTAACAAAATGGGCACAAAACTCCTTGAAAAATGGTGATAAAGCTTAACTCCTCGAGGCTGATTTTTGACCACCGGTTGAACTGGCCGGTTGAATCGGGCGCCTGAACTGGCGCCGATTGAATCGGCATTGAATGATGGCTGTGGATTTTTGACTACAATAAAGAGTTAGCTCAAAATATAAGTGGATTCGACGGCCACTTGCCGTCCGATCTCAACATAGACCTTCCATGGGAAGTCTTGGGTCGGATCGTCGCCTAAGATCATCCCCGTAAAGAGGATACGACCTCACTTACGCTCGCACACACGAGCTTACCTCGATACTTACGTGTCGCTTTTGCTTCCGGCCTTCCACTCGATTCCTTCGGCTCCCTCCGAAGTAACTCGAGTGTCGCCCGACCACCGCGGCTTCCTCCGGGTGTCGCTAGCCTTCAGCTCCAGCATTGAGACTTTTCTGCACACTTGATTTAGCTCGTGAGATAACAATATAAGCTTAACTTTATATCGTTTGCTATAATCAAAACTTAGGTTCGACTTAGGTGCCCACTGCACCAACACACTCTAATCAAATGAGCTCAATATCTCATATTAACTCATTTGGAAATGACCATTCACTTAGTGGTCTTACTCTATCAAGAATAACGATGTCACTCCCATCATATAGGAGGGATAGATCCCATCTACATCACTCACAACCCTCCGCATAATTTGTTACATACCCAGTAATCGCCTTTATAGTCCACCCATTTACGGGTGACGTTTGACGAAGCCAAAGTATGTAACTCCTTATGTAGGGAATCATGGTGACTTCAGGTCCAAGGACTAATAGTCATACTAAGTCATATGAGAAAGTATATGATACTCATATAACGATCCATGATACTTTCTCATTGCAGATCATTCAATATACATTCTCCAATGCATACCCATGTGTTAACTTGATATCTCATATCCATGACTTGTGAGATCAAGTCATCGAGTTGACCTACATGCTAGTCTCTTCGCAATAATATTGTCCCTGAATGTTAATACTTGACTAGGAATGATTAAGAGTAGTGTTCTCTATATCATCTCATTATCGATTCAACCAATCGATTGATATAGATAAGAACCTTCTACTTAAGGATGTTATTATACTTAGTTATTTGACACCAATACAAGTAAATATAATAACCATGCCTTTATAAAGAGGAATATGATACAACAAAGTCCATACAACAATCATCACATGATTGGCTCTAGGGCTTTCACTAACAATAATATCCCTCTATCCATGACATCTCGATTGACCAATTGAGGCATAGACCGTGTCATCCTCTGTACAATCTATATATTGAACTCCAAGTAGACTCACTCTAATCAAATGAGCTCAATATCTCATATTGACTCATTTGGGCATGGTCATGCAATTAGTGGTCTCACTCTATCAAAAATCATGATGTCACTCCCGTCATATAGGAGGGATAGATCCCATCTACATCACTCACATCCCTCCGCATAATTTGTTACATACCATGTAATCGCCTTTATAGTCCACCCATTTACGGGTGACGTTTGACGAAGCCAAAGTATGCAACTTCTTATGTAGGGAACCATGGTGACTTCAGGTTCAAGGACTAATAGTCATACTAATAGTCAAATGAGAAAGTATATGACACTCATATAACGATCTATGATACTTTCTCATGGCGAGTCATTCAGTATACATTCTCCAATGCATACCCATGTGTCAACTTGATATCTCATATCCATGACTTGTGAGATCAAGTCATCGAGTTGACCTACATGCTAGTCTCTTCACATTAACATTGTCCCTTAACATTAATATTTCACTAGGAATGATTAAGAGTAGTATTCTCTATATCATTTCATTATCGATTCAACCAATTGATTGATATAGATAAAAACCCTCTACTCAAGGACACTATTATAATTAGTTATTTGGCACCAATACAAGTAAGTATAATAACCATAAAGAAATGCCTTTATATATATAGGAATATGAAACAACAAGTCCATACAACAATCATGACATGATTTTCGGTTGTCTATCATCAAAGTAATGGTCAAGTCGAAGTTGTTAATCGAGAGTTGGTTTAGAGTTTGATATGTAGCAGAAGTTGGGTTGAAGAATTGCCCAGTATCCTTTGGGCATAACGAACTACTCCCAAAGACAGCACAGGGCTGACACCTTTTCATTTAGTATATGACTCAGAAGCAGTAGTCTCGGTGGAAATCGACTTGGAATCACTTAGGATTACTGCATATAAGGGAGGAGATACAGGAGGCTTAGAAAATGTAGAAAGGCATTTGACTGAGTTAGACTTGCTAAGCAAAACAAGAGATGATGCAGCTGCTCGAATGAAGGCTTATCGGCAGTGAGTAGCTCAGGCTTACAACAAGAGGGTTGTCCCTCACTCATTCCAAGTAGGAGATTTTGTATGGAAAAAATATTCAACCTACTGGGGAAGTTCGGAAGTTAATGCCTAAATGGGAAGGACCTTATTGTTGGTGCAATCGACCCAGGTCATAATTGACCGGACTCGAGTTTGACTCGAGAAATATTTTGATGTTTGACATTTGACATTGATGTTTGGCATTGATGTCTGATAATGTTTTGGAGAGATTGTTGGAGCAATCGACCCGGGTCATGATTGATCAGACTCGAGTTTGACTCGAGGGGATTTTGATGGTTGACTAGGGTTGACCATGTGATGAAGAAAGTCCAAGCATGATTCTTGGCATGGAAATTCCAACATGGGTTGGCAAGGGAAAGTCCAAGCTTGAGTCTTGGCATTTGGAAAGTCTAAGGGTGTAGTCTTGGCTACGTAAGTCCAAGGGTGTAGTCTTGGCGGTGAAAGTCCAAGTCATGGATACTTGACATTTGGAAAGTCCAAGGGGATTTGATATTGGCGGCGTAAAGTCCAAGGGTGAAGTCTTGGCAACATAAGTCCAATGGTTGGCGGCGTAAAGTCCAAGCGGAGTCTTGACAGCGTAAGTCCAATGTGCCTTGGTGGTGTAGACACCGTTAGCATGACATAGCCGATGGAAGAACCTGAAGGCTAGCGTATGGATGAACAAGTCATGGATGACTTGGAGGGATCCGATAGGTGCGAGGCTGACGGAGGTGGCTAGAAGGCTTAGGTCTAGTCTACGGGTGGTCTAGCAAGTATGGGGGCACCATATTTGGGTTAAACCTCATATTTGAGGTTAAAACCTCATGTTTGAGGTGTATCATGCTAGGGTTTGACTACGAGTGCCCTAGCGATCATTGCGAGGTGGGCAATGATCATTCTGATCGAGCAATCGACTGATCTTGTGATCAGTCGACTGATGCTCGAGATTTCGGGTAAAGAATGATCTCCAGTCGAGTGATCGGCCCGACCACTCGACTAATTGAGTCACCAGTTGACTGATGGATATTATCAGTCGACTGATGATGGATCCGTTGGATTTTTCCAACGTGGATCATGCCGTTGTGAGACAGCAACTACAGAGGCAGTCGATTGATGGTCCCGATCAGTCGACTGCCAAGCGAAAATCAGCCCAGGCAGCAGCTTTAAAGGGAGCTCGTGAAGGGGGATTTTGCAGCGATTTTTCTTGGGCGAATTGAAGGGGATAGTTGGTGCTTTCCAGTCCTTCAAGGCTAGTCCAAGACAATCAAAGATCAAGCAACCAAAGTGCTCTTGTAAAGTGTTTTTCTTTACTTGCATTATATTTTCATTCTTGTATTAGCTTGTATCTTTCGTATTACTTAGTGTAATCATTGTAAGGGGTTTCTCCGCCTTCGACTTGTGTCGAGAAGGAGTTTATTTAGTAGTGGTGTGTGATTGGCATCGCTAGGGCTCTTACGAGCCCAATCCATAGAGTATGAACCATTCGGTTCCAAACCACGTTATATACTTGTGTATTGGTGTATTTGTGTTTGCTTTCGTTTTCGTTATTACTATTATTTCTATTTCCGCTGTGATAACGAAGATTGTAGAGACAAGCATGAATTCCATCGACGCATTCAAAACGAGCTATTCACCCCCCTCTAGCGGTCACCGAATCCTCTACAATTGGTATCAGAGCCCGGGGCTCTTCTACGGACTAACCGTCGGGAGCAAAGAGGCTAGAGGGAAAGATGAAATTTGAAGGAAAGCTAGGATGGGACATCAATATACCGCCACCTTACGATCAAGAGGATTTTCTGACATGGAGGGAAAGAATAGAGAACTTTCTGATGATAGACAGAAGATTGGTTCATCGTCATGGAAGGCTTTGAACCTCTGAGGGATAAGAAGGGAGAGGTCCTAAAATTGAAGAAGTTGACCCAAGAGCAACACCAAAAGTTCAAGACCGAAGTTAAGGTAACAAAACTTTTGGAAGATTTAATCCCTAATGATGTTTTGTGAAAGCTAGGGGATTACATGGATGCCAAAGAGCTATGGAGCAAATTAGCAAGATTCCATGAGGAGCCTCACTCAATCCAAGAAGATAAGGAAGAGGAGGAAGAGAGATCATCCTCAAGTGAAAGTGAGGAGTCGGAAGTTAAGATGGAGTCAACTTTTGGATTGGAGGAAGAAGAAATAGAAGAGGTGGAAGAAGCATCCACCTCTAGGATTGAGGGGGAGAGACCATCCACTCCGGAGCATCAAGAAGAATCTTCAACATCCGGTCAAGATGAAGAAGCTCCAATTCCGGTCATCACCCTAGGTAACTCAAGCAATTCAATTCAAAATAAAATTCATATAATTTGCTTTGAGTGTAGGGAAGCCGGGCACTACAAGAGTAAGTGCCCTAAGAAGGTTAAGAAGGCTCCACCGGTACCAAAAGTCAAGGAGACTGGAGCCTCGACCATCAAGAGTAAGGAACATGTAGTGTGCTTCAAGTGCCATCAAAAGGGGCACTATAGAAGCCAATGCCCTAGGAGGAAAGGAGAAGCTACACATGTAGGGGGAGCATCTAAGGTAAACCCTAAGGTAAAATTCGATAATGCTTCTACTTTAATTTATAGGCAAAAACATGCTAGGAATTTTAATTCTCTTGCAATTTATCATAAAGAGCATGCTAGAAATAGGGAATATTGTTAGGAGCTAAGAAAGTCAACCTTAGGAATAAGGAGAAATTTGGGACTAATGTCCCTAAAAATATTTTATCTAAGGCATCTATTAGAAAAATTGAAGATCACCTAGGTTTTAACTCCAAGAATTCTAGACACATGCCTAGGAAGGGAAAAAATGATCATAGAAACAATGGGCCCACAAAATTAGAGAAATTAGAATTAGACAACCAAGCCTTGAGGTCAAGGCTTGAGAAGTTGGAAAAGACCTTTGCAAAAATGGCAAATCAAATGCAAAGGTCAAATGATCAAACTCTAGGGTCTAGAAGTCAAAGTCAACACCTAGGGTCTAAGAAACAAGAGTCAACCAAGGGTAAGAAAGGTTTGGGTTACAAACCTAAGCCTAAGGTGACTTATCATAGTGTTCCATTTGATTATGGAACTAAACCTAGGTCTAGGAAGGCCAAGCTCAATAGGGAAGTCATCCCTAAGGTTGACCAAGGTAGGTTCTTAGTGGCCAAGGTTTCCGTGAAACCTAAGAAGACCACTAAGAAGGTTACTAGTGAAGGGTTTTGCTTATTGAGTCCGTGAGGGGAAACTTCGCATCCCCTTCACCTCGGTTGCTTGACCATGGCAATCCCTTCTATGTCCCCGGATTAAAAAAATTTAATCATAGACAAAAGGGATTGCCCAAACCACCAAGTCATCGTCGTGCTATTCGTTTAGAGAGGTTACTTGAACAAACTAGTTGTTCAAGCGACCATCCTCTATTCTACGAGTAGCCGTGGAATAGACGATGTTCGGATCGCCGATTTTTGTATTTATGCTCGGGATTCAAGTATTATTTAGGCATTTACAGATTTATAACATGCTTATAATTGAAAAACAAAAACAAGAAACAAACAAAAGAGAAAAGAGAATAGATATACCTCTTGATCTTCTAATGTATGTCCTTCCTCCTTTTGGACGTCGTGTGGGCGACGATATACCAAAATTCGAAGCTCCTAGATCGCAAATCTTCCTTCCTTGCTCTTCCAAAGCAAGAGGAAGAGTAGAAACAAGCTTTTTCTCCTCCCTAAAACCAACCAACAAGGAGCACACAATCTCCTTGCCGCCGGCCAACTAGAAGGTGGAGAAGATGATGGAAAATAATTAAGACACCAAGGGAAGCCCTATATCTTGTTTCCACCACCTAAGGAGAAGAAAGTAGAGCCTTTTGGGCCAGGCCAAAGGCTGGAAGGGGCTGGAAACCAATCTAGATGCCGGCCACAAGAGGAGGAAGAAGAAACAATCACCTTCCTTATTTGGTGCCGCCCTACTCTCCAAACCCTAACCCTAATCCTATCTTCAACTAGGATTCCTTCTTGCCGCCCAAACCCTAGCTCTCCTTTCATGTAGTTCATGCCAACTCCCATGCCCTCCTTTTATAGAGTTAGGGATAAGTCATGAATTAATCTAATCCATTGGTTCTAGGGATTTAATCTCAACCGTCGGATCTAGAGATTTAATCTCAACCGTCGGATCTTAGAGATTTAATCTCTACCTATGGATCTTAGAGTTTTGTTTCTATCCATTGGATCTAAGCTTCATGAGGTGTTAATAGGCTACATTAGGGACCATGAGAAGGAGTTGGATCTTGGCCACCCATGGATCAAGCCCACATATAGTCCGATCCACTAATGATGATCCAATCCACTAAAGGATTATCATTGATCTACCTCACCAACCCCCATATGATAATATGGGCTCCATATATTATTTATATATTTTCTCCCCGTGTTTAAGATCTCGAATGTCCGTCGATTAATTAATTTACTGACCATTAATTAATCAACATCTAACTCCTTGAGTAGTACCACTCAACCTTTTGATCATGCCGGACCAAGTCCACCTGCAGGGTTTACATGATGAACCTTATGAGCTCCTCAAGGGGACATCATCATCCTAATATATAGGACACGGTTTCCTCCTATAATCAACGACACACCATATAAATAATATCATCTCCCAACTTACCGAGCCTATTGATTTAATCTATAAATCTCGCCCATTGGTAAATCAAAGAGATGAGTACTAAGTATATGTGCTAGTTATTATATCGGGATTAAGAGCATGTACTAAATAATATCTGAGGTCTGATTTGATTATGTAGTCAGCAATAAATCGAATCACCTCTAAGTCGGTCCTGCTCAATACACACAAAGTGCACTAGTGTGATTCTATGGTCAAGACAAACCAATACCAAATCACACTACAACCATTCCGATGGTTTGTCCAAAGTCATCTCGGTTGTGAGCCTTTACTTATACTTTTCAAGGGGCCGATAACATGATCTCCTGTGTGACACCACACACCATGTTATCTACAATGTAAAGTATTAGACAATATTGCATAACCATAAAAATATGCAAACAATGATCATGTGATTTTTATTTCAAAATAAAGATGTTCATACAAAAGATAGACTTTTCAGTATACATCCCTACAATCTTCCTCTTATACTAAAAGACTATGTTGTCCTCAAAGTGCCATACATCTGATCCCCATTCCCTCCACATGCCTATCAAAAGCTATCACCGGAAGGGCCTTAGTGAAAGGATCTGCCAGGTTATCCTCTGATGCAATCTTGGCCACAACAACTTCTCCTCTCTTTATGATTTCTCGTATCAGGTGGTACTTGCGCTCTATGTGTTTACTAGCCTTATGGGCTCGTGGTTCCTTCGAGTTTGCAACTGCACCACTATTATCACAATAAATTGTGATAGTTTTGGGCAAACCAAGAATCACATCCAAGTCCATTAGGAAGTTCCTGAGCCATACAGCTTCTTTGGCCGCCTCAGAGGCCGCCACATACTCAGCTTCCATGGTGGAGTTCGCAACGCATTTCTTCTTGACACTCCTCCATACAATGGATCCACCTCCCAAAGTAAACACAAAACCTAAGGTAGACTTACTGTTATCTCTATCTGATTGGAAGTCGGAATCCGTGTAACCCACAGGGAGTAATTGGTCTCGCTAAGAAACCAAAGATATAATCCCTAGTCCTTCTCGTACTTTAATATATGCTTTACCGCACTCAATATCTCTGTCCCCGATTACTCGATATTCACGACCATGCCTACTGCAGCAGATATCCGTCTCGTGATAGAGCATCGTGATACATGAGGCTTCCTCACGCCAAGCATAAGGAACCACCTTCATCTCCTCTATCTCCTCAGATGATCTAGGACACATCTCCTTAGATAAAGGAACTCCATGCCTGAAAGGTAGAAAACCCTTCTTGGAGTTCTGCATGCTAAAACGCTCCATAATCGTGTCTATGTATGAAGCTTGGGATAAGCACAACATCCTTTTTCTGTGATCCCTTATAACCTTGATCCCAAGGATGTGTCCCACCTCTCCCAAGTCCTTCATATCAAACTGTTTGGATAACCATACCCTTATGTCCGAAAATACCTTGATATTGTTGCCAACCAACAAAATGTCATCTACGTATAGTACAAGAAATACCACTACGTTTCCGTCACATCTCTTGTATACACAAGACTCATCCGGACTTTGAATAAATCTATAAGACTGGATCACCACATCAAACCGGATGTTCCAAGACTCGGAAGCTTGTTTCAATCCATAAATGGATTAATTAAGCTTACATACAAGATGCTCTTTGCCCTTAGATATGAATCCCTCTGGTTGCTTCATGTAGATGTTTTCCTCAAGACTTCCATTAAGGAAAGCTGTCTTGACATCCATCTGCCACACCTCATAATCCATATGAGATGCTATGCATAAGAGAATCCAGATAGACTTAAGCATGACTATCGGCGAAAAGGTCTCCTCATAATCGATACCCTCTTTCTGAGTATACCCCTTCCCAACAAGCCTCGCTTTGAAGGTCTCAACCTTCCCATCTATTCCTCTCTTTCTCTTGTAGATCCACTTGCATCCAATGGTTTTTACACCATCGGGTGGTTCTACTAGCTCCCAGACCTGATTTGAATCCATAGATTCAATCTCAGCATTCATTGCATTTTGCCAAGCTACTGCATCTTTATCTTGGATTGCCTCGTCATATGTCCAGTGATCAAGTTCATGTTCGCCAGGGACCAAATCAGAAGATTCTTCCAAGAACATGAATCTATCAGGATGTCTCACAACCCTCCCACTACGATGAGGTATCACCTGTGTATCCTCTGTGACACGCGATGCAGTGATATGTGGTATATCCTCTTGTACCGGCGGTACTAAAGAAGTGACTTCCCCTTTTAACTCCTCCAGAATAATTTTACTCTTGGGCTTGTGACTTATCACATAGTCTTCCTCTAGAAATCTTGTGTTCGTGCTAACGATCACCCTCTGATCTCTAGGACTATAAAACAATCCGCCCTTCGTTCCCCTGGGATAGCCAACGAACAAGCGTACTTCTGTACGAGGTTCCAACTTACCAACATCTGCCTTCAGTACATGTGCTGGACTCCCCCATATCCGAATATGTCTTAGACTAGGCTTTCGCCCAGTCCACAACTCTGTGGGAGTAGAAGGCACTAATTTAGATGGTACCAAGTTCAGAATGTACACCGCCGTATCTAGAGCATATCCCCAGAACGAATCTGGCAAGTCAGAATAACTCATCATCGATCTAACCATTTCCATAAGAGTCATATTCCTTCGCTCTGCTACACCGTTCTGCTGGGGTATGCCAGGTGAAGTCAATTGGGATTGAATCCCAGCCTCTGATAAGTAGTTCCTAAACTCTCCCAAGAGGTACTCACCACCACGATCAGATCGTAGTGTCTTGATACTTTTACCTTGACGTTTCTCCACATCAGCCTTGAATTCTTTGAACTTGTCAAAACATTCAGACTTGCGGCGCATCAGGTAAATGTATCCATATCTTGAGTAATCGTCTATAAAAGAGACGAAATACTCAAAACCACCTCTAGCCTGGATAGACATAGGACCACACAAATCAGAATGAACCAATTATAACACATCTTTGGCTCTATATCCCTTGGCCTTAAAAGACCTCTTGGTCATCTTACCCTCCAAGCAAGATTCACAGGTTGGGAGATCCTCCACCACTAATGAACCCAAAGGTCCATCAGCTATCAACCTTTGAATTCTGCTTAGGTTAATGTGACCAAGCCTAAGATGCCAAAGATATGTTTGGTTCATTTTCGAAGGTTCTTTTCTCTTATTGGAATTAGAAGATGAGTTATTAACTTCAATTTGCATCATGGGAGGTTTTGGTTCAAGTGTGTACAAATTTCCTATCAATGCACCCGAACAGATAATGTCCCTATTCCTTCTTATAACAACTCTGTCATTAAAAGAAATAGAATATCCATCCATAAACAATTTAGAAACCAAAATTAAATTCTTTCTAAATAAGGGTACATAAAGGCAATTCTTAAGAACCAAAAGTTTATTTTTCTCAAAAGATAAATGAACATGCCACCACCTTCGTGGCACGCCTAAGTACACTGTAATCTCCTTCACCAATCGTCTGCTCGAACCCCTACAAAGTATTGCAGACATGATCAGTGGCTCCCATATCTACACACCAGGTGCCGGTAGATAACACCGCTAAACATGTTTCAATGACTAGACCAAAAGATATACCTTTGTTCTTGCGGTTGGGGTAGTCCTTCTTCCAATGTCCAATCTGCTTACAAGTGAAGCACTTGCCTTTCGGTTTCTTCACTCCTCCCTGAGTACCTCCCACCGCCTTCGCCCCGGTTTGTTTCTTCTTCTTCTTGCCTTTCGGCTTAGAAGTAGAAACCTTCTGGGTCACCACGGCATGCGCCTGAGCACTCTGATGAAATAGTCCCTTCACCGGGAGTTCCCGTAAGTTCCGCCAACGAATACAACCTCTTGTTCATGTTGTAGTTCAAGCGAAACTGCTCAAAACTCCTAGGTAGAGACTGGAGTATGATATCGACCTGGGTTTCCCCATCGATCTCATCTCCTAGGACCTCCAGCTCATTCAAATGAGCCATCATCTTGAGAACATGATCCCTCATGGGTGTTCCCTCGATCATGGTGGTCGTCATCAAGTTTCTCATGACCTCTTGCCTCGCAGCCCGATTCTGGTGTCCGAAAAGCTCCTTGAGATTGAGCATCATATCATAAGCAGTGGACATAGCTTGATGCTGATGTTGCAGTACATTTGACATAGATGCCAAAATGTAATATACCGCGCCATCTCATCGGCCTTGATCCACTTCTTATAGCTCTCTCTCTCCTTTTCCCCAGAATTATCTGCAGGCTTGGGAGGGCACTCTTCGAGGAGTACATATTTGTATTCCTCAGCAGTCAAGACAATGTCTAGATTCTTTTTCCAATCTACATAGTTGGGTCCAGTAAGTTTGTTCTCTTTCAGTATCACAGCAAGTGGGTTGAAAGTCATTTTGAAAGAAAACCAATGAATCACATAAATCAAAACATTAGATTTCAAAAAATTATTGATTCCTCAAACAATAAAATTTTAAAATCAACCAACACCTCAAAATACCAAGAATATCGTATGCCACGATAGTGTGGACGTATACGAATTCTACATTTGTAAGAGGAGGTTTTACCCATTAATTTTACTATCTTGTCAACCTAACTTTTTGACAAGTAAAATTAATAGTTGGTTCCTCTTTGGCCCTACAAATAAAAGCAGTGACTCCGATAGGGAGGATACTTATATTTGTATCTAAGTGTTCACCATTACTCGGTACTAAGGTAATTATCTCGGGTTATGTGCCTTATGATGGGAAAGTACACACGCTCCTTAATAATTTCCTATAACCATATTCAACCTTGTGATCCGTAAACAAACCCATCCGATATGGAGGAAGGCACTCAGAGTCGACGCGCAAGTTTGTTTGCATCACTTGTCAAATCGTAATGGAGGCCGCAGGAATTTATAAAAATATCCCTCTCCCACTTAGTAATTTGAAATTGAGGAATTTTTCTAGCCTACGACATGCATATCAAACAAAAAGCAATAAATATGAAAATTAAATTATTTTCCAACTATTATGACTTTTGTCTTCAATATGTCTCCCGTCGCATCGCCATCTCGTCCGCTCCTCCTACGCCATGTATGAGCCATCCAGAGATCCGAGCCGAGACTAAAACCTATTTTAATTTACACCCATCGATCCTATACTCCACGAGGGAGTGTACATGAAATCTAGATCGAAAGTAAAATAAAATAAAGAGTGGCTAAACAATGTCGTATTTAATTTACAAAAAAAAACTAAATACTAGCCTCGTCAGCCCCGAGGATTTAACAAAATAAATATTTACACACATACAATCACATACACATATATGACCATAATAGTCGGATCTTATGCCTGCAACCAAAGAGTTAAACTACGCATATCCTAATATTATCCGGCACATATAATATATGAAAAAGTGCATAAAAATTAACCGAATCCTAAACACACAAAACTGGAAACCTTGGCTCTGATACCAATTGAAGGGTTTTGCTTATCGAGTCTGTGAGGGGAAACTTCGCTTCCCCTTCACCTCGGTTGCTTGACCATGGTGATCCCTTCTATGTCTCCAGATTAAAAAAATTTAATCCTAGATAAAAGGGATTGCCCAAACCACCAAGTCATCTTCGTGCTATTCGTTTAGAGAGGTTACTTGAACAAACTAGTTGTTCAAGCGACCATCCTCTATTCTACGAGTAGCTGCAGAATAGACGATGTCCGGATCACCGGTTTTTGTATTTATGCTCGGGATCCAAGTATTATTTATCCATTTACAGATTTATAACATGCTTATAATTGAAAAAAATAAAAACAAGCAACAAACAAAAGAGAAAAGAGAATAGATATACCTCTTGATCTTCTAATGTATGTCCTTCCTCCTTTTGGACGTCGTGTGGGCGATGATCTACCAAAAGTCGAAGCTCCTAGATCGCAAATCTTCCTTCCTTGCTCTTCCAAAGCAAGAGGAAGAGTAGAAAAAAAGCTTTTTCTCCTCCCTAAAACCAACCAACAAGGAGCACACAATCTCCTTGCCGCCGGCCAACTAGAAGGTGGAGAAGATGATGGAAAACAATTAAGACACCAAGGGAAGCCCTATATCTTGTTTCCACCACCTATGGAGAAGAAAGTAGGGCCTTATGGGTACATGCCAAAGGCTGGAAGGGGCTGGAAACCAATCTGGACGCCGACCATAAGAGGAGGAAGAAGAAACAATCACCTTCCTTATTTGGTGCCGCCCTAGCCTCCAAACCCTAACCCTAATCCTATCTTCAACTAGGATTCCTTCTTGCTGCCCAAACCCTAGCTCTCCTTTCATGTAGTTCATGCCAACTCCCATGCCCTCCTTTTATAGAGTTAGGGATAAGTCATGAATTAATCTCATCCATTGGTTATAGAGATTTAACCTCAATCGTCAGATCTAGAGATTTAATCTCAACCGTCGGATGTTAGAGATTTAATCTCTACCTATGGATCTTAGAGTTTTGTTTCTATCCATTGGATCTAAGCTTTATGAGGTGTTAATAGGCTATATTAGGGACCATGAGGAGGAGTTGGATCTTGGTCACCCATGGATCAAGCCCACATATAGTCTGATCCACTAATGATCCAATCCACTAAAGGATCATCATTGATCTACCTCACCAACCCCCATATGATAATATGAGCTCCATATATTATTTGTACATTTTCTCCCCGTGTTTAAGATCTCGAATGTCCGTCGATTAATTAATTTACTGCCCATTAATTAATCAATATCTAACTCCTTGAGTAGTACCACTCAACCTTTTCATCATGCCGGACCAAGTCCACCTGCAGGGTTTACATGATGAACCTTATGAGCTCCTCAAGGGGACATCATCATCCTAATATATAGGACACGATTTCCTCCTATAATCAACGGCACACCATATAAATAATATCATCTCCCAACTTACCGAGCCTATCGATTTAATCTATAAATCTCGCCCATTGGTAAATCAAAGAGATGAGTACTAAGTATATGTGTCTGTTATTATATCGGGATTAAGAGCATGTACAAAATAATATCTGAGGTCCGATTTGATTATGTAGTAAGCAATAAATCGAATAACCTCTAAGTCGGTCCTGCTCAATACACACAAAGTGCACTAGAGTGATTCTGTTAAATACTGAAGATTTAAAATATTAAATTTAATGGCCAAAGCATTAAGGAAAATAATCCTGGAAATTTTTCAGGAATTTTAGGGAATTTTAGGAATTTTTCTGGAATTTTTCTGGATTTAAATGGAGTTCGTACGAGGTATTTACGAGGATAAGAAAAACAGGCTTTTAAAGAGCTTGTTTGGTTTATCTGTATTGAGAGGTTAATAAATTCTATTAACGTATAGTTAAATAAAAAAAAACCTTTTTCTTTTCCCGTGCGCCCGATTTCCCCCTTGCGATTTTCTTTTCCGCGGCGCCTGATTTCATGTTTTTCTCTCGAGCGACATCTTCTCGGCCAAGAATCCTTCTCCTTCGACGATCAGTAAGCGTCATTGCCGGCGCCGCCTCCTCGCTTCTAACCGCCGCAGACCTTCCTCTCACAAGACGATCTCCTCACGGCCTTCCGCCACCGATGGTGCGCGGGCTGCCTCCTCTCGCATCGACGGCGCGCTCTCCTTCGCCAAAGAGTGCCGCCGCCGCCTCTTCCTTTTTCCCGCTGCCGCCGCTAGCCTAGTCGCCGCTACGCGCCGATTAAGTGAGGTCGCGATCTCGCACGGTGGTCGCCGAGTAAGGTAGAGCCTGGATTCCGTTCCTCGACGAGATTGAAAGTCCTAGCCGTGGATTTCCTATTCGAGCTCGACTGATTTTGGACAAAGGATAGTGAGTGACGCTGCCGGCGAACAGGGGATGGCGGTGAAGCAAGATCGTCGGGGTGCTAGGGAAAGAAAGAAGAAATTCCGTGAACAGAGATTTGGGAAGGATTATCGAGAGATTTTCAAGGTCGTAAGTTTGAGCTAGCCTCTCTTTAGTCGTAAAATTGTTAGATTTTTGAGTGGTTGTGTTGTGGTAATGGTGGATAGATATAGGAGTGGTTTGCTTACGGGCAACTAATAGATCGGGGTTATTTTCCCTCGTGCTATATCTCGATTTCGTAAATCCGCCGATTTTCCTATTAGTAGGATTAGGGTTCGGAGTTAGTGGTTTTGGACAGATGGTTATAGTCGACGTGATTACCGATCGAGGGATGAGTTGGTGAATCACCGCTGAATTTCATATAACCTAATCATCGGATTTCGTGATCCGAATCGATCTTGTAAAGGGAATAAGAACTTATGGCCGTGAGTTTATCGTTAGGTGAGTTGTTAACTACCGTGAAATGGATTGTGGGTGACAAGTTGTGGATCCAAGTGTTGGATCGGGTTTGAGGTAAGGATTGGTCGAGTTGTGTGTATGTCACCTAGGGTTAGGTCGATTCATAATTATGCTCGGTCGTAATTATGTACGGAGGATTGATTAGGTTGAATAGGATAATTAAATCAATCTAGTGGATCGGATATGAGGTCGATGTAGGATTCGATTTGATTAATTGTAAGAATATTATCTCGATCGAGGAGTTAATCACAATTTGTGACCTACGGTCGAGGGTCTACTGAGATACATAGTAGTAATTTAGCACGCTATCGGTGCTTGGATTCGATGGATTTACTTGGATCGATTGGTTACGGAGGGAATCGATTAAGTATTCGATTTGTCGCCGAATGGTATTTTGTGCTTAACAATAGTTATGCATTATGCGATTTCTGGCCACGAGGTGATCACTGGCCATGACGACGATCCGTTCTCTCATGATATATTATCAAAGCGTATTTTGACTTAACTTTTAGATTAAGTCAAGTTGATATGCTAGTTAGATAGCTTACAATAACTTTTTCATGTTTATACGCCTGTATGATTTTAGTGCCTACTAGATACATGCATGTGATAGGATATGATTATATTTTCCTCGCTTGATTCGATCATAGTATACGGATTAGGATATGTACATATTGATTGCATATATTATTCGGATAGGTATTTTGAGTAGATTTACATGTTTTAGTATCATGCACCATTTTTGCATGATAGCCGGACGGGGTTCCATTATTGTTGAGCCCGCAAGTTACATGGCTCGCACACACCGCCACTCATGGGTTAGTGGTACATCGAGGGTGTGTGCAGCTTTCACAGTTCGCCGGGTCCGCCACGGTGGTAGCGATGAGGCGCGGTAGTGGCAGTGATCCCTCCTCCGCCTATGACACCGAGATGAGAGCTTAGCTCCCACTATGTTTGGGGGCAGAGGATAGGTGTACTCGACAAAGATCCTCGCCCACTGGCCACTCAGAGCAAAGTGATGGCAGAGTGCACAATTGTCATAGCCCTACCCACTCCTGGCCACCATCACAGTAGGCGGCCGATCAAGGCCGTGGGTGACCATGTCATCGCACGGCATGCACTTTGCAGACGATTGCATTTGTATTGTGTTTCACGATTTGTATTGATGCCTTGGATGTGCATATGATTGTCATGCATACAGGATACATGTTTATATATGGTCTGGACTTTATTACTTCTAGTCAGGCACATGCTCCTATATCAGGGTAGGAGATTCAGGTAAGTACAGTCATTTTGTATTTCTTGCTTGCATATCCTATTTATGTGAGACTATACTGGCATGATATTTTTATTGTTAGCTATACCTTACTTTGCATATCTACTATACTCGCAGAGTTCTTTGAACTCACCCTGTTGATTTATATCTATTTCAGGATGAAGCTGTCAGGAGAGTCCAGCTGCCAAACCCCCTCGTCGTGGAAGTGTATTTGGTTATTTGTTTTTGGTTTTGGATATCTTGTTTAGAAGATATATTTAGGACTGGAATTGGATTTATGTATTCGTGGATTTTTGGTGTTCTTATGGACCTCTATTCGGAGTTTGTTCTGGATTGGATTTTGGTTGAGTATTCCTGCCCAGATGGCAGAAGGGGTAGGTTTAGTTATGATATTCTTTTGTGTATATCATTTGATTGTTGGCCTGAGGCCTGATTTATTATCTGCGTGGGTGTTTGGATTCCGGTCGTGTTGACCGATGTATAGTGGCCGTGTAGGCCTTGTATGTAAATTGACATTGTCACCCGTATAGGGGAGATGTTGCCGGATTTTCGTTTGGCGGGGACTCTTTCGGGGCGTGACAGATTCTATGGTCAAGACAAACCAATACCAAATCACACTACAACCATTCCGATGGTTTATCCAAAGTCATCTCGGTTGTGAGCCTTTACTTATACTTTTCAAGAGGCTGATAACATGATCTCCTGTGTGACACCACACACCATATTATCTACAATGTAAAGTATTTGACAATATTGCATAACTATAAAAATATGCAAACAATGATCATGTGATTTTTATTTCAAAATAAAGATGTTTATACAAAAGATAGACTTTTCAGTATACATCTCTACAACTAGGGAGGCAATCCCTAAGGTTAACCTAGGCAAAACCCAAATGACCAAGGCTAACAAACCTAGAAGGGTCATTAGGAAGGTATCTAGGGAGGTCATCCCTAAGGAATACCTAGTAAACCCTAGGAGCTCAAATAGGTTTTGGGTTCTTAAGAGCATGATCGATTCACGCTAGATGGGTTTAGGTGAGCCAACTTTAAATGAATGGGTAGCTAACCTAACCATAGTAAAGGGGGAACCTTAGGCCATTTTCAAGGTTATGAATACCTTGGAAATAGATTTGAATAATTATCCTAAAATATTTTAGGATGTGCCAATATTATTCAAGAAGTTTGATAAATCAATCAAATTAACACAATTTAGGTTTAGAGGTCTTAGTGTATCATTTTGGGTTTTGGCACATTTGGGAAATTTTGGGTAATATGACAAAATATACATAATTATATCAAATGACAATTAATATTAAAATTTAGATATTATTATACCTATACATTTTATTTGCCATGTTTTGTTTGCCATATAACATGTCATGACATCATATCTATTTTTGATTATTTAATATGTTATGATCATGTTAGAATTAAGGTTAAAAATGTCATGTGCATTTAAATTATATCATATGCCATGACATCATGATCATTGACAATGCTTAATTATGTTATCATTTATGCTATGATCATTCATGTATTTAATTTGATTAAAATTTATTTAAGGACAATGGCATGACTTGGAGTTTCATTTATAAGGGAATCAAGTAGTGTTGCCTTAGAAAATGTATGAGGCCTTAGATTAAGAAAACAAAACCCACATCTCACATCTAAATTGACATGTATGTGTATTTATACCCTAGATACATGTGAGATGCTAGGATATGAGTTAAGTTCAAGGTGCATAGCTTTTGCATCTAGATGAACTAAAACTCATCTTATCTTAATTGTGGATCATTGAAAAAGCTAGTGTACAAGACATGTACATTAATCCCAAGGAATATGATCCAATATAGATTTTCAAAAATATTTTAAAATCAATTTAGAAAACCTTGGTGAAGTCTATCTTTTGATAGCAACTACCATTGATGAAGTTGATACAAAGTGAATTAAAACATTGAAGTTTTTCTTCATTTTTGAACTTTGTATCAATTTCGATATTTTATGGGTAAAATATTTTTCTAATATTTTCCCCATTGTATTGCTTATAAGTAATGTACGTATGAAGTTTCACGATTTTTCGATATACGTAGAATTACTTATGCTTTTTCGAATATCATTTCTGATAACTAAAAATCGAGATTTTCAGTTATCAGTCGACTACCCTTGGTGGCAGTCGACTGATGGACACGACAGTCGACTGATCTCTGATAGAGTCGGCTGCTTGGCTGATTTCGAGAAAAACAAGGATATTTAGCCCATTTTCAACTACGGTAAAGTTCCCTAACCACTCATAACCCTAGGATATGCTTTAAGAAGCATTATAAAGGGTGAAAATCCATTGGATATGGATTAGGAGAGTTGTTAGGATGATGTATCAAATTTAAGGATGGGAGAGTTCTATATTGAACTTTGGACCTTAATTTTTGATGGTTTAGAGTTCCTATTAGCTTAGGGACTTCCCAAGGACATTGTTGGTGCAATGGTCAAGGGGGAGCAAGCCTTTAGGGGGAGGTATCCATCATGGGATGATAGATGGTATTTTTCCTCTCGAGGGGAAAAATGGGACTTTAAGATACCCAATTTAGAAATTGGGAGAGTGAGTAGGATTGCCTCTCTTGAGTGATATGAGACTTATCACTAGGAAGATTGTAGGCATCCTAGGTATTGTTGGACCAAAGGGGAGATTGTAAGATCTCATTGGGACATGAGACATTGACCTTCATGGAGAGAGAACCTTTTTGATGTATGTCAAAAAGGGGGAGAAAGTGAAATTACTAATTTGGGATAATTGGTAAGAAAATTTGAGTTAGTGTTATAACTCAAAGGTATGTGTTTTTGTCAAACATAAAAAAGGGGGAGATTGTTGGTGCAATCGGCCCAGGTCACGATTGATCGGACTCGAGTTTGACTCGAGAAATATTTTGATGTTTGACATTTGACATTGATGTTTGGCATTGATGTCTGATAATGTTTTAGGGAGATTGTTGGAGCAATCGACCCGGGTCATGATTGACCGGACTCGAGTGAAATTTGGGCCATGGTGCATAAAAGGGGCGAAAAATGGGGGCACACGGCCTGGCCGTGTGTTTTCCCATGGTCGTGCCCGATTGACCAGAGGCGCACACGACCTGCCGTGTGTTTTCACACCATTTGCGCCGTGTGCTTCAAAAGTTCTTGCCCTAGCCGTGTGATTTCGCTTTCCCCTTCCTCTAGAAGCATTTCTAACCTCTAAAACAAGCCAAAAGGAGCAAAGATGAGGAGGACCAAGACCGTAGCATCCCGATCCGGCATCTCGGAGCAACGAACAAGAAGAGCCGACGCTATTCAAGCTCCGGAAGAGGGTAACACCCTACCCCCTCTACTTTTTCGTAATAATGAACATAGAGATAAGTACAATATGCTCTCTACTCGTAAACTTACTGCTACTAGGTACTTAGATGAGGATTTGCTAGAATCTTTAGGGTTGTTAGGTGATATGCAAACCCTATTTGCAAAAATGGGGTGGGAAGAGATTATGGGAATAAAGCACCTAACCTACCCTAGGATAGTTTTGGAATTTTTGAGTTCTTTAGAGGCAGAAGTTTTAACGGGTAGAGAGAGCGAGGAGGGTAGGATAACTTTTAGACTTTTTAATATTGAGCATGAGTGGATACTTCACCAATGAAACTCATGCTTTGGCTTGCCAAGCGGGGGAGAGAGAAGGACCCCTAATGGGTATAACTCTCGTATGATTTAGACTGAGTTGACGGGGGAGCACGCTTATGACCCTTCTAGGGCCAAAGCGTCACACCTCCAAAACCCCATCTTTCGATACCTACACTGCATCATGGCTACTATATTTGGTCGTGGGGAGAGTGACAATGTAGTTAGAGCTAGCGAGCTGCTTTGCCTATGGGATATGCTATAAGAAAGAAGTAGCATCGATGTGGGGTCCCACTTCATTAGACACTTAGTGAAGATGGGCAAAGCAGCACACGGAGAGATCAATGTGGGAGGCCTACTTACCCACATTTGTTATTGGATGGGGTACGACTACACAACATTAGAGAGTATAGAGGGGAGCCCTAGGATCGACCTAGGAGTATGCATGGGCATGAAGATGATTGTAAGAGATGGAGACTCCTTATGCTTTGTAAGGAAAAATCTTACGACCCTTAGGCTCCCCAACCCGAATCGTACCACCATCGCTATACGCGCCAACTGGCGCTTAGACCTGATAGTGGAGTCCCCTCCACATGAGGGACCATCCACATCAACGCCCATCTCTCCACCTTTGTATCACTCTCCTTCCAGTCCACATATGCATAGGAGCCCACCTAGTCCACGCCGACATGAGCCTACACCTGCACCACCACCTTTTTCTACCATTGAGCAGGATGCTGGTACATCGGACTATAATTTCTCGGAGTTCCGATCGCGCCTTGATGACATTTACACTGAGCAGCAGACGCAAAGGCAACGATGGGAGGAGCAGAGCGCCTTCCAGTAGGCGGAGTTCCAGGGATTCCGGGAGCATTTTCAGCGGGCTGAGGAGTTCTACGATGAGACCCGCATATACTTCTAGGAGGAGGCTGCTCGTCGCCAGGATGAGGCAGCTTACCACAGGGAGATGCAACAACATATGCACGCCCAGCAGGCACAGTGGGCTAGGAAGGAGGAGTACCGAGCAACCGCTGCATCCACCAGTTCCCAGATCGACCACATGTATATGTGGCATCAGTGGCTCAGCAGCAGGTTCTCCAGGATCCAGAGATGCCCAGGCTCCTAGACTTTCCACCTCGTTCACTATATTAGAGGTATATTTTTGTTCAAGTTTGACCCCAAAATCTATTTTGTTTTGTTTCCTAGTAGTAGTTTCTTTTCTGGTATTTTCATTCATTTGTTCATGCATGCATGAGTTGTTGAGTTTCTTTCAGTACTTAATTTTTTGTATCTGTAAAGCTACCTCAGTAGTATTTTTTTGAGAGTTGCTTGCATGAGTTGTTCCCATAGGTAGCTTAACTCTATTTATCTTGTGGTATTTTATTTTATTCGCTCTATTGAATGTTCTAGACTTATACTGGTTAGCTTTATTTTTTGCACTTACACATATTGAACATTCTGAAAGGGAAAATCTAGTACATACCTAGTTATGATTCACTTCAATAGTCTAGTACTTTGGAATCCATAGGTGACTCTAGGTTTAGCATTTTAGTTATTGGAGATGCTCGGATTGTGTAAGCCCATTCGGAAAAATCAAAATCCCTATAAGCCGAAAAAAAAGAAAAAAAATATATAAAAGAAAAAAAAGAGAAAAAAAAGAGAAAGAAATGAGAAAAAAAAAGAGAGAGAAGAAGAAAAAAAGGAGAGATTGAGAGGGATAAAAAAACAGTTGTTGTGGGTGGAAATGACTAGGTGCCCCTTTGAGACCGAGTTAGATTACTGGAGAAACACCTTCCAATTTCTCTCAATATCGAGCACGCCTTTGACACTTTATGCTAGATCTAGGGAATGACCCTCGCTTTGGGCAGGTAAGTGCCTAAGAGCCGGAAACCTTAGGAAAGCTATAGGGTGACGACTTAACTCACTATGGAACGGACATCCCCTAAGAATGATTCGCCTAGCACGAGCATGAGGAGCTAACTTAGTGAATTTTTAGGACATATCTATTTTGCTTTGATTGCAAATATCACCTGATAAATTTAGTTAGCATGCTAATTATGGAATAATATCTTTTTAAAATTTTATGGCACTGAGGTTTTCTTGAGGACAAGCAAAGATTTAAGTCTGGGGGAAGTGATATAAGCAAAACATATAGAGTTTTAGGAGTAGTTTTCTCTCACGTCTTGTTACATTTTGTGTTAGTTTCATGCATATGTTACTATATTCTTGCACGCATTGCCTATTTTCTGGTTCGGAGGTCTGCTCGTTGTACTTTTGTGTGCAGGTTAGCTTTTCTGGTGAAAAAGATGTATTTTCGGAGCAAAAGGAGGACTTTCATAGCTAGACGCAAAGTGAGACACGACCAGGGCATGTGGATTCACACGGTCATGTCCAATGGGCGAAGAACAACACCCTAGGGCCGTACACAGCCTGGCCATGTGGTGCCCCAACGGATTTGTGCGACTAGGGCTTTTTTCGGATTTTGCAGCGGTCCGAGGCGATGTTTATATAAGGATGGCTCCGCCCAAACCCTAGGGGGGAGGCATGACGGCTAGGACGACACACCGAAGCCCTAAAAAGCTTCGGTAACTCACAGCGGGGAGGAGGAACGCCGCCGGAGGTCCACAACTTGCAATACAACGCTGGAGAGAAGATCGCGAAGCATCGTATATCTCTATTTCTGTGCTTTATTTCTATTGTATTCGAACTTAAATATGTTTTGTGATTCTTCCTTCGTATTTATGGAGTAGTACTTTTGATTCTAGGATTAGGTAGTAGCTTGTGTACATAAACAATGTTGGTTCATATTAAATTCTAGCCAAAAGTTTAATTTGACAATTGGTAGTTGCTCTCTATTATATCTTCGTGAGTTTGGCTTTCTTTCCGCTATGCTTAGGCGATACGAGGTGGTGACAACCCTTGCAATCTAAATTTAGGAGGTTTGATCCAAGGAACCTAGGGGTAAACCTGACCTCCCGTAACTGCGGGGAGAAGGGAGCGGTGGAATCAGAAACGGTCCACCGTAAGGATTGATTTGGCATCCTCGTACCCTCTATCTCGTCCTTTTGGGCGGAGGTAGCTCCTAGTGAATGCGGCGGCTCTGCGGGAGAGTGTATGATGTCCCTTCCCCAAAACCGTAGGTAGATGTTTAGACGACGTCAATTGACAACATTGTTCTGTGGTACACAAGCAAAACTGAAGTCCTAGAATCGCCTTTTAAGACTCCGACACACTCTTTTCCTCCTCTGTGTGACACCGTACAGAGTAGAATCCACCGATAGTCCTCACCAACCGACTCTCTTAGAGATTTCGTTCGAACAATCGCAACCACTTAGTGTATTGGTATTTGAATCCCAATCCCTGTGGGATCGATAAATCTTTATTACTTGACGACATTCGTGCACTTGCAGGCGTTGAGCGCGAGCGCGCACTTTGAGTCCACAACGATATCCCTCGCGAGATTTGAGGTCATGCCCGTGCGCATCATAGTTCACCTTGATCGTTAGTAGGTAGAGCAAAGTCGGTTTGGATAACAATCCACATATCGACTTGTGTTTTTAAAAAACACTCCATCTGACCCTTCCAATAATGGAAGTCATCTCCATTAAAGAACGGAGGTCAGACGGTGCTATACCCCTCAAGATGGACCATTTGATTACCTTGCAAAAACCAAAAATACGAAAAGAATTCCCAAGACTTGGCTTGGATTAGTAGTGCGGGAGAAGAGATAGACAAACTAAAAATACTTAAAAGATAAATGAATAAAATCGGAAATAAAGAAAAGAAAAGTTGCTCAAAAAGGTGGTTGCACCAAAATTGAGCACTCCCGCTCTGATACCAATTGTAAGATTGAAAGACGCTAGAGGGGGAGGATGAATAACATTTTAAAAACTTTTCTTTAATTCATTCATAAAAACTAACTCGTATAAACACAAAGAAATGCAGTGGAAGAAACAAAAAATAAAACCATGGACACAAATGTTTTTTACTTGGTTTACAGTCAAATGACTGCTAGTCCAAGGCCTTACTATCCTTGATCTCTTTTCGAAGGGCAATCAACTAAATGATCTCTTCTTCGTTAGAGGTAATAGACACGATGATTACACAAATTAAAGGTCGGAAACAACCTTACTGCTCCTTATGACAATTAAGTACAATAAAAAATAAGTAAGAATATTATACCAACAATTAAAAGAAAAATAAGAAGCATGGTCGGATTAGATATGATACGATCTATGATGAGTCACACAAATCTTCCTATATCCTTTTGGAGATATGCTCTAGACACAGCAGCCTTCACACTTAAAACCATGTAACATCTAAGGCTGTGATAAAGACACCATATACGATATCGACAGGGAGAAATCCCAAGATGTCTTTCATGAGGATTTGGGGTTGTGAGGCTTACGTTCGACGTCAAGTCTCAGACAACCTGGGACCCAAATCCGATAAGTGTTATTTTGTTGGATATTCCAAGGAGACGAAGGGATATTACTTCTACATTCCCAGTCAACACAAAGTGTTTGTGGCAAAGACTGAGGTATTTCTAGAAAGGGATTTTGTTTCTAGAAAAACTAGTGGGAGTACGTTCGATCTTGAAGAAATTCAAGATAAGGACCATAGCACTGAGGCCTTGATGGAGGTTGAACAGGAACTACAAAGTGTTGTGGTGATGAGATTATTGCACAAAGATTGTGGAACAACAACCTGTTAAGGTAGACCTACCTCTTTGTAAGTCTGATAGGGTACGTTGTCAGCCTGAGAGAAACTCATTTCTCTTGTCTGACCATGATGACGTTATGCTCATTGAGAATGAGCCTACCTTTTATCAGGAAGCTGTGATGAGCCCAGATTCTGAGAAATGGCTAGAGGTCATGAGATCCGAGATGGAATCCATGTACACCAACCAAGTATGGACTTTGGTTGATCCACCTGAAGGCGTCAAACCCATTGGGTGTAAGTGGGTCTTTAAGAGAAAGACTGACATGGATGGACTAATGCATGCCTATAAGGGCCGATTGGTGGCTAAAGGTTTCAAGCAAATTCATGGTATTGACTATGATGAAACCTTTTCTCCAGTGGCAATGTTTAAGTCCATTCGGATCATGCTTGCTATTGCAGCGTACCACGATTATGGGATCTGGCAGATGGATGTTAATGTTGGGAGTATGGGGAATACAATCAAAGTCCCACATTGGTAAGACATGGAAAAGATCATGTGCTTATAAGAAAAAAAGATATCTCCATTGGTATGAGGCCTTTTGGGTAAAGCCCAAAAATAAAACCATGAGGGCTTAGACCCAAAGTGGACAATATCATGCCATTGTGGAGATATGTGGAGCTTATAAGCACTAACAATTGGTATCAGAGCCATGGTCCATGTCAAGCCATGAACCTCGAACGAAGGAAGTTGAGCTCCCACGTCCGGATCAAGAGAACCAGACATCAAGAAGGAAGTCTAGTTGGGTCGGGGGGGCCGAACAACTGGCAGGAAGTCCTGGTGGGTTGAAGATCGGACATCAAGCAGAGAAAATCCTTCGAGGAGGGATAGGCTGGAGGGGGGGCCCAATGTGGTCCTTCGTTTGAGGGGGGGATTGTTGGGAGTATGGGGAATACAATCAAAGTCCCACATTGGTAAGACATGGAAAAGATCATGTGCTTATAAGAAAAAAGATATCTCCATTGGTATGAGGCCTTTTGGGTAGAGCCCAAAAATAAAACCATGAGGGCTTAGACCCAAAGTGGACAATATCATGCCATTGTGGAGATATGTGGATCTTATAAGCACTAACAGTTAAAACCGCGTTTCTGAATGGAAACTTGCTCGAGGATGTGTACATGACACAACCTGAGGGTTTTGTGGATCCACAACATACTGGGAAAGTATGCAAGCTGCAAAGGTCCATTTATGGGCTGAAGCAAGCTTCTCGGAGATGGAATCTTCGGTTCGATGATGTGATCAAATAGTTTGGTTTCATCAAGAATGAAGATGAACCCTGTGTCTACAAGAAGGTTAATGGAAACACAGTTGTCTTCCTTGTATTGTATGTGGATGACATACTACTCATTGGGAATGACATCCCTTCGCTACAGTCTGGGAAGACTTGGCTGGGGGCATGCTTCTTAATGAAGGACTTAGGTGAAGCAGCCTATATTCTAGGCATCAAGATCTATAGAGTTCCCGCAAGCCGTTTGGATGAGTGGGATAAGCGAAAGGCATCGCATTAAGGGTAAAACTCTTAACATGTAGATCTAGAGTAGATCTAAGGTTTTTTAAACACGTACATGTAGTTTTGTTTATCTTCGCATGGATCTGTGGCCGACTTCCAGGGTTTCCGCAACGCAAAAAATAATTTTTGCGGCTCGGATAGTCCAACAGTGGTATCAGAGCCACGTGTGAAGCATGTATGTGTTTTAGTTTTGTAGTTTTTGTATTAGATATAAAAATTACAGATCTGTAAGTTTCTATAAGTTTCCTATTTTTATAGATTTTTTGGGTATTTTTCTTGAAGAGTCGAAGCAACAAGTGTTGGGACACATGTAGGGCTTCAATCACCCAGAAAAACTCTCCGAAACGGCGAATTCTCGCTTTAGGTTTTTGGGACAGGGACTTAAGTCGCTGTAAGATCAAGATGGGACACTCACAAAGTTCATTTTGCGAGTAGGGGTGCTGCCCCTAACCCCGAAAGGGGCATTGTCCCGTGATCACGCCCGGAAATCGCTTAGCGGGACCATTACGGAGATGTAACTCATAAAATTGAAAAAAAAGGAAAAATTATAAAAATTTCTGTAAAATACATAATTTAGAATTATGTATAATATTTTGATGGTCATGGCCCAAGAAACCCAATGTGATTGGATGAATGTGTTGTAATTCATAATACGGTTTGTGCGTCATTTTTGTGTTGTGCATGTTGTATAATGTATGCGACCTGCGCATCATGCCTCTTCTTTTAAAATTCCAGCTGTAAATAGTTTTGAACTTGAATGTAACTCGAGTTTCATGTTTGTAATGTAAAAAATGGAGCGGTGGAAGATCCACTAGTAGACGGAGTTACGAGGAGGGTGCCGACGACACATGACGGTCAAAGGAGGCGCTTGGAGAAGCCGCTAACCCTAGGTTGACCGTCCGATCTTCTCATTGGCTTGAGAAGATCGTAGTAGGGTCATGACCTCATCACAATTAATTTATATATATATATATATATATATATATATATATATATATATATATATATATATATATATATATATATATATATATATATATATATATATATATTTGTTTTGCTTGTATGTATGTGATGCATGCTAGTAAATTTTGCTTGTATGTATATGATGCATGCTAAGATATTTTGCTTGTATGTATATGATGCATGCTAGTATATTGCTTGTATGTATATGATGCATGCTAGTGTAGGGTAATAAAGGCCTTAATGCGTATATGATACACATTTACGATTAGATTAGATCTTAATCGATTCAACTCAAAAATGTCTACCAAGTTTTGATACCCATCACTACCTCGATCATTTGTTGTTGTTGAATCTGCCAAAGCAGAGCAACACATATTATCTTGGTAGGGTGCGGAGGGACAATCTTGATCCCGCCTATCACAGCTTGGGTGAGAATAAGCTCAATTAGATTGAGTAAAACTAGTTAACTCAATTGGATCGAGTAAAACTATAGACATATTCTAATCGTTGGAAAGATAGGATAAGGTTACATTTACACTAAATCTTGGGCGATTTAGCCAAAGTTAACTCAAGGTCTTTTGTAAATGTGGATCTTGATCCTATAAACAAGAGTTGCATAGAGATGTAATCGGTAATTTGTTACCTACCGATCATAATAAGTCTTGGGCGATTTAGCCAAAGCTAACTCAAGGCGTAGTATGATGTAGATCTTGTCTCGTGAGAATTATAGCTAGTTTGTATGAATCTAGTAATGTGGTTTGACCTGTTGAAAGTTAATCAATAATCAAGACAAGCCATCATGCAAAAAGACAAAACAAGCCAATGCAAGGAGGCTCATTAAATGCAACATGCATGTCACCATGCAAGAAGACAAAACTAATCAATGCAAGGAGGCTCATTAAATGCAACATGCAAAAAGGTTTTGAAGCTCAAAAGTATGCAACGTTCATATTCTCCCAATGGTGGTTTTTTTTCATGCAAAGCTCATTAAGAGCATGTAACCCTATAAAACCCCCTTTGTATGTTTGCTTTTATTCTTAAGGAAAAACATTCATGTATTCTCCTCCTTCCCTCTTAACAAGCTTTGAAGTTCATACCAAAGCTAAGTTTCACCATTCTCCTACTTCTTGCAACAAGCTTTGAAGTTAATCTGATAGGTTTAGTTTCATCATGGTATCAGAGCAGCAAAGTCTAGCCTTTCCGCAGCTAAGCTCACTTCCCCCACAACTCTTTTCCTCTCTTCTTCTTAATTCCTCCAACTATATTCAATGGTCCGGATTTATTAAGAGGATCCTAAGTACATATAACCTTGAAGATCAAATTTTTCAGGATCCTCATAACGAGGTTGATCCCGTCTTCAAAGAATGGAAAAAGAAGGATAATCAAGTCTTTGTTCATCTCCTTCTTTCTGTAGATGAAGCTCACAAAAGTATGGTTGCTTGCTCTCCTAGTGCTAAAGCCTTATGGGATCATCTCTCGACGATATACGGGCAGACCAACAACATTGGAAGGATCTTTAAAATAAGAAGACAGATAGCGGATATGAGGAAAGAGAACAAGACTCTCCCACAACTCTTTGGAGAATTTGGTGCCTTATGGAGTGAGCTTGAGGTTCTCCGACCATCAACCACTGATCCAACAATAATAATAAAGCAACAAAATGAAGACAAGGTCTTTAGTCTTCTTATGACTCTCGATGACTAATTCTCAACTATGAGACAAGAAATTCTACGAATGCAAAATCTCCCTGCGTATCATGAAGTTTTGTAAATCATCCAAAGAACTAAGTCAAGCTTTAATATTGAAGAAACTTCAAACAAAAAAATGGGAGTTCATGGGTTCAAGATTAACGAAGTTCATCCAAAAGAAGAGGTATGTCCTAATTGCAAGAAGAAAGGGCATACAAAGGACAAATGTTGGTTTCTTCATCCTCATTTAAGACCAAAGTCATTTCGAAAGAAGGAACCCATGCAAACATTAAAAGTACAAACTTCTGTGGAAGAACATCAAGAAAACTCTACAACAGGTATATGCTTAAACTCCACTCTAGATACTAAACATTGGATTATTGATTCAGGATGTGATTATCATATGGTAAAAGATAAAAATAAAGTCCTAAAGTTTAGAACCTTAGAAAAATGTAAAATAGTTAAGGTGGCTAATGGTCAAAACATAACAGTAAATCAAATAGGAGAAATTGATCTACTAGGAAAGCCATGTGATGCCCTATATGTTCCAAATTTTACTTCCAATCTAATGTCTATTAGTAAAGTAACTAAGGAACATGGTTGTAAGGTTATTTTTGATTCTAACAATGTGTCATTTCAGGACATCAAGACAAATCTTTTGATTGGCAAGGGATATAAAAGGAATAACCTTTATGTCTTGGATCACGACTAGCAAGTCTTTAAAGCAAGCCAGGAGGACTCCCAACTTTGGCATGCCCGACTAGGTCACCCTAGCAATCATGTCCTTAAATATTTCTTCCCTACAATCAGTTTAGATAATAGTATTTGTGAACCATGTATTCTCGAGGAGACAAAAGCAAACTATCCTTGTTCTATCACTATATATGAAAAATCCTTTGATCTAATTCACTCTGATGTATGGACCTCTCCAATTTTGTCTAAACAAGGTTATAAATACTTTGTTACATTCATTGATCATAAAACTAGATACACTTGGGTTTACATGATCACTAACAAATCTCAAGTGTTTGAGGCTTTTAAAACCTATAACAATTATATCTCAAGGCAATACAATGGCAATATTAAGATCCTTAGATCCGACAATGGTGGAGAATACACAAGCAATAAAATGAGAGACTACTTAAAAGAAAGGGGAATTATTCATCAAACCTCTTGTCCTTATACGCCTCAACAAAATGGGGTAGCCGAAAGGAAAAATAGACATCTATTAGAAACAGCAAGAACTCTCCTAAATCATGCTAATATTCCCAAAATATTCTGGTGTGAAGCCATTAGCACAACAGCTCATCTAATAAATCTAATGCCAACAGAAAACTTAGGAGGGAAATCTCCAATAGAACTCCTATATGATAGAAGGCCTAACATCTCTCATTTAAAATTTTTTGGGTGTATATGCTATGTTTTCATTCAATTACAACTTAGAACTAAATTAGATGATAAAGGAAGGAAATGTGTTTTCCTTGGATATGCCACCTCAGAAAAAGGATATAAATGCTTTGATCCTGCTACTAACAAGATGTACACATCAAAGGATGTGATATTTGTCGAAAATGAGTTTTTTTATTCAGAAACAAAGGAGAAAGAGGTAACAAAGGAAAGAAACTCAATTAGTAGTCATCCTCTATTTCCTGAAGAAAGGCAGGATCCACCTCAAAATAACAACTTAGAGGTTCTAGAAAGCTTGCAAGAAGGAACTAATCTAGATACTGAAGAAACTGAGGAAAACCTAGACCAAGGGGGAGAGACTGAAATTCCATCTCAATTAAGCAACAATAGAGGGACAACAGAAACTGCACATCTACCCTCCTCTCCTCCACCACTAAGGAGGTCGACAAGAATAAGGTATCCTTCATCTGAATGGATTAATCGTAGAACATACTTTCATTCTGGCATGTTATATCATCCTATCTCTGATTATTATACCACTAATAATATCTCACCAAGTCACCAAGCATTCTTGAGTGGCATAGATAAAGCACAGGAACCTAGAACATATGAGGAAGCAAAAGGACAACAATCTTGGCAAAAGACAATGGAAGAAGAAATCAATGCCTTGGACAAAAATGGCACTTGGGAGATCACAAATTTGCCTAAAGGAAAGAAACCTGTCGGGTGTAAATGGGTATACAAGATCAAGCATAGAAGTGATGGTACCATTGAACGACACAAAGCCAGACTAGTCGCCAAAGGATACACTCAAACCTATGGAATTGATTATAAGGAGACATTTGCACCCGTGGCCAAGATGAACACCATCCGAGTCTTACTTGCCCTCGCAATAAATATGGATTGGCCACTTTATCAAATGGATGTTGCCAATGCTTTTCTACAGGGAGAGCTTGAAGAAGAGGTCTATATGGATATTCTAGAAGGAATTCAAAATAGATATGAGGGGAAGGTATGCAAACTGAACAAGGCCATATATGGTCTCAAACAATCTCCAAGGGCATGGTATGCCAAACTCAGCTCAGCTCTCTTAAGTTATAAGTTCAAAAAGTGCAGTAGTGATTCCTCATTATTTGTTAAAGTAGAAAATGATAAAACTATCATCATTCTTATATATGTAAATGATCTCATTATTACAGGAAATGATATAAATCTAATACAACAAGTTAAGTGCTTTCTCAATTCTAAATTCAAAATAAAGGATTTAGGAAAACTAAAGTGTTGGTGCAATCGACCCAGGTCACGATTGACCAGGACTCGAGTTTGACTCGAGTGATGTTTTGATGTTTCGACAAAAATATATGACAATATAATTGTCATGGAAAAGTCCAAGTCTTGAGTACTTGGCATGGGAAGTCCAAGTGGGACACTTGACATTTGGTAAAGTTCAAGCATGGTTCTTGGCAAGGGAAAGTCCAAGCTTGAGTCTTGGCATTTGAGAAGTCCAAGGGTTTGATATTAGCGGCGTAAAGTCTAAGCGGGATCTTGGCAACATAAGTCCAATGGTTGGCGGCGTAAAGTCCAAGCGGAGTCTTGGCGGCGTAAGTCTAATGTGCTTTGGCGGTGTAGACACCGGTAGCATGACATAGCCGATGGAAGCACCTGAAGGCTAGCGCGATGGATGAACAAGTCATGGATGACTTGGAGGGATCCGAGAGGCGTGAGGCTGATGGAGGTAGCTAGAAGGCTTAGGTCTAGGCTAAGGGTGGTCTAGCAAGTATGGGGGAACCATACTTGGGTTAAAACCTCATGTTTGAGGTGTGCCAGTCGACTGGTGCCATGTGGCAGTTGACTGGACCGAGTCAACTAGGGTTTGACTGCGGGTTATGGCCTAGCAGTCGACTGCCAGAGGTGGGCAGTCGACTGATGGCTCGAGCAGTCGACTGATCGTGTGATCAGTCGACTGGTGCTCGAGAAATCGACCACAGAATGGAGTCGAGACTCGACTGGTCGAGTAAGGACCCCATCAGTCGACTGATGGGTATGATCAGTCGACTGATAGGAGATCCGTTGGACTTATCCAACATGGATCTAGCCATTGTCTCACGACAACAGTGACATCAGTCGACTGATGGTCCCGATCAGTCGACTGATAGACCTTTTCCAGCACAGGTTGAAGCTATATAAGGAGCTCGTGATGGAAGAAAAGATAGCGATTTTCTTGGGAGAAATTGAAGGGGGAAGTTGGTGCTTTCCAGTCCTTCAAAGCTAGTTCAAGGCAATCAAAGATCAAGCAATCCAAAGCTCTTGTAAAGTGTTTTTCCTTTACTTGCATTTGTATTTCATATTGTATTTGCTTGTATCTAATTGATTATTGTTGTAATCATTATTGTACGAGGTTTCTCCGCCTCCGGATTGTTCTGAGAAGGAGTGTTTATTAGTGGTTGCATGTGCATCACTAGAGCTTGTAGAGCTCGATCCGTGGAGTAGGAACCGTGCGGTTCCGAACCACGTTATATCGTTGTGTTAGCGTGTTGTGCATTTCGTTATCGTTATTATTTTTTCTATTTCCGCTGCGCTAACGAAATTGTAGAAACAAACGCGAATAAATTCCATCTACGAACGAATTCTACGCTATTCACCCCCTCTAGCGGCGTCAAATATCCTACAATTGGTATCAGAGCCCGGGGCTCTTCTACGGACTAACCGCCGGGAGCTAGGACAAAGAAGCTAGAGGGTGAAGATGGAAGAACAATTGGGATGGAATATTAACACACCGATCCCTTACTCCTTCTATGGACAAGAAGGGTTTAAGCAATGGAAGTCAAGAATTGAAGACTTCCTAATGATGAGGGACTTCGAAGAATGGTCTATCTTAATGGAAGGATATAGCTATCCAAGAGGACCAAAAGGTGGATTCCTCAAGAAAAAGAGATGGACCGAAGAGCAAGTCCAAGCCTTCGAAAAGAATGAGAAGGTAATGAAGTTGTTAATTGATTTAATACCTAACAATATCTTGTGTATGTTAGGTAATTATGTAGATGCAAACGAGCTATGGAGCCAAGTGGCCAAGCTCCATGAAAGCCCATCAATGGTCCAAGAGGAAGAGACCGAAGAGGCTAATGCATCACCCTCACAAGGAAGTGAGGATTCGGAGGTTGATAGGGAATCAACATCCGGATCAGAAGAGGTGGAAGAAGTGAAAGAAGCATCCACCTCAAGGATTGAGGGGGAGGAGATAACTTCCACACCGGAACATCAAGAAGAAGCTTCGACATCCGGTCAAGATGAAGAAGCCCAAAGTCCAATTTCGGTCTCCATTAACCTAGGTAACTCAAACATATGTGTTAATAATAAAATGCATATAATATGTTTTGAGTGTAGGGAAACCGGACACTATAAGAGCAAGTGCCCAAAGAAGAATAGGAAAGCTCCACCGACTCTAAAGGTCAAGGATGCCGGTCCCTCAACGCAAAAGAGCAAAGAACAAGTAATTTGCTTCAAGTGCCGACAACCGGGACATTTCCGGAGTCAATGCAAGAAGGGGGACAAGAAGACTCAAAATGGAGCATCATATGTAGGGGGAGCTAAGGCAAACCCTAGGGTAACTTCTAATTTTGCTCCTTCTTCAATTTACAAGCAAAAGCATGCTAGGGATTTCAATTCACTTGCAATTTATGAAAAGCATGCTAATAGGAACAAGTATTTTTGCTTAGGAGCTAAGAATGTCTACTTAGATAATAGGGAGAAATTTGGGACTAATGTCCCTAAAAACAATTTACCTAAGGACAAACCTAGGTCAAATAACTCAAGATCAATTTTACCTAGGGAGACAATTAGAAAGGTGCAAGAGCACCTAGGTCTAAACCCTAAATGGACTAGGCATATGCCTAGAAAGTCCCATGCCCAAGAATTTAATCAAAAATCAATTGGGCAATTAAAATTAGAAAACCAAGCCTTGAGGTCAAGACTTGAGAAACTAGAAAAGACCCTTAGGAATATACAAAACCAATTTAAAGGGTCTAATGGTCAAAGTCAAAGGTCCAAAAGTCAAAGTCAACACCAAGGACCTAAGAGTCAAAAGTCAACCAAGGGCAAGCAAGGTTTGGGTCACAAACCTAAGCCTAAGGTAGCTTACCATAGTGTTCCATTTGATTATGGGACACAAACTAGGTCTAGGAAGACCAAGATCAATAGGGAAGTCATCTCTAAGGTTGACCAAAGGTTGTGCCTAGTGGCTAGGGTTTCTAGGAAACCTAGGGTGACCACTAAGAAGGTTGCAAGGGGAGTTACCCCTAGAGTCAACCTAGGTAAGACCCAAATGACCAAGGCTAATAAGCCTAGGAGGGTCATTAGGAAGGTATCTAGGGAGGTTATCCCTAAGGAATACCTAATTAACCCTAGGAGCTTAAATCGGTTTTGGGTTCCTAAGAGCGTGATTGATTCACGCTAGATGGGGTTAGGGTGTACCAACCTTGATTGGATGGGTAGTTAACTCAACCATGGTAAAGGTGGCACATTAGGATATTTTTAAGGTTATGGTTACCTTAGAAATAGATTTGAATTAATATCCTAAAAGATTTTAGGATGTGCCAATGCATTTTTAAAATTAAGAAAAATCAATTAAATTGGCACAATTTAGGTTTAGAGGTTAGTGTGCCATTTTGGGTTTTTGGCACACTAGGGAAATTAATGATAATATGGCAAAATATATCTAATTATATCAAATGGAAATTAATATTAAAATTTAGGTATTACTATACCTATATATTTTATATGTCATGTCATGACATCATGCCTATTTCTATGATTTTATGTCATGAGTATGCTTAGGTTTTAGGTTAATGTCATGTATGCTTAGTTTTATATCATATGCCATGACATCATGATTATGAGCATATGCTTATTTATATCATTTCTAATGCCATAATCATTCATGCATTTAAGACAATTTGGTTGAAATTGATTTAAGGACTATGACATGACTTGAAGTCCTATTTATAAGGGAATCAAGTAGGGTTGCCTTAGAAATGCATGAAACCCTAGATAAAATGAATCAAAACCCATATCTCACATCCAATTGACATGTATGTGTATTTATACACCCTAGATACATGTGAGATGCTAGGATATGAGTTAAGTTCAAGGTGCATAGTTTTTGCATCTAGATGAACTAAAACTCATCTAATTTCAATTTGTGGATCATTAGGAGAGCATGTGTACAAGTCATGTACATAGAGCCCAAGGAATATGATCCAAAATAAGGTTTTGAAAACATTTTAAAATCATTTTGAAAAACCTTGGTGAAGTCTATCTTTTGATAACAATCACCATTGATAGAGTTGATACAAAATAGGGCCAAAACATTGAAAATTTCAATGGTTTTGAGTTTTGTATCAAACTCACTAGTTTATGGGTAAAATAATTTTCAAATATTTTTCATCCATTGTATTGACTATAAGTAATATACGTATCAAATTTCGTTATTTTTTGATATACGTAGAATTACTTATGTTTTTCCAAATCTCGATTCTGATAGCTAAAATTCGGAAATTTCAGCTATCAGTCGACCAACTAGTGGCATTTGGTATGGGTGGCGATCAATGATTCTTTGTTTAGCCTGTGTTCAGCTATGAAAAAGGTTCCTAATCACTCCTAACCCTAGGATATGCTTTAGGAAGCATTATAAAGGGTGAAAATCCATTGGATATGGATTAGGAGCTGTGTTAGGTCAAAATATCAAATTTAGGGTGAGTGAAAGTTCTATGTTGAACTTAAAACCTTAATTTTGATGGTTTAGAGTACCTATTGGCTTAGGGGCTTCCTAAGGACATTGTTGGTGCAATGGTCAAGGGGGAGCAAGCCTTTAAGGGGAGGTATCCATCTTGGGATGATGGATGTGTTTTTCTCCTTGAAGAGGAGAAGTTATTGGGAGAGTATCATCAATTGGGAAAATTGATGGATTTTTGATACCCAATTTGGAAATTGGGAGAGATTATAGGATTGCCTCTCTTGAGTGATATGTGACTTATCACTAGGAAGATGGTAGGCATCCTAGGTATTTATTTTTGGATCAAGGGGGAGATTGTAAGATCTCATTGGGACATGAGACATTAACCTCCTTGGAGAGAAAACCTTTTTGATGTTAGTCAAAAATGGGGAGAATGTTTGAGGGAGAACATTTAGAGAGTGTTTACCAATTTGGGATAATTGGTAAGAGACTTGAGTTAGTGGTCTAACTCAAATGATTTGTTTGGTTTTTGTCAAACATCAAAAAGGGGGAGATTGTTGGTGCAATCGGCCCAGGTCACGATTGACCAGGACTCGAGTTTGACTCGAGTGATGTTTTGATGTTTCGACAAAAACATATGACAATATAATTGTCATGGGAAAGTCCAAGTCTTGAGTATTTGGCATGGGAAGTCCAAGTGGGACACTTGACATTTGGTAAAGTCCAAGCATGGTTCTTGGCAAGGGAAAGTCCAAGCTTGAGTCTTGGCATTTGAGAAGTCCAAGGATTTGATATTGGTAGCGTAAAGTCCAAGCGGGAGCTTGGCAGCATAAGTCCAATGGTTGGCGGCGTAAAGTCCAAGCGGAGTCTTGGCGGTGTAGACACCATTAGCATGACATAGCCGATGGAAGCACCTGAAGGCTAGCGTGATGGATGAACAAGTCATGGATGACTTGGAGGGATCTGAGAGGCGTGAGGCTGATGGAGGTGGCTAGAAGGCTTAGGTCTAGGCTAAGGGTGGTCTAGCAAGTATGGGGGAACCATACTTGGGTTAAAACCTCATGTTTGAGGTGTGCCAGTCGACTGGTGCCATGTGGCAGTCGATTGGACCGAGTCAACTAGGGTTTGACTGCGGGTTATGGCCTAGCGATCGCCGAGGTGGGCGGGCCGATCGATGAGCTCAGCGATCGGCGATCGTGTGATCACCGACCGGCTCGAGAAATCGGCCACGTAATCGGAGTCGAGACTCGACCGTCGAGTGAGGACTCCATCAGCCATCGATGGGTATGATCGATCGATCGATAGGAGATCCGCTGGACTTATCCAACGTGGATCTAGACGCTGTCTCACGACAACATGGCATCATCACGATGGTCCCGATCACGATCGATAGACCTTTTCCAAAGACAAAGCTATATAAGGAGCTCGTGATGGAAGAAAAGATAGCGATTTTCTTGGGCGAAATTGAAGGGGGAAGTTGGTGCTTTCCAGTCCTTCAAAGCTAGTTCAAGGCAATCAAAGATCAAGCAATCCAAAGCTCTTGTAAAGTGTTTTTCCTTTACTTGCATTTGTATTTCATATTGTATTTGCTTGTATCTAATTGATTATTGTTGTAATCATTATTGTACGAGGTTTCTCCGCCTCCGGATTGTTCCGAGAAGGAGTGTTTATTAGTGGTTGCATGTGCATCACTAGAGCTCGTAGAGCTCGATCCGTGGAGTAGGAACCGTGCAGTTCCGAACCATGTTATATCGTTGTGTTAGCGTGTTGTGCATTTCGTTATCGTTATTATTTTTTCTATTTCCGCTGCGCTAACGAAATTGTAGAAACAAACGCGAACAAATTCCATCTACGAACGAATTCTACGCTATTCACCCCCCTCTAGCGGCGTCAAATATCCTACATAAAGTACTTTCTAGGTATAGAACTAGCCTACACTCCTAATGGACTAGTTCTATCCCAACGGAAGTATACACTTGATCTCTTACAGGAAACTGGAAAACTTGGAGCAAAACCAGCTGGTAGCCCCTACTTCACATCTAAGAAAGGAAATGATGATGGAAATCCATGGGAGGACATTCAACAATACCAAAGGTTAGTAGGTAAATTGATTTACCTAACCATTACTCGTCCGGATATTTCATATACAGTAAATCAAATTAGCCAAAACATGCATGCACCAAAGGAGAGTCATTGGAAGGCAGCAGAGAGAATCCTTCACTATTTGAAAGGGACACCAGGAAAAGGAATCTGGATGAGGAATAACCATAATACAGAAATCGTGGGATATTGTGATACAGATTGGGCAGGTGATCACAAAGATAGAAGATCAACAACAGGATATTGTATGTTTGTTGGAGGAAATTTGGTCTCTTGGAAAAGCAAGAAACAATCTGTCGTGTCAAGATCTAGTGCTGAGGCAGAATACAGAGCAATGGCGGCAGCCACAAGTGAACTCATATGGCTAAAAGCCTTAGTTGAAGAGCTGGGGTTCCTCGTCAGTTCCCCAATCAGATTATACTGTGACAATCAGTCAACCATTCACATTGCAACAAATCCAGTATTTCATGAAAGAACCAAGAACATTGAAGTGGATTGCCACTTCATTAGGGAGAATATTGATGAAAAGATCATCATCGCTCATCATATCAACGAACAAGATCAACCAGTAGATATCTTTACTAAGGTTACCAATACTCAACATATGAAGAACATCCTTGACAAGTTAGGTGCCATTGACATGTACGCACCTAACTTGAGGGGGAGTGTTGAAAGTTAATCAATAATCAAGACAAGCCATCATGCAAGAAGACAAAACAAATTAATGCAAGGAGGCTCATTAAATGCAACATGCATGTCACCATGCAAGAAGACAAAACTAATCAATGCAAGAAGGCTCATTAAATGCAACATGCAAAAAGGTTTTGAAGCTCAAAAGTAGGCAACGGTCATATTCTCCCAACAGTTGAAGAGCATGTAACCCTATAAAATCCCCTTTGTATGTTTGCTTTTATTCCTAAGGAAAAACATTCATGTAATCTCCTCCTTCCCTCTTAACAAGCTTTGAAGTTCATACCAAAGCTAAGTTTCACCATTCTCCTACTTCTTGCAACAAGCTTTGAAGTTAATACAGAAGCCGAGTTTCATCATGACCACATCCATGACTCGATTCTATAAAAGTCCTATAATTCAGTGGGAGCATCATTTGATTAAATTCCTAATTAAATGATAAATAGAATATGATATTAATTTTCTACATTGTGTATGTTGTAGATTACCATGTCGACAAACATGAACACTCTCTCCCTGCGTTCTGTCCTTGAGAAGGACAAGCTCAATGGAGCAAATTTCCTGGACTGGTACAGGAATTTGAGAATCATTCTCACCCAAGAAAGAAAATTGTACGTCCCGGAGCAGCCCATTCCGGAGGCACCTCTTGCCACTGCCTCGCGAGCTGACCGAGATGCTTACAAGAAGCATCAAGATGATTGCATTAGATGTATCATGCCTCATGCTCGCGACCATGAACTCTGAGCTTCAGAAGCAACACGAGTTCATGAATGCTTTTGATATGGTTGAACATCTTTGTCAACTGTATCAAGGACAAGCAAGGCACGAGAGATATGAGATCTCTAAAGCACTATTTCAGTCCAAAATGCAAGATGGGACTCCCGTAGGTCCATATGTACTCAAGATGATTGGATACATAGAAAACCTACAAAGTTTGGGAATCCCACTTGGCCAAGAGCTGACCACTGACTTGATCTTGCAATCTTTGCCACAAAGCTACAATCAATTTGTCATGAATTACAACATAAATGAAATTGATAAGTCACTGCCTGAAATGCTTAGCATGTTGAGAACTGCTGAGCTCAACCTTAAGAAGGAAAAACCTGACTCCATTTTGATGGTGCAAAAGAAGAAAGGCAAGGGCAAGCCTAAAGGTAAGGGAAAGTCCCAAGCCAAGGGCAAAGGCAAGGCACTGAAACCGAAAGGAGGGGTAGCCAAGGATGGGACTTGCTTCCACTGTAAGGAAGCTGGACACTGGAAGCGTAACTGCAACGCATACCTGGAAGATCTTAAGAAGAAAAGAAGTGAGACTTCTACTTCAGGTTTAAATGTTATAGAAGTCAAACTATCTATTTCTTCATCATGGGTATTAGATACCGGATGTCCATCTCACATTTGTACCAATGTGTAGGCACTGAGAAATAGCAGGGCATTGACGAAGGGCGAGGTGGACCTATGAGTTGGCAATGGAGCAAGGGGTTGCTACTGTTGCTGTAGGAACTTATTATCTATCTCTGCCCTCTTGGCTTGTACTAGAACTAGATGAATATTATTATGTGTCTGCTTTGACTAAGAATATAATTTCAGTTTCTTATTTAGACAAGAAAGGCTTTTCGTTTAAAATAAAGAACAAATGTTGTTCAGTTTATTTAAATGATATGTTCTATTGTAGTGCACCTTTGATGAACGGACTCTACATTCTAGACTTAGAGAGCCCCATCTATATGTTGGACTTTTTGAGCTGCAAAAACCACTTTTTGCATTGCAAAAACCTCGGAAGCCCGGCCACTTTTCATTAGATGAGAAGTTATTTTGGAATTAACTCAATCATCTTCTTCTTCCTTGGTTCTTCCTCTCTTGCTCTCCGAATCCTCCATTGTCAAGACCTTCAAGGAGTGCTAGCACACTCAAGATTGTCTTTTCTCCACCTAAAACCGCTTTTTGCGTTGCAAAAATCTCGGAAACCCAACACTATAACATAAATACCAAAAGGTTCAAGTCAAATGAGTTGAACCAAACCTATCTCTGGCATTGTCGCTTAGGTCACATAAATGAGAGTCTCTTATCCCAGCTCCATAAGGATGGGCTGCTAGACTCATTTGATTTTGAATCATATGAGATATGCAAATCTTGCCTTCTAAGCAAGATGACCAAGACTCTCTTTAGTGGACACAGCGAGAAAGAAATAGACTTGTTAGGATTTATACATAGTGATGTATGTGACCCTTTCAATGTTGCTGCTAGAGGTGGTTATAGGTACTTCATTACATTTACGGATGACTTCAGTAGATATAGTTACGTGTATTTGATGACACATAAATCAGAATCCTTTGAAAAGTTCAAAGAATTCAAGAATGAAGTACAAAACCAACTTGGCAAGAGTATTAATATACTTCGATCAGATCGAGATGGTGAATATCTTAGCCATGAGTTTCATGACTATCTAGCTGAGTGTGGGAATCTATCCCAACTCACTCCTCCTGGAACACCACAGTGGAATGGTATATCCGAAAGGAGGAATCGTACCCTATTAGATATGGTATGATCTATGATGAGTCACATAGATCTTCCTATATCTTTTTGGAGATATGCTCTAGACACAGCAACCTTCACACTTAATCGTGTACCATCCAAGGTTGTGATAAAGACACCATATACGATTTGGATAGGGAAAAATCCCAAGATATCTTTCATGAGGATTTGGGGTTGTGAGGCTTACGTTCGACGTCAAGTCACAGACAAAATGGGACCCAAATCCGATAAGTGCTATTTTGTTGGATATCCCAAGGATACAAAGGGATATTACTTCTACATTCCCAGTCAGCACAAAGTATTTGTGGCAAAGACTGGGGTATTTCTAGAAAGGGATTTTGTTTCTAGAAAAACTAGTGGGAGTACGTTCGATCTTAAAGAAATTCAAGATAGGGACCATAACACTGAGACCTTGATGGAGGTTGAACAGGAACCATAAAGTGTTGTGGGTGATGAGATTGTTGCACAAAGAGTTGTGGAACAACAACCTGTTCAGGTAGACCTACCTCTTCGCAGGTCTGATAGGGTACGTCATCAGCCTGAGAGATACTCATTTCTCTTGTCTGACCATGATGACGTTATGCTCATTGAGAATGAGCCTACCTCCTATCAGGAAGCTGTGATAAGCCCAGATTCTGAGAAATGGCTAGAGGCCATGAGATCCGAGATAGAATTCATATACACCAACCAAGTATGGACATTGGTTGATCCACTTGAAGGCGTCAAACCCATTGGGTGTAAGTGGATCTTTAAGAGAAAGACTGACATGGATGAACTTACGCATACCTATAAGGGCCGATTGGTGGCTAAAGGTTTCAAGAAAATTCATGGTATTGACTATGATGAAACCTTTTCTCCAGTGGCGATGTTTAAGTCCATTCAGATCATGCTTGCTATTGCAGCATACCACGATTATGAGATTTGGCAAATGGATGTCAAAACTGCATTTCTGAATGGAAACTTGCTCGAGGATGTGTACATGACACAACCTGAGGGTTTTGTAGATCCACAACATACTAGGAAGGTATGCAAGCTGCAAAGGTCTATTTATGGGCTAAAGCAAGTTTCTCGGAGTTGGAATCTTCGATTCGATGATGCGATCAAACAGTTTAGTTTCATCAAGAATGAAGATGAACCCTGTGTCTACAAGAGGATTAATGGAAACACAGTTGTCTTCCTAGTACTATATGTGGATGACATACTACTCATTGGGAATGACATCCCTTCGCTAAAGTCTGTGAAGACTTGGTTGGGGACGTGCTTCTAAATGAAGGACTTAGGTGAAGCAGCCTGTATTCTAGGCATCAAGATCTATAGAGATAGATCTAAGAGATTGCTTGGCCTAAGTCAGAGTACATATATTGACACACTAGATACTACTATAATTCCAAGAAGGGACTTCTGCCGATGTCACATGGTGTGAGTCTTTCGAAGACTCAAAGTCCCTCTTCTAGAGAGGAGAGAGACCACATGGATAAGATCCATTATGCATCGACCATATGATCTATCATGTACGTCATGCTTTGTACTCGTCCTGATGTCTCGTATGCATTGAGCATGACGAGTAGATACCAGTCAGATCCAGGTGAGCGTCACTGGATAGCAGTCAAGAATATTCTTAAGTACTTGAGAAGGACTAAAGAATATTTCTTGATATTTGGAGGCGATGAGGAGCTAGCTGTAAAGGGTTACAGCGATGTCAGCTTCCAAACTGACCAGGATGATTATAGATCAAAGTCAGAGTTCATGTTTTACTTGAATGGTGGCGCTGTGAGCTGGAACAGTTCGAAGCAGGACATAGTTGCTGATTCTACAACAGAGGCCGAGTATATTGCTGCATTAGAGGCAGTAAAGGAGGCAGTTTGGATCCGCAAGTTCATTATTGAGGTTGGGGTAGTTCCTAGCATAGCAGATCCTATAGAGCTCTATTGTGACAACAATGGAGCGATTGCGTAGGTTAAGGAACCTCGTTCACACCAGCGGACTAACCATATACTACGACGCTTCCATCTTATTTGAGAGATTATCGAAAGAGGAGATATGAAGATTTGCAGAGTACCCACAGAGGCTAACGCCGCAGATCCCTTGACCAAGGCTTTGGCACAGAATAAGCATGATGGTCACACTAGGTCATTGGGTATTAGATACTACAGTGATTGACACTAGTACTAATGAGAGATTGTTAGTGAAAGCCCTTGAGTCAATCATGTGATGATTGTTGTATAGACTTTGTTGTATCATATTTCTATTTATAAAGACATGATTATTATATTTACTTGTATTGGTGCCAAATAACTGAGTATAATAATGTCCTTGAGTAGAAGGTTCTTATCTATATCAATCGATTTATTGAATCGATAATGAGATCATATAGAGGACACTACTCTTAATCATTCCTAGTCAAGTATTAACATTCAGGGACAATGTTAATGCGAAGAGACTAGCATATAGGTCAACTCGATGACTTGATCTCACAAGTCATGGATATGAGATATCAAGTTGACACATGGGTATACATTGGAGAATGTATACTAAATGACCCGCCATGAGAAAGTATCTTGTATTGTTATATGAGTGTCATATACTTTCTCATGTGACTATTAGTATGACTATTAGTCCTTGGACCTGAAGTCACCATGGTTCCCTACATAAGGAGTTACATACTTTGGATTCGTTAAACATCACTTGTAAATCGGTGGATTATAAAGGCGATTACTGAGTATGTAACAAATTATGCGAAGAGATGTGAGTGATGTAGATGAGATCTATCCCTCCTATATGACAGGAGTGATATCGTTATTCTTGATTGAGTGAGACCACGAAGTGCATGGCCATACCCAAATGAGTCAATATACGATATTGAGCTCATTTGATTAGAGTGAGTTGTTAGTGTCAGCCCTTAGTGTCAATCATGAGATAATTGATTAGGGATCATGTGTATCAAATTTCATTAATAAAAGGCAAGGATTGTTTATTATATTTACTTTATGCATATGTCATCTAAAATAAATATAATAATGCCCTTGAATAGTAGGTTCTAATTTACAGTTTATCAATTAGTAGAATTGATTATGAGAAGCTGTAGAGAACACTATTCTTAATATTCCTAGTCAAGTATTAATATACAAGGACAATATTAATACATTGAGACTAGCATGTAGGTCAATAGATGACTTGATCTCAAGAGTCATGGATATGTGATATCACATTGACACATAGGTATATATATTGGAGAATATATATACTGAATTGACCCGCCATGAGAAAGTATCATGGATCGTTATATGAGTGTCATATACTTTCTCATGTGACTATTGGTATGAATAGTCCTTAGACCTGAAGTCACTACGGTTCCCTACATAAGGAGTTATGTACTTTGGTATCGTCTAACATCACACCGTAACTGGGTGCACTATAACGGCGATCACTGGGTATGTAATGAATTATGCAGAGGGATGTGAGTGATATAGATGGGATCTATCCCTCCCATATGAAGGGAGTGATATCTTTGGCCTCTTGATAGAGTAGGACCATGAAATGCATGACCATACTTAAATGAGTCAATATGAGATATTGAGCTCATTTGTTTGAGTGAGTCTACTTGGGGATCAAGAAACATAAAGATCGATAAGGGGATGACACGGTCTATGCCTCATTGATTGATCTAAGATATCCGAGATAGAAGGACACCATCATACATGATAATAGTCATGGAAAGGTTGTCAGATCTCGATGATCTTGTAACTTGGGGAGCAATGATGTATTGCTAGATTTCACTCATTGCTTATCTATCTAAAAAGGGTTTTAGATACATTGCCAATGTTACAAGAGCCTATAGGGTCACACACAAATGACATTCAATTTTGGAGATAGTTTCTTTTAGTTGGACTAAGAGGGCAATTGAGCATATGACCAAGATTTGAGTTAGACTCAAACTGGTTAAACTTGAGTTAGACTCAAGTTGAACCATGGAAGATGATTCATCATCTACATATGAATACCAAGGGGCTTGGTATTCATGATGAGAATTAAAGAAGGGAATACCAAGAGTCTTGGTATTAAGAGATTTCTTAATGGGAGATAATGGCATTGATGGCTATGGGATTAAATGACCTTTTTGGTGTTCAACATTAATCACATTTTGTGGTGTGGCTTTTGGTGTTTGGTTGTGCAAGCAAAAGGGCCAAGAGAGAAAATGTTCTCTCATCTCCTCCTTCCTCTCCTTCTTCTTCCAAAAGAGTTCTTGGTGTTTTGCTAGGGGGTTGCTAGCACAATGTGACTCCAAAGGTAGTGTGGGTGTCAGTGTGGATACCATAGATATACGGTTACCCTTACCGTATTGAGATCCGACAGCATTTGGAAAAGCGGGATTGCGAAGGGCATGCACCGAAGGTATATTCCTCCTCTAGATAAGATCTAGACTAGTTTAAAGAAAATGATTTATATAGTTTTGCATGGATCTATGGTGGGATCCGGTATAATTATTATTTCCGCTGTGGTTGTGCGAAGTATTCGCCCGCGATGTTGTGAACATCAGATCTGGAGTTTTCCCAACATGATTCTACTTGGAGTTCAAGATATAAATTGTATCGAGGATGACACGGTCTATGTCTCAGTTGGTCAATCTAGATGTCAAGGATAGAGGGACATTGTTACATATTGTGAGAGTCACAATTAGTAGTCACAAAGGTGATGTTGGATCTCAACATTCTTATAACTTGGGTAGTAATGATGTGTTGCTAGATACCGCTCATTGCTTATGTTCCTAAATCGATTTAGGAGTATTGCCAACGTTACAAGAACCTATAGGGTCACACACAAAGGGCAATTAGATGGAGATTAGGTTCATATGATGAACCATGAGAATTAGGTTCATGGGATGAACCAAATTGGATTAAGAGTAATCCAAATTAGACTAATTGAGTTGGACTCAAGTTGATTCAAGTGTTGAATGAGTATAATTTAGATTTGATTCATCGAGTCAATTTAAACTAATGAATTGAGATTCATTAAATCTAATTGACTTGAATCAAATGGTTAGATTTGATCAACCATGGGAGATAAGAGGTCAAGTTTGACTTGACTTGAGAGGGAAGATGAATGATCAATTTTAACTTGACCAATTATCATGTCATGGTGACTTGGCATGGGGCCGGCCAATGATGATGTTCCACATCATCATGGACACATCATGGGGTGCCACCTCATGAGGGAGACCAAGAGTAATTGGCTCTTGGAGTTACATGCATGCATGTAACCCCCTTATAGTGGCCGACCACTATTGATGGGTTATGAAAGTGTGAAGTTAAGTTGTGTAACTTCATCATCTTCTTCCTCCTTGGCTCTCTTCCCTCAAGCTCTCTCTTCCTTATCTTGCCGTGAGCTTCCAAAGGGTGCTAGTACACTCTATGTTATTTTTGTCCACCTATTGCTTGTGTGGATACCAATAGAGGAGTGTACACTTGACACTCTCGAGTTCCGGTAAGCCGTTTGGATGAGCGGGATAAGCCAAGGGTGTCGCATCAAGGGTAAAACTCTTAACATGTAGATCTAGAGTAGATCTAAGGTTTTTTAAACACATACATGTAGTTTATCTTCGCATGGATCCGTGGCCGACTTCCGGGGTTTCCGCAATGCAAAAAGCAGTTTTTTCGGCTTGGATAGTCCAAAATTGTCACATATTGTGAGAGTCACAATTAGAACAAAGGTGATGTTGATCTCAATATTCTTGTAACTTGGGTAGCAATGATGTGTTGCTAGATACCGCTCATTGCTTATGTTTCTAAATCGGTTTAGGAACATTGTCAACGTTACAAGAACCTATAGGGTCATACACAAAGGGCAATTAGATGGAGATTAGGTTCATATGATGGACCAAGAGGATTAGGTTCATGTGATGAACCAAATTGGATTAAGAGTAATCTAAATTAGGCTAATTGAGTTGGACTCAATTTGATTCAAGTTTTGAATGAGTCTAATTTATATTTGATTCATTGGGCCAATTTAAACTAATGAATAGAGATTCATTAAATTAAATTGACTTGAATCAAATGGTTGGATTTGATCAACCATGGGAGATAAGAGGTCAAGTTTGACTTTACTTGAGAAGGAAGATGAAAGGTCAAGTTTGACTTGACCAAATGCCACGTCACTGTGACTTGGCATGGGGCCGACTAATGATGATGTTCCACATCATCAAGGTCACATCATGGAGTGCCACCTCATGAGGAAGACCAAGAGCCATGGCTCTTGGAATTACATGCATGTATTTAACCTTCATGTAGTCCCCGACCACATTATTATTCGTGTGGATACTTGTAGAGGAGTGTACACTTGACACTCTTCGAGATTCGGCAAAGCGTTTAGACGAGCGGGCTAAGCTAAGGGCATCGCTACAAGGGTAATGCTCTTCTCATGTAGATCTAAGGTAGATCTAAGTTTTCTTAACATGTACATGAAAAGTTTTAATTTATCTTCGCACGGATCCGTGGCCGACTTCCGAGGTTTCCGCAATGTAAAATGTGGTTTTTGCGGCTCGAATAGTCCAACAGTGGTATCAGAGCCACATGCGAAGCATGTACGTGTTTGGTTTTGTAATTTTTGTATTAGATACAAAAAATTATAGATCTATAAGTTTCTGTATTTTTTTAATTTTATAGATTTTTGTGAGTATTTTTCTCCAAGAGTCGAAGCAACAACTGTTTGGACACTTGTAGGCTTCATCCACTGAGAAAAACTCTCCGAAATGGAGAAGTCTTGATTTAATCTTTAGGAACAGCAATGTAAGGCGCTGTAAGATCAAGATGGGATACTCACGAGATTCATTTTTTGAGTAGGGGTGCTTCCCCTAACCCCGCAAGGGGCATTGTCCCACGATCGCGACCTTAAATCGCGTAGCGGGACCGTTGCGGAGATGTGACTCATACAATTGAAAAAAGAAATACGAAAACTATAAAAATTTATGTAAAATACATAATTTAGAATTATGTATGATACTGTGATGGTCATGGCCCAAGAACCCCAATATGATTGGATAAAATTATATTGTAATTCATAATACGGCTTGCGTGCTGTTTTTGTGTTGTGCATATTGTATATCATATGTGACCTACGCGTCGTGCCTCTCCTTTTATATTCCTGTTGTAAATAGTTTTTAGACTCGAATGTAACTCGAGTTTCATATTTGAAATGTACAAAATGAAGCGGTGGAAGGTCCACTAGTAGACGGAGTTACGAGGAGGGTGTCGACTGTTGGACTTTCCGAGCCACAAAAACCGCTTTTTGCATTGCGAAAACCTCGGAAGCCCAACCATGGATCTGTGCGAAGATATTAAAAATAAAAACTACAAGTATGTGTTATGGATAAGCTAGATCTACCATAGATCAATATGATGAGAGCGTTACCCTCGTAGAACACTCAATTAGTCTAATTTGGATTACTCTTAATCCAATTTGATTCATCCCATGAATCTAATCCTCATGGTTCATCATATGAACCTAATCTCCATCTAATTGTCCTTTGTGTGTGACCCTATAGGTTCTTGTAACGTTGGCAATGTCCTTAAACCGATTTAGGAACATAAGCAATGAGCGGTATCTAGCAACACATCATTGCTACCCAAGTTACAAGAATTTTGAGATCCAACATCACCTTTGTGACTCTCACAATATGTGACAATGTCCCTCTATCCTTGACATCTAGATTGATCAATTGAAGTATAGACCGTGTCATCCTCGGTATAATCTATATCTTGAACTCCAAGAAGACTCACTCTCTCATATTGACTCATTTGGGCATGGCCATGCACTTCGTGGTCTCACTCTATCAAGAATAACGATGTCACTCCCGTCATATGAAAGGAACATATCCCATCTACATCACTCACATCCCTCCGCATAATTTGTTACATACCCAGTAATCGTCTTTATAGTCCACCCATTTATGGGTGACGTTTAATGAAGCCAAAGTATGCAACTCCTTATGTAGGGAACCATGGTGACTTCAGGTCCAAGGACTAATAGTCACATGAGAAAGTATATGACACTCATATCACGATCCATGATACTTTCTCATGGCGGCTCGTTCAGTATACATACTCCAATACATACCCATGTATCAACTTGATATATTATATCCATGATTTGTGAGATCAAGTCATCGTGTTGACCAAATCCAATTTGGTTCATCCCATGAATCTAATCCTCATGGTTCATCATATGAACCTAATCTCCATCTAATTGTCCTTTGTGTGTGACCCTATTGGTTCTTGTAACGTTGGCAATGTCCCTAAACCGATTTAGGAACATAAGCAATGAGCGGTATCTAGCAATACATCATTGCTACCCAAGTTACAAGAATGTTGAGCTCCAACATCACCTTTGTGACTCTCACAATATGTGACAATGTCCCTCTATCCTTGATATCTAGATTGACCAATTGAGGCATAGACCGTGTCATCCTCGGTATAATCTATATCTTGAACTCCAAGTAGACTCACTCTAATCAAATGAGCTCAATATCTCATATTGACTCATTTGGGCATGGCCATGCACTTCGTGGTCTCACTCTATCAAGAATAACGATGTCACTCCCGTCATATAGGAGGGATAGATCCCATCTACATCACTCACATCCCTCCACATAATTTTTTACATACCTAGTAATCAACTTTATAGTCCACCCATTTACGGGTGACGTTTGACGAAGCCAAAGTATGCAACTCCTTATGTAGGGAACCATGGTGACTTCAGGTCTAAGGACTAATAGTCATACTAATAGCCACATGAGAAAGTATATGACACTCATATAACGGTCCATGATACTTTCTCATGACGGGTCATTTAGTATACATTCTCCAATGCATACCCATGTGTCAACTTGATATCTCATATCCATGACTTGTGAGATCAAGTCATCGTGTTGACCTACATGCTAGTCTCTACGCATTAACATTGTCCCTGAATGTTAATACTTGACTAGGAATGATTAAGAGTAGTGTTCTCTATATCATCTAATTATCGATTCAACCAATCGATTGATATAGATAAGAACCTTCTACTCAAGGACGTTATTATACTTAGTTTATTTGACACTAATACAAGTAAATATAATAATCATGACATTATGAATAGGAATATGATACAATAAAGTCCATACAACAATCATCACATGATTGACTCTAGGGCTTTCACTAACAATCTCCCACTAGCACAAGTGTCAATCACCGTAGTATCTAATACCCAATGATCTAGTGTGACCATCATACTTTTCCTGTGCCAAAGCCTTGGTCAAGGGATCTATGATATTAGCCTCTGTGGGTACTCTGCAAATCTTCACATCCCCTCTCTCGATAATCTCTCGAATGAGATGGAAGCGCCGTAGTATGTGTTTGGTCCGCTGGTGTGAGCGAGGTTCCTCATCCTGCGCAATAGCTCCATTGTTGTCATAATAGAGCTCTATAGGATCTGCTATGCTAGGAACCACCCCAAGCTCAGTAATGAACTTGCAGATCCAAACTGCCTCCTTTGCTGCCTCTGATGCAGCAATATACTCAGCTTTTGTTGTAGAATCATCAACTGTATCCTGCCTTGAACTCTTCTAGCTCACAACGTCACCATTCAAGCAAAACACGAACCCTGACTATGATCTATAATCATCCTGGTCAGTTTGGAAGCTGACATTGCTGTAACCCTTTACAACTAGCTCCTCATCGCCTCCAAATATCAAGAAATATTCTTTAGTCCTTCTCAAGTACTTAAGAATATTCTTGACTGCTATCCAGTGACACTCACCTTGATCTGACTGGTATCTACTCGTCATGCTCAAAGCATACGATACATCAGGATGAGTACACAGCATAACGTACATGATAGATCCTATAGCAGATACGTAAGGGATCTTATCCATGCGGTCTTTCTCCTCTCTAGAAGAGAGACTTTGAGTCTTTGAAAGACTCACACCATGTAACATCGGCAGAAGTCCCTTCTTGGAATTCTGCATGGCAAATCGTAGTAATACCGTGTCAATATACGTACTCTGACTTAGGCCAAGCAATCTCTTAGATCTATCTCTATAGATCTTGATTCCTAGAATACAGGCTGCTTCACCTAAGTCCTTCATTGAGAAGCACGTCCCCAGCCAAGTCTTCACAGACTATAGCGAAGGGATGTCATTCCAAATGAGTAGTATGTCATCCACATACAATACAAGGAAGACAACTGTGTTCCCATTAACCCAGCTCCGAGAAGCTTGCTTTAGCCCATAAATGTTTGATCGCATCATCGAATCGAAGATTCCAGCTTCGAGAAGCTTGCTTTAGCCCATAAATGGACCTCTGCAGCTTGCATACTTTCCCAGTATGCTGTGGATCTACAAAACCCTCAGGTTGTGTCATGTACACATCCTCGAGCAAGTTTTCATTTAGAAACGCTGTTTTGACATCCATCTGCCAGATCTCATAATCGTGGTATGCTGCAATAGCAAGCATGCTCCAAATGGACTTAAACATCGCCACTTGAGAAAAGGTTTCATCATAGTTAATACCATGAATTTGCTTGAAACCTTTAGCCACCAATCGACCCTTATACGTATGCGTAAGTCCATCCATGTCAGTCTTTCTCTTAAAGACACTTAAACGGAATGGGTTTGACCCCTTCAGGTGGATCAACCAAAGTCCATACTTGGTTGGTGTACATGGATTCCATCTCGGATCTCATGGCCTCTAGCAATTTCTCAGAATCTGGGCTCATCATAGCTTCCTGATAGGAGGTAGGCTCATTCTCAATGAGCATAACATCATCATGGTCAGACAAGAAAAATGAGTATCTCTTAGGCTAACCACGTACCCTATCAGACCTGCAAAGAGGTAGGTCTACTTGAACAGGTGGTTGTTCCACAACTCTTTGTGCAACAATCTCATCACCCACAATACTTTGTGGTTCCTATTCAACCTCCATCAAGGCCTCAGTGTTATGGTCCTTATCTTGAATTTCTTCGAGATCGAACGTATTCCCATTAGTTTTTCTAGAAACAAAATCCCTTTCTAGAAATACCCTAGTCTTTGCCACAAACGCTTTGTGTTGACTGGGAATGTAGAAGTAATATCCCTTCGTCTCCTTGGGATATCCAACAAAATAGCACTTATCGGATTTGGGTCCCAGTTTGTCTGAGACTTGACGTCGAACGTAAGCCTCACAAACCCAAATCCTCATGAAAGACATCTTGGGATTTCTCCCTGTCCATATCGTATATGGTGTCTTTATCACAGCCTTGGATGGTACACGGTTAAGTGTGAAGGCTGTTGTGTCTAGAGTATATCCCCAAAAGGATACAGGAAGATTTGTGTGACTCATCATAGATCGTACCATATCTAATAGGGTACGATTTCTCCTTTCGGATACACCATTCTACGATGGTGTTCTAGGATGAGTGAGTTGGGATAGAATCTCGCACTCAGCTAGATAGTCACGAAACTCATGGCTAAGGTATTCACCACCTCAATCTGATCGAAGTATCTTAATACTCTTGCCAAGTTGGTTTTGTACTTCATTCTTGAATTCTTTGAACTTTTCAAAGGATTCAGATTTATGTGTCATCAGATACACATAACCATATTTACTGAAGTCATCAGTAAATGTAATGAAGTACCTGTAACCACCTCTAGCAGCAACATTGAAAGGGCGACATACATCACTATGTATAAGTCCTAGAAAGTCTGTTGCTCTCTCGTAACCATATCTACTGAAGTCATCAGTAAATGTAATGAAGTACTTGTAACCACATCTAGCAGCAACATTGAAAGGGCCACATACATCACTATGTATAAGTCCTAACAAGTCTGTTGCTCTCTCGCTGTGTCCACTAAAGGGAGTCTTGGTCATCTTGCCTAAAAGGCAAGACTCGCATGTCTCATATGATTCAAATCAAATGAGTCCAGCAGCCCATCCTTATGGAGCTGAGATAAGCGACTCTCATTTATGTGACCTAAGCGACAATGTTAGAGATAGGTTTGGTTCAACTCATTTGACTTGATCCTTTTGGTACTTATGTTATAGATGAGACTCTATAAGTCTAGAAAGTAGAGTCCGTTCATTAGAGGTGCACTACAATATAACATATCATTTAAATAAACTGAACAACATTTGTTCTTTATTATAAATGTAAATCCTTTCTTGTCCAAACAAGAAACAAAAATTATGTTCTTAGTTAAAGCAGACACATAACAACATTCATCTAGTTCTAGTACAAGCCCAGTGGGCAGAGATAGATCATAAGTTCCTATAGCAACAATAGCAACTCTTGCTCCATTGCCTACTCGTAGGTCCACCTCACCCTTTGTCAATGCCCTACTATTTCTCAGCGCCTGCACATTGGTACAAATGTGAGATGCACATCCAGTATCTAATACCCATGATGAAGAAATAGATACTTGAAGTAGAAGTCTCACTTCTCTTCTTCTTAAGATCTTCCAGGTATGCTTTGCAGTTACGCTTCCAGTGTCCAGCTTCCTTGCAGTGGAAGCAAGCCCCTTCTTTGGCCACCCCTCCTTTGGGTTTAAGTTCTTTGCCTTTGCCCTTGGCTTGGGACTTTCCCTTACTTTTAGGCTTGCCATTGCCTTTCTTCTTTTGCACCATCAAAATGGAGTTAGATTTTCCCTTCTTAAGGTTGAGCTCAATAGTTCTCAACATGCTGAGCACCTCAGGCAGTGGCTTATCAATTTCATTCATTTTGTAATTCATGACAAATTGATTGTAGCTTTGTGGCAAAGACTGCAAGATTAAGTCAGTGGCCAGCTCTTGGCCAAGTGGGAATCCCAATCTCTGTAGGTTTTCTACGTACCCATTCATCTTGAGTACATATGAACCTATGAGAGTCCCATCTTGCATCTTGGACTGAAACAATACCTTAGAGACCTCATATCTCTCATGTCTTGCTTGTTCTTGATATAGTTGACGAAGATGTTCAACCATATCATAAGCATTCATGAACTCGTGTTGCTTCTGAAGCTCAGATTTCATGGTCGCGAGCATGAGACATGACACATCTAATGCATCATCTTGATGCTTCTTGTAAGCATCTTTGTCAGTTCGCGAGGCAGTGGCAGGAGGTGCCTCCGGAACGGGTTGTTCTAGAACGTACAGTTTCCTTTCTTGGGTGAGAACAATTCTTAGGTTCCTGTACCAGTCCAAGAAATTTGCTCCATTGAGCTCTTCCTTCTCAAGGACAGAACGCAGGGAGAGAGTGTTCGTGTTTGTCGACATAGTAATCTATAACATACACAATGTAGAAAATTAATATCATATTCCTTTTATCATTTAATTAGGCCTTTAATCAAATGATGCTCCCACTGAATTATAGAACTTTCAAGTTCCAGCAATCCGTTTGGACGAGCGGGATAAGCGAAGGGCATCGCTTCTAGGGTAATTTCTTATAATGTAGATATAGAGTAGATCTAAAGGTATTAAACACATACATGTAGTTTTTATTTGTTATTCTTTGCACGGATCCGTGGCCAGACTTCCGAGGTTTCCGCAACGCAAAAAGCGATTTTTGCGGGTCGGAAAGTCCAACAGGGTTATCATAGCCACATTCGAAGCATGTATGTGTTTTAAATTTGTAGTTTTTGTTTTAGATATAAAAATTACAGATTTTTAAGTTTATGTAAATTTCCTATTTTTATAGATTTTTTGGATATTTTTCTCGAAGAGTCGAAGCAACAAGTGTTGGGACACTTGTAGGCTTCAACCACCGAGAAAAACTCTCCGAAATGACGAGTTCTTGCTTTAAGTTTTTGGGACAGTGACTTAAGTCACTGTAAGATTAAGTAGGGACACTCGCAAAATTTATTTTTGCGAGTAGGGGTGCTGCACCTATCCCTGAAAGGGGCCTTGTCCCGAGATCGCGCCCGGAAACTGCTTAACGGGACTGTTACGGAGATGTGACTCATAAAATTGAGAGAGAAAAAAAGGAAAAATTATAGAAATTTCTGTAAAATACATAATTTAGAATTATGTATAATTCTGTGATGGTCATGGCCCAAAAACCCCAATATGATTGAATGATAAATGTGTTGTAATTCATAATACGACCTGCGTGCCGATTTTGTGGTTGTGCATGTTGTATAGGGTATGCGACCTGTGTGTTGTGCCTCTTCTTTTAAAATTCTAGTTGTAAATAGTTTTAGACTCAAATGTAACTCGAGTTTCATGTTTGTAATGTACAAAATGGAGCGATGGAAGGTCCACTAGTAGACGGAGTTACGAGAAGGGTGCCGACGACACATGGCGGTCAAAGGAGGCGCTTGGAGAAGCCGGTAATCCTAGGTTGACCATCCGATCTTCTCATTGGCTTGAGAAGATTGTAGTAGGGCCATGACCGCATCACAATTAATTTATATATGTATATATATACATATATATATTTGTTTTGCTTGTATGTATATGATGCATGCTAGGATATTTTTCTTGTATGTATATGATGCATGCTAGAATAATGCTTGTATGTATGTGATGCATACTAGTGTAGGGTAATAAAGGCCTTGATGCGTATATGATACACATTCACGATTAGATTAGATCATAATCGAATCAACTCAAAAATGCCTACCAAGTCTTGATACCCATCACTACCTCGATCATTTGTAGTTGTTGAATCTGCCAAAGAAGAGCAACACATATTATCTTGGTAGGGTGCAGAGGGACAATCTTGGTCTCGCCTATCACAACTTGGGTTAGAGTAAGCTCAATTAGATTGAGTAAAACTAGTTAACTCAATTGGATCGAGAAGAACTATAGGGATATTCCAACCTTTAGAAAGATAGGATAAGATCGCATTTACACTAAATCTTGGGTGATTTAGCCAAAGCTAACTCAAGGTCTTTTGTAAATGTAGGTCTTGATTCTATAAACAAGAGTTGCATAGAGATGTAATCGGTAATGTGTTACCTACCGATTATACTAAGTCTTGGGCGATTTAGCCAAAGCTAACTCAAGGCATAGTATAATGTGGATCTTGTCCCGCAAGAATTATAGCTAGTTTGTATGAATCAAGTAATGTGATTTAACCACATCCATAACTCGATTCTACAAAAGTCCTATAATTCAGTGGGAGCATCATTTGATTAAAGGCCTAATTAAATGATAAAAGGAAAATGATATTAATTTTCTGCATTGTGTATGTTGTAGATTACTATGTCGACAAATACGAACACTCTCTCCCTGTGTTCTATCCTTGAGAAGGACAAGCTCAATGGAGTAAATTTTCTGGACTGGTACAGGAACCTGAGAATTGTTCTCACCCAAGAAAGGAAACTATACGTCCTGGAGCAACCCATTACGGAGGCACCTCCTGCCACTGCCTCGCGAACTGACAAAGATGATTACAAGAAGCATCAAGATGATGCATTAGATGTGTCATGTCTCATGCTCGCGACCATGAACTCTGAGCTTCAGAAGCAACACGAGTTCATGAATGCTTATGATATGGTTGAACATCTTCGTCAACTATATCAAGGACGAGCAAGGCACGAGAGATAAGAGATCTCTAACGCATTGTTTCAGTCCAAGATGCAAAATGGGACTCCCATAGGTCCATAAGTACTCAAGATGATTGGGTACGTAGAAAACCTACAGAGATTGGGATTCCCACTTGGCCAAGAGCTGGCCACTGACTTGATCTTGCAGTCTTTGCCACAAAGCTACAATCAATTTGTCATGAATTACAACATGAATGAAATTGATAAGCCACTACCTGAGATGCTCAACATGTTGAGAACTGCTGAGCTCAACCTTAAGAAGGGAAAATTTGACTCCATTTTGATGGTACAAAAGAAGAAAGGCAAGGGCAAGCCTAAAGGTAAGGGAAAGTGCCAAGCCAAGGGCAAAGGCAAAGAACTAAAACCCAAAGGAGGGGTGGCCAAAGAAGGGGCTTGCTTCCACTACAAGGAAGCTGAAACTGGAAGCGTAACAGCAAAGCATACCTGGAAGATCTTAAGAAGAAGAGAAGTGAGACTTCTACTTCATGTATAAATATTATAGAAGTCAATCTATCTATTTCTTCATCATAAGTATTAGATACCGGATGTGCATCTCACATTTGTACCAATGTGCATGTGCTGAGAAATAGCAGGGTATTGACAAAGGGCGAGGTAGACCTATGAGTAGGCAATGGAGCAAGAGTTGCTGCTATTATTGTAAGAACTTATGATCTATCTCTGCCCACTGGGCTTGTACTAGAACTAGATGAATGTTGTTATGTGCCTGCTTTAACTAAGAACATAATTTCGGTTTCTTGTTTGGACAAGAAAGGATTTACATTTATAATAAAGAACAAATGTTGTTCAGTTTATTTAAATGATATGTTCTATTGTAGTGCACCTCTAATGAACGGACTCTACTTTCTAGACTTAGAGAGCCCTATCTATAACATAAGTATCAAAAGGATCAAGTCAAATGAGTTGCACCAAACCTATCTCTGGCATTGTCGCTTAGGTCACATAAATGAGAGTCACTTATCTCAGCTCTATAAGGATGGGTTACTGGACTCATTTGATTTTGAATCATATGAGACATGCGAGTCTTGCCTTTTAGGCAAGATGACCAAGACTCCCTTTAGTGGACACAGTGAGAGAGCAATAGACTTGTTAGGACTTATACATAGTGATGTATCCGATCCTTTTAATGTTGCTGCTAGAGGTGGTTACTGTTGGATCGAAAGTGTCGCTAGAGGGGGGGGTGAATAGCGATACGATGTCGTTAAAAAACTTTTGCAATAAGTAAAAAACAAGTAGAGAGTGCACAGCGGAAATATAAAGTAGACAAGATATTTTTACGTGGTTCACAATCTTTCGATTGCTAATCCACGGCCCTAGTGATCCTTGATCACGTACGGAGGGCAATTCACTAAAACCACTCCTCCTCGTTGGAGGTAGGAGCAACGATTACAAAAAGAAATCAAGGCAAAGGGACACTCCCCCTTTCCTTGTTACGATTAAAGCACAAAGACAATTTAAAGAAGTAGAACTTAAATAAATATACCGACAACTCTTATAAGTAGAAGATGTAGCTTTCGTTGTCGGCGGCACTTCGTCGTAGCAAATGTGAGTAGTAGTAGCGGCGTTACGACGGCGTGTTGAGAGCTCTTCCTTGGACAACCCATATTGCAAGATTTGAGTTGCCTTGGCATCGACTTCTACTTGTTTTTTCATGGAATTTGACCATTGATCGTAACCCAAAGATTCACCATCTTCATTAATAGGAAGTGTGAAACCGGTTTGGATTACGATCCACATCTCGATTTGGGTTTTAAGAAAGCATTCCATCCGACCCTTCCAATAACGAAAGTCATTACCGTTGTAAAACGGGGGTCGGGCGGTGCTAAACCCTTCGAGATGGGCCATTTAAAAACAAGAAGAAGAACGACGAAAAGAATCTTGCAAAACACACACGGAAAGAATATTCCAAGACTTTCGTCTTGGATTAGTAGTGCGGGAAGTAAAAAAAAGATATATAAAATGTAACTTGCAAAAAGAAATAAACAATCAAATGCGAATGTCGTTGAAGTTCCGGAGGACAACCTTACTCGGGATCTAACCCGAAGGACAACCTTATCCGGATCCTAAAGCCTCTAATGCAATTCTATATGTAGGAGAAGATAAGCAAGTGAAATAATTATACGAAAACAGAAATAAATAAATAAAAAATCTGTAAAAAGAAAAACAAAGCTAGATTGGTGGTTTCACCGAATCTTAGCGCCCCCGGCTCTGATACCAATTGTTGGATCGAAAGTGTCGCTAGAGGGGGGGGTGAATAGCGATACGATGTCGTTAAAAAACTTTTGCAATAAGTAAAAAACAAGTAGAGAGTGCACAGCGGAAATATAAAGTAGACAAGATATTTTTACGTGGTTCACAATCTTTCGATTGCTAATCCACGGCCCTAGTGATCCTTGATCACGTACGGAGGGCAATTCACTAAAACCACTCCTCCTCGTTGGAGGTAGGAGCAACGATTACAAAAAGAAATCAAGGCAAAGGGACACTCCCACTTTCCTTGTTACGATTAAAGCACAAAGACAATTTAAAGAAGTAGAACTTAAATAAATATACCGACAACTCTTATAAGTAGAAGATGTAGCTTTCGTTGTCGGCGGCACTTCGTCGTAGCAAATGTGAGTAGTAGTAGCGGCGTTACGACGGCGTGTTGAGAGCTCTTGAATTCTTGTTGTTTGCTTGGCTTGAACATGTCTATTTATGGATATTGATCTATGAATTTAGACATAGGTAGTGTCCAAGGTGAGGTTCTTATCCCAACTCAAGGATGAGGTGTTTCATCCAACCACCTTGTGCCACCTCCAACCTTCTTGTGCGCCAACTCAAGGATGAGGTGTTTCATCCAACCACCTTGTGCCACCTCCAACCTCCTTGGGCGCCAACTTGAGGATGAGGTGTTTCATCCAACCACCTTGTGCCACCTCCAACCTCCTTGGGCGCCAACTTGTTGGAGCCATTCAACTTGTGCCACATCATGGGAGCCAACCATCTTGTGCCAACTCACCTTATCTTGGGCGTCCACCACAAGGAAGCTTGGTGATGGTTTGGATGTCCACCTTGATGCCACATCACCCTTTGTACCAAAACACGAGTCAAGTCCAAATTCACCCCTTTGAAATTCGAGCTCTTCTCGAGGCTGGAACTTGACTAGCAGTTGACTGTAGTCAAAGGGTTTTGGACTGCAGTACAAGTTAGCTTAAAATATAAAGTACGATGGTTCTAACCATCTGATCTCGACCTAGACCTTCCATTGGAGGTCTTGGGTCGGATCTACGCTTAACGACCTTGCTTCGCTTTCACACGAGCTTACCTTGTAGCCTCGCTTCCGGTCTTCACCCGAGTACCTCGGCTTCCTCCGAAGTCCCTCTGGCGTTGCCCGACCACCTCGGTTCCCACCGGGTGTCGCAGACCTTCCGCTCAACTTTAGCATTTCTGCACACTTAATTGAGCTCGTAAGATAACAAATATACCCTTAACTATTGAGCCTTTTGCCATAATCAAAATACCGGTTCGACTTTGGTGCCCACTGCACCAACAGTTACAGGTACTTCATTACATTTACTAATGACTTCAGTAGATATAGTTATTTGTATCTGATGACACATAAATCTAAATCCTTTGAAAAGTTCAAAGAATTCAAGAATGAAGTACAAAACCAACTTGACAAGAGTATTAAGATACTTCGATTAGATCGAGGTGGTAAATACCTTAGTCATGTGTTTCGTGACTATCTAGCTGAGTGTGGGATTCTATCCCAACTCACTCCTCCTGGAACACCACAGTGGAATGGTGTATCCGAAAGGAGGAATCGTATCCTATTAGATATGGTACGATCTATGATGAGTCACACAGATATTCCTATATCCTTTTGGAGATATGTTCTAGACACAGCAGCCTTCACACTTAGCCGTGTCCCATCCAAGGCTGTGATAAAGACACCATATACGATATGGACAGGGAAAAATCCCAAGATGTCTTTCATGAGGATTTGTGGTTGTGAGACTTACATTCGACGTCAAGTCTCAGACAAACTGGGACCCAAATCCGATAAGTGATATTTTGTTGGATATCCCAAGGAGACGAAGGGATATTACTTCTATATTCCTAGTAAGCACAAAGTGTTGTCTGTGGCAAAGACTAGAGTATTTCTAGAAAGGGATTTTGTTTCTAGAAAAACTAGTGGGAGTACGTTCAATCTTGAAGAAATTCAAGATAAGGACCATAGCACTGAGGCCTTGATGGAGGTTGAATAGGAACCACAAAGTGTTGTGGGTGATGAGATTGTTGCACAAAGAGTTATGGAACAACCACCTGTTCATGTAAACCTACCTCTTTGCAGGTTTGATAGGGTATGTCGTCAGCCTGAGAGATACTCATTTCTCTTGTCTGACCATGATGATGTTATGCTCATTGAGAATGAGCCTACCTCCTATCAGGAAGTGGTGATGAGCCCAGATTCTGAGAAATGGCTAGAGGCCATGAGCTCCGAGTAGGAATCCATGTACACCAACTAAGTATGGACTTTGGTTGATCCACTTGAAGGGGTCAAACCCATTGGGTCTAAGTGGGTCTTTAAGGGAAAGATTGACATGGATGGACTTACGCATACCTATAAGGGTCGATTGGTGGCTAAAGGTTTCAAGCAAATTCATGGTATTGACTATGATGAAACCTTTTCTCCAGTGGCGATGTTTAAGTCCATTTGGATCATGCTTGCTATTGCAGCATACCACGATTATGAGATCTGGCAGATGGATGTCAAAACCATATTTCTGAATGGAAACTTGCTCGAGGATGTGTACATGACACAACCTGAGGGTTTTTTAGATCCATAGCATACTGGAAAAGTATGCAAGTTGCAAAGGTTCATTTATGGGCTAAAGCAAGCTTCTAGGAGCTGGAATCTTCGATTTGATGATGCAATCAAACAGTTTGGTTTCATCAAGAATGAAGATGAACCCAGTGTCTACAAGAGGGTTAATGGGAACACAGTTGTCTTCCTTGTATTGTATGTAGATGACATACTACTCATTGAGAATGACATCCCTTCGCTACAGTCTTTGAAGACTTGGCTTGGGACGTGCTTCTGAATGAAGGACTTAGGTTAAGCAGCCTGTATTCTAGGTATCAAGATCTATCGAGATAGATCTAAGAGATTGCTTGGCCTAAGTCAGAGTACATATATTGACACTGTTAGTGAAAGCCCTAGAGCCAATCATATGATGATTGTTGTATGGACTTTATTGTATCATATTCCTATTTATAAAGGCATGGTTATTATATTTACTTGTATTGGTGCCAAATAACTAAATATAATAATGTCCTTGAGTAGTAGGTTCTTATCTATATCAATCGATTGGTTGAATCGATAATGAGATGATATAGAGAACACTACTCTTAATCATTCCTAGTCGAGTATTAACATTCAGGGACAATGTTAATGCGTAGAGACTAGCATGTAGGTCAACAAGATGACTTGATCTCACAAGTCATGGATATGAGATATCAAGTTGACACATGGGTATGCATTGGAGAATGTGTACTGAATGACCCGCCATGAGAAAGTATCGTGGATCGTTATATGAGTGTCATATACTTTCTCATGTGGCTATTAGTATGACTATTAGTCCTTAGACCTGAAGTCACCATGGTTCCCTACATAAGGAGTTGCATACTTTGGCCGTCAGCGAAATGGGTGGACTATAAAGGCGATTACTGGGTATGTAACAAATTATGCGGAGGGATGTGAGTGATGTAGATGAGATCTATCCCTCCTATATGACGGGGGTGACATCGATATTCTTGATAGAGTAAGACCACGAAGTGCATGACCATGCCCAAATGAGTCAATATGAGATATTGAGCTCATTTGATTAGAGTGAGTCTACTTGGAGTTCAAGATTTAGATTGTACCGAGGATGACACGGTCTATGCCTCGATTGGTCAATCTAGATGTCAAGGATAGAGGGACATTGTCACATATTGTGAGAGTCACAATTAGTAGTCACAAAGGTGATGTTGGAGCTCAACATTCTTGTAACTTGGGTAACAATGATGTGTTGCTAGATACCGCTCATTGCTTATGTTCCTAAATCGGTTTAGGGACATTGCCAACGTTACAAGAACCTATAGGGTCACACACATAAGAGCAATTAGATGGAGATTAGGTTCATATGATGAGCTATGAGGATTAGGTTCATGGGATGAACCAAATTGGATTAAGAGTAATCCAAATTAGACTAATTGAGTTAGACTCAAGTTGATTCAAGTGTTGAATGAGTCTAATTTAGATTTGATTCATCAAATCAATTTAAATTAAATGAATAGAGATTCATTAAATTAAATTGACTTGAGTCAAGTGGTTAGATTTGATCAACCATGGGAGATTAGAGGTCAAGTTTGACTTGACTTGAGAGGGAAGATGAAAGGTCAAGTTTGACTTGACCAAATGCCATGTCATGATGATGACTTGGCATGGCCGGCCAATGATGATGCTCCACATCATCATTGACTTTGTCAATTGGTGCCACATCATGAGGGAGACCAAGGGTCATGGGAGTTACATGCATGCATGTAACCCCCTTCCTTGAAGTGGCCGGCCACTTTAGGGGTTTCAAAGTGGGAATTCATTTTGTGAGTTACTCATTCCATCATCTTCAACCTTGGATCATCTTCCTCTCAAGCTCTCTCCCTCTCCCAACCTCCTTGGCCGAAATTCCTAAAGGAGTGCTAGCACACTCTAAGGCATTTTTCTCCACCTATTGCTTGTGTGGATACCATAGAGGAGTGTGCACTTGACACTCTCGAGTTCCGACGAACTTTTGGACGAGCGGGATAAGCGAAGGGCATCGCTACGAGGGTAATATTCTAACCTCTTAGATCTAAGGTAGATCTAGGGTTTTTGTAAGCACATACATGTTTTTATATTTTTATACTTCGCACGGATCCGTGGCCGGGGCTTCCAAGGTTTCCGCAACGCAAAAAGCGGTTTTTGCGGCTCGAAAAAAACCCAACAGTGGTATCAGAGCCACGTGCGAAGCATGTATGTGTTTCATCTTTGTAATTTTTGTATTAGATATAAATAATTACAGATTTATATGTTTATGTAAATTTCCTAATTTTATAGAATTTTTGGGTATTTTTCTCAAAGAGTCGAAGCAACAAGTGTTGGGACACTTGTAGGCTTCAACCGTCGAGAAAAACTCTCCGAAACGGCGAGTTCTCGCTTTAGGTTTTTGGGACAGCGACTTAAGTCGCTGTAGGATCGTAGTAGGGACACTCGCAAAGTTAATTTTGTGAGTATGGGCGCTGCCCTATCCCCGAAAGGGGCTTTGTCCCGCGATCGCGCCCGGAAACCGCTTAGCGGGACCGTTACGGAGAGGTGACTCATTAATTTGAAAAAAATTAGAAAAAATTAAAGAAATTTCTGTAAAAATACATAATTTAGAATTATGTATAATTCTGTGATTGTCATGGCCCAATGACCCCAATTTGATTGGATTATGTGTGTTGTAATTCATAATACGGCCTGCGTGCCGTTTTGTGGTTGTGCGTGTTGTATAGTGTATGCGACCTGCGCGTCGTACCTCTTCTTTTGATATTCTAGTTGTAATTAGTTTTTAGACTCGAATGTAACTCGAGTTTCATATTTGTAATGTACAAAATGGAGCGGTGGAAAGTCCACTCGAAGACGAGATTACGAGAAGGGTGACGACGACACATGGCGGTCAAAGGAAGCGCTTGGAAAAGCCGCTAGCCTTAGGTTGACCGTCCGATCTTCTCATTGGCTTGAGAAGATCGTAGTACGGCCATGACTATATCACATTTATTTATATATATATATGTTGATATATATATATATATTTAATTGATTTTGCTTGTTTGTATGTGATGCATGCTAGTAGAATAATGCTTGTATGTATATAATGCATGCTAGGATAATTTTCTTGTATGTATATGATGCATGCTAGAATAATGAATGTATGTATATGATGCATGCTAATATAGGATAATAAAGGCCTAAATGCGTATAAGATACACATTACGATTAGATTAGATCATAATCGAATCAACTCGAAAATGCCTACCGAGCCTTGATACCCATCACTACCTCGATCATTTGTTGTTGTTGAATCTGCCAAAGCAGAGCAACGCATATTATCTTGGTAGGGTGCGGAGGGACAATCTTGGTCCCGCCTATCACGCTTGGGTTAGAGTAAGCTCAATTAGATTGAGCAAAACTAGTTAAACTCAATTGGATCGAGTAGAACTATAGGCATATTCCAATCGTTGGAACGATAGGTCAAGATCGCATTTACACTAAATCTTGGGCGATTTAGCCAAAGCTAACTCAAGGTCTTTTGTAAATGTGGGTCTTGATCCTATAAACAAGAGTTGCATAGAGATGTAATCGGTAATGTGTTACCCACCGATCATACTAAGTCTTGGGCGATTTAGCCAAAGCTAACTCAAGGCTTAATATGATGTGGATCTTGTCCCGCAAGAATTATAGCTAGTTTGTATGAATCTAGTAATGTGGTTTGACCACATCCATAACTCGATTCTACAAAAAAAATCCTATAATTCAGTGGGAGCATCATTTGATTAAAGGCTTAATTAAATGATAAAAGGAATATGATATTAATTTTCTGCATTGGATGTTGTAGATAACTATGTCGACAAACACAAACACTCTCTCTCTGCGATCTGTCCTTGATAAGGACAAGCTCAATGGAGCAAATTTCCTGGACTGGTACAGGAACTTGAGAATTGTTCTCACCCAAGAAAGGAAGTCATGCGTTGGAGCGGCCCATTAGGAGGCACCTCACTTGCCTCGCGGTGACAAAGATGCTTACAAGAAGCATCAAGATGATGCATTAGATGTGTCATGTCTTATGCTCGCGACCATGAACTCTGAGCTTCAGAAGCAACATGAGTTCATGAATGCTTATGATATGGTTGGACATCTTCGTCAACTATATCAAGGACAAGCTAGGCATGAGAGATATGAAGTCTCTAAGGCATTATTTGGGTCCAAGATGCAAGAAGGGACTCCCGTAGGTACATATGTACTCAAGATTATTGGGTACGTAGAAAACCTACAAAGGCTGGGATTCCCACTTGGCCAAGAGCTGGCCACTGACCTGATTTTGCAATCTTTGCCACAAGCCTTCAATCAATTTGTCATGAATTATAACATGAATGAAATTGATAAGCCATTGCCTGAAATGCTCAGCATGTTGAGAATCAGAGCTTAACCTTAAGAAGGTAAATCGACACCATTTTGATGGTGCGAAGAAGAAAGGCAAGGGCAAGCCTAAAGGTAAGGGAAAGTCCCAAGCCAAGGGCAAAGGCAAAGAACTTAAACCCAAAGGAGGGTGGCAGTAAGGGGCTTGCTTCCTTTGCAAGGAAGCGAGGACCTTAGCGTAGCTATGAGCATACGGAAGATCTTAAGAAGAAGAGAAGTGAGACTTCTACTTCAGGTATAAATGTTATAGAAGTCAATCTATCTATTTCTTCATCATGGGTATTAGATATCGGATGTGCATCTCACATTTGTACCAATGTGCAGGGGCTGAGAAATAGCAGGGCATTGACAAAGGGCGAGGTGGACCTACGAGTAGGCAATGGAGCAAGGGTTGCTGCTGTTGCTGTAGGAACTTATGATCTATCTCTGCCCTCTGGGCTTGTACTAGAATTAGATGAATGTTGTTATGTGCCTGCCTTAACTAAGAATATTATTTCAGTTTCTTGTTTGGACAAGAAAGGTTTTTCATTTATAATAAAGAACAAATATTGTTCAGTTTATTTAAATGATATGTTCTATTATAGTGCACCTCTAATGAACGGACTCTACTTTCTAGACTTAGAGAGCCCTATCTATAACATAAGTACCAAGAGGTTCAAGTCAAATGAGTTGAACCAAACCTATCTCTGGCATTGTCGCTTAGGTCACATAAATGAGAGTCGCTTATCTCAGCTCCATAAGGATGGGCTGCTCGACTCATTTGATTTTGAATCATATGAGACATGCGAGTCTTGCCTTTTAGGCAAGATGACCAAGACTCCCTTTAGTGGACATAGCGAAAGAGCAACAGATTTGTTAAGACTTATACATAGTGATGTATGTGGTCCTTTCAATGTTGCTGCTAGAGGTGGTTACAGGTACTTCATTACATTTACTGATGACTTCAGTAGATATGGTTATGTGTATCTTATGACACATAAATCAGAATTCTTTGAAAAGTTCAAAGAATTCAAGAATGAAGTACGAAACCAGCTTGGCAAGAGTATTAAGATACTTCGATCAGATCGAGGTGGAGAATACCTTAGCCATGAGTTTCGTGACTATCTAGCTGAGTGTGGGATTCTATCCCAACTCACTTCTCTTTGAACACCACAGTGGAATGGTGTATCCGAAAGGAGGAATCGTACCCTATTAGATATGGTACGATCTATGATGAGTCACACAGATCTTCCTATATCCTTTTGGGGATATGCTCTAGACACAGCAGCCTTTACCCTTAACCGTGTACCATCCAAGGCTATGATAAAGACACCATATACGATATGGACAGGGAGAAATCCCATGATGTCTTTTATGAGGATTTGGGGTTGTGAGGCTTACGTTCGACGGCAAGTCTCAGACAAACTGGGACCCAAATCCGATAGGTGCTATTTTGTTGGATATCCCAAGGATACAAAGGGATATTACTTCTACATTCCCAGTCAGCACAAAGTGTTTGTGGCAAAGACTGGAGTTTCTCTAGAAAGGGATTTTGTTTCTAGAAAAACTAGTGGGAGTACCTTCGATCTTGAAGAAATTCAAGATAAGGACCATAGCACTGAGGCCTTGATGGAGGTTGAACAGGAACCACAAAGTGTTGTGGGTGATGAGGTTATTGCACAAAAAGTTGTGGAACAACCACCTGTTCATGTAGACCTACCTCTTCGCAGATCTGATAGGGTACGTCGTTAGCCTGAGAGATATTCATTTCTCTTGTCTGACTATGATGACGTAATGCTCATTGAGAATGAGCCTACCTCCTATCAGGAAGTTGTGATGAGCCCAGATTTTGAGAAATGGCTAGAGGCCATGAGATCCGAGATGGAATCCATGTACACCAACCAAGTATGGGCTTTGGTTGATCCACCTGAAGGGGTCAAACCCATTGGGTGTAAGTGGGTCTTTAGGAGAAAGACTGACATGGATGGACTTACGCATACCTATAAGGGCCGATTGGTGGCTAAAGGTTTCAAGCAAATTCATGGTATTGACTATGATGAAACCTTTTCTCCAGTGGCGATGTTTAAGTCCATTCGGATCTTGCTTGCTATTGCAGCATACCACGATTATGAGATCTGGCAGATGAATGTCAAAACTGCATTTCTGAATGGAAACTTGCTCTAGGATGTGTACATGACACAACCTGAGGGTTTTGTAGATCCACACCATACTGGGAAGGTATGCAAGCTACAAAGGTCCATTTATGGGCTAAAGCAAGCTTCTTGGAGCTGGAATCTTCGATTCGATGATACGATCAAACAGTTTGGTTTCATCAAGAATGAAGATAAACCCTGTGTCTACAAGAGGGTTGATGGGAACACAGTTGTCTTCCTAGTATTGTATGTGGATGACATACTGCTCATTGGGAATGACATCCCTTCGCTACAGTCTGTGAAGACTTGGCTCGGGACGTGCTTCTCAATAAAAGACTTAGGTGAAGCAGCCTGTATTCTAGGCATCAAGATCTATAGAGATATATCTAAGAGATTGCTTAGCCTAAGTCAGAGTACATACATTGACACGGTATTACTTCGGTTTGCCATGCAGAATTCCAAGAAAGGACTTCTGCCGATGTCACATGGTGTGAGTCTTTCGAAGACTCAAAGTCCCTCTTCTAGAGAGGAGAGAGACCGCATGGATAAGATCCCTTACGCATCTGCTATAGGATCTATCATGTACGCCATGCTGTGTACTCGTCCTGATGTCTCGTATGCTTTGAACATGACGAGTAGATACCAGTCAGATACAGGTGAGCGTCACTGGGTAGCAGTCAAGAATATTCTTAAGTACTTGAGAAGGACTAAAGAATATTTCTTGATATTTAGAGGCGATGAGGAGCTAGCTGTAAAGGGTTACAGCGATGCCAGCTTCCAAACTGACCAGGATGATTATAGATCGCAGTCAAGGTTTGTGTTTTGCTTGAATGGTGGCGCTGTGAGCTGGAAGAGTTCGAAGCAGGACACAGTTGCTGATTCTACAACAGAAGCCGAGTATATCGCTGCATCTGAGGCAGCAAAGGAGGCAGTTTGGATCCGCAAGTTCATTACTGAGCTTGGGGTGGTTCCTAGCATTGCAGATCCCATAGAGCTCTATTGTGACAACAATGGAGCGATTGCACAGGCTAAGGAACCTCTCTCACACCAGCGGACCAAACACATACTATGGCGCTTCCATCTCATTCGAGAGATTATCGATAGAGGAGATGTGAAGATTTGCAGAGTACCCACAGAGGCTAACATCGCAGATCCCTTGACCAAGGCTTTGGCACAGAAAAAGCATGATGGTCACACTAGGTCATTGGGTATTAGATACTACGGTGATTGGCACTAGTGCTAGTGGGAGATTGTTAGTGAAAGCCCTAGAGCCAATCATATGATGATTGTTGTATGGACTTTATTGTATCATATTCCTATTTATAAGGCATGGTTATTATATTTACTTATATTGGTGCCAAATAACTAAATATAATAATGTCCTTGAGTAGTAGGTTCTTATCTATATCAATCGATTGGTTGAATCGATAATGAGATGATATAGAGAACACTACTCTTAATCATTCCTAGTCGAGTATTAACATTCAGGGACAATGTTAATGCGTAGAGACTAGCATGTAGGTCAACAAGATGACTTGATCTCACAAGTAATGGATATGAGATATCAAGTTGACACATGGGTATGCATTGGAGAATGTGTACTGAATGACCTGCCATGAGAAAGTATCGTGGATCGTTATATGAGTGTCATATACTTTCTCATGTGGCTATTAGTATGACTATTAGTCCTTAGACCTGAAGTCACCATGGTTCCCTACATAAGGAGTTGCATACTTTGGCTTCGTCAAACGTCACTCGTAAATGGGTGGACTATAAAGGCGATTACTAGGTATGTAACAAATTATGCGGAGGGATGTGAGTGATGTAGATGGGATCTATCCCTCCTATATGACGGGGGTGACATCGATATTCTTGATAGAGTAAGACCACGAAGTGCATGACCATGCCCAAATGAGTCAATATGAGATATTGAGCTCATTTGATTAGAGTGAGTTTACTTGGAGTTCAAGATTTAGATTGTACCAAGGATGACACGGTCTATGCCTCGATTGGTCAATCTAGATGTCAAGGATAGAGGGACATTGTCACATATTGTGAGAGTCACAATTAGTAGTCACAAAGGTGATGTTGGAGCTCAACATTCTTGTAACTTGGGTAGCAATGATGTGTTGCTAGATACCGCTCATTGCTTATGTTCCTAAATCGGTTTAGGGACATTGCCAATGTTACAAGAACCTATAGGGTCACACACATAAGAGCAATTAGATGGAGATTAGGTTCATATGATGAACCATGAGGATTAGGTTCATGGGATCAACCAAATTGGATTAAGAGTAATCCAAATTAGACTAATTGAGTTAGACTCAAGTTGATTCAAGTGTTGAATGAGTCTAATTTAGATTTGATTCATCAAATCAATTTAAATTAAATGAATAGAGATTCACTAAATTAAATTTACTTGAGTCAAGTGGTTAGATTTGATCAACCATGGGAGATTAGAGGTCAAGTTTGACTTGACTTGAGAGGGAAGATGAAAGGTCAAGTTTGACTTGACCAAATGCCATGTCATGATGATGACTTGGCATGGCCGGCCAATGATGATGCTCTACATCATCATTGACTTTGTCAATTGGTGCCACATCATGAGGGAGACCAAGGGTCATGGGAGTTACATGCATGCATGTAACCCCCTTCCTTGAAGTGGTCGGCCACTTTAGGGGTTTCAAAGTGGGAATTCATTTTGTGAGTTACTCATTCCATCATCTTCAACCTTGGATCATTTTCCTCTCAAGCTCTCTCCCTCTCCCAACCTCCTTGGCCGAAATTCCTAAAGGAGTGCTAGCACACTCTAAGACATTTTTCTCCACCTATTGCTTGTGTGGATACCATAGAGGAGTGTGCACTTGACATTCTCGAGTTCCGGCGAACTTTTGGACGAGCGGGATAAGCGAAGGGCATCGCTACGAGGGTAATGTTCTAACCTCTTAGATCTAAGGTAGATCTAGGGTTTTTGTAAGCACATACATGTTTTTATATTTTTATACTTCGCACGGATCCGTGGTCGGGGCTTCCGAGGTTTCCGCAACGCAAAAAGCGGTTTTTGCGGCTCGGAAAAAACCCAACAGACACGGTATTACTACGGTTTGCCATGCAAAATTACAAGAAGGGAATTCTGTCAATGTCACATGGTGTGAGTCTTTCGAAGACTCAAAGTCCCTCTTCTAGAGAGGAGAGAGACCGCATGGATAAGATCCCTTATACATCTGCTATAGGATCTATCATGTACGCCATGCTATGTACTCGTCTTGATGTCTAGTATGCTTTGAGCATGAAGAGTAGATACCAGTCAGATCAAGGTGAGCATCACTGGATAGAAGTCAAGAATATTCTTAAGTACTTAAGAAGGACTAAAGAATATTTCTTGATATTTGGAGGCGAAGAGGAGCTAGCTGTAAAGGGTTACAGCGATGTCAGCTTCCAAACTGACCAGGATTATTATAGATCACAGCCAGGGTTCGTGTTTTGCTTGAATGGTGGCGCTGTGAGCTAGAAGAGTTCGAAGGAGGGCACAATTGCTGATTCTACAACAGAAGCCGAGTATATCGCTGCATTAGAGGCAGCAAAGGAGGCAGTTTGGATTTGCAAGTTCATTACTAAGCTTGGGGTGGTTCCTAGCATAGCAGATCATATAGATCTCTATTGTGACAATAATGGAGCTATTGCGCAGGCTAAGGAACCTTGCTCATACCAGCGGACCAAACACATACTACGACGCTTCCATCTCATTCTAGAGATTATCGATAGAGGAGATGTGAAGATTTGCAGAGTACCCACAGAAGCTAACATCGCAGATCCCTTGACTAAGACTTTGCCACAGAAAAAGCATAATGGTCACACTAGGTCATTGGGTATTAGATACTACGGTATTGACACTAGTGCTAGTGGGAGATTGTTAGTGAAAGCCCTAGAGCCAATCATGTGATGATTGTTGTATGGACTTTATTGTATCATATTCCTATTTATAAAGGCATGGTTATTATATTTACTTGTATTGGTGCCAAATAACTAAGTATAATAATGTCCTTGAGTAGAAGGTTCTTATCTATATCAATCGATTGTTTGAATCGATAATGAGATGATATAGAGAACACTATCCTCTTAATCATTCCTAGTCAAGTGTTAACATTCAGGGACAATGTTAATGCGTAGAGACTAGCATGTAGGTCAACACGATGACTTGATCTCACAAGTCATGGATATGAGATATCAAGTTGACACATGGGTATGCATTGGAGAATGTATACTGAACGACCCGCCATGAGAAAGTATCATGGATCATTATATGAGTGTCATATACTTTCTCATGTGACTATTTGTGTGACTATTAGTCCTTGGACCTGAAGTCACCATTGTTCCCTACATAAGAAGTTGCATACTTTGGCTTCATCAAACGTCACCCGTAAATGGGTGGACTATAAAGGCGATTATAGGGTATGTAAAAAATTATGCGGAGGGATGTGAGTGATGTAGATGGGATCTATCCCTCCTATATGACGGGAGTGACATCGTTATTCTTGATAGAGTGAGACCACGAAGTGCATGGCCATGCCTAAATGAGTCAATATGAGATATTGAGCTCATTTGATTAGAGTGAGTCTACTTGGAGTTCAAGATTTAGATTGTACCGAGGATGACATGGTCTATGCCTCAATTGGTCAATCTAGATGTCAAGGATAGAGGAAAATTATCACATATTGTGAGAGTCACAATTAGTAGTCACAAAAGTGATGTTGGATCTCAAATTGGATTAAGAGGATTAGGATCATGGGATGAATCAAATTGGATTAAGAGTAATCCAAATTAGACTAATTGAGTTAGACTCAATTTGATTCAAGTGTTGAATGAGTCTAATTTTGTTTTGATTCATTGATTAAATTTAAATTAATGAATAGAGGTTCATTAAATCAAATTGACTTGAATCAAGTGGTTAGATTTGACCAACCATGGGAGATAAGAGGTCAAGTTTGACTTGACTTGAGAGGGAAGATGAATGGTCAATTTTGACTTAACCAATTGCCATGTCATGGTGACTTCGCATGGGGGCTGGCTAATGATGATGTTCTACATCATCATGGACTTATCATGGGTTGCCACCTCATGAGGGAGACCAAGAGCCATTGGCTCTTGGAGTTACATGCATGCTTGTAACCCCCCCTCCCCCCCTTCCATGAAGTGGTCGACCACTTTGATGGTGAGCATTAGGGTGAAGTTATTTGTGTGTAATTTCATCATCTTCTTCCTTCTCTCTCCTTCTTCTTCTCTCCCAATCCTCCATTGCCGAGACCTTCAAGGAGTGCTAGCATACTCTAGATTATCTTTTCTCCACCTATTGCTTGTGTCGATAGCAATAGAGGAGTGTACACTTGACACTCTCAAGTTCCGACAATCCATTTGGACGAGCGAGATAAGCAAAGGGCATCGCTTCAAGGGTAATTTCTTATCATGTAGATCTAGAATAGATCTAAAGGTATTAAACACATACATGTAGTTTTTATTTTTTATACTTCGCATGGATCCATGGCCGGGCTTCTAAGGTTTTCGCAACGCAAAAAGTAGTTTTTGCGGCTCGGAAAGTCCAACAGTAATTCATGACAAATTGATTGTAGCTTTGTGATAAAGATTGCAAGATCAAGTCAGTGGCCAGCTCTTGGCCAAGTAGGAATCCTAACCTCTGTAGGTTTTTTATGTATTCAATCATCTTGAGTACATATGGACCTACGGGAGTCCCATCTTGCATATTGGACTGAAACAGTGCCTTAGGGATCTCATATCTCTCGTGCCTTGCTTGTCCTTGATATAGTTGACGAACATGTTCAACTATATCGAAAGCATTCATGAACTCGTGTTGCTTCTAAAGCTCAGAGTTCATGGTCACGAGCATGAGACATGACACATCTAATGCATCATCTTAATGCTTCTTGTAAGCATCTCGGTCAGTGTTGGGTTTTCTGAGCCGCAAAAACCATTTTTTGCATTACAGAAACCTCGGAAGCCCGGCCACAGATCCGTGCAAAGATATAAAATAAAACTACATGTATGTGTTATGAAAAACCTAGATCTACCATAGATCTAAATGGTGAGAGCATTACCCTCGTAGCGACGCCCTTCGCTTATCCTACTCGTCCAAACACTTTGCCAGATCTCGAAGAGTGTCAAGTGCACACTCCTCTACAAGTATCCACACGAACAAATGGTGGAGAAGAAACCTTAGAGTGTGCTAGCCCTTTGAGAGTTTCGGCCAAAGAGAGGATTGGAAGAGAGAGCTTGAGAGGAAGTCCCAAGGAAGAAGAAGATGGAGTTACCACAAAATGAATTGCCTTTATCAAGTGGAGTGGTCGGCCACTTCATATCTTGGGGGGTTACATGCATGCATGTAACTCCAAGAGCCAATGGCTCTTGGTCTCCCTCATGAGGTGGCACCACATGATAAGTCAATGTGGCCGGCCCCCATGCCATGTCACCATGACATGGCAATTGGTCAAGTCAAAATTGACCATTCATCTTCTCTCACAAGTCAAGTCAAACTTGACCTCTTATCTCCCATGGTTGATCAAATCTAACCACTTGATTCAAGTCAATTTGATTTAATGAACCTCTATTCATTAATTTAAATTGACTCAATGAATCAAATCTAAATTAGACTCATTCAACACTTGAATCAACTTGAGTCTAACTCAATTAGTCTAATTTGGATTACTCTTAATCCAATTTGGTTCATCCCATGAACCTACTCCTCAAGGTTCATCATATGAACCTAATCTCTATCTAATTGCCCTTTGTGTGTGACCCTATAGGTTCTTGTAACGTTGGCAATGTCTCTAAACCGATTTAGGAACATAAGCAATGAGCGGTATGTAGCAACACATCATTGCTACCCAAGTTACAAGAATGTTGAGCTCCAACATCACCTTTGTGACTACTAATTGTGACTCTCACAATATGTGACAATGTCCCTCTATCCTTGACATCTAGATTGACCAATTGAGGCATAGACTGTGTCATCCTCGGTATAATCTATATCTTGAACTCCAAGTAGACTCACTCTAATCAAATGAGTTCAATATCTCATATTGACTCATTTAGGCATGGTCATGCACTTCGTGGTCTCACTCTATCAAGAATAACGATGTCACTCCCGTCATATAGGAGGGATAGATCCCATCTACATCACTCACATCTCTCCACATAATTTGTTACATACCTAGTAATCAACTTTATAGTCCACCCATTTACGGGTGACGTTTGACGAAGCCAAAGCATGCAACTCCTTATGTAGGGAACCATGGTGACTTCAGGTCTATGGACTAATAGTCATACTAATAGCCACATGAGAAAGTATATGACACTCATATAACGATCCATGATACTTTTTCATGACGGGTCATTCAGTATACATTCTCCAATGCATACCCATGTGTCAACTTGATATCTCATATCCATCACTTGTGAGATCAAGTCATCGTGTTGACCTACATGCTAGTCTCTACGCATTAACATTGTCCCTGAATGTTAATACTTGACTAGGAATGATTAAGAGTAGTGTTCTCTATATCATCTAATTATCGATTCAACCAATCGAATGATATAGATAATAAGAACCTTCTACTCAAGGACGTTATTATACTTAGTTTATTTGGCACCAATACAAGTAAATATAATAATCATTCCTTTATGAATAGGAATATGATACAATAAAGTCCATACAATAATCATCACATGATTGGCTCTAGGGCTTTCACTAACAATCTTCCACTAGCACTAGTGTCAATCACCGTAGTATCTATTACCCAATGACCTAGTGTGACCATCATCCTTTTTATGTGCCAAAGCCTTGATCAAGGGATCTGCGATGTTAGCCTCTGTGGGTACTCTGCAAATCTTCACATCTCCTCTATCGATAATCTCTCGAATGAGATGGAAGCGCCGTAGTATGTGTTTGGTCTGCTGGTGTGAGCGAGGTACCTTAGCCTGTGCAATCGCTCCATTGTTGTCACAATAGAGCTCTATAGGATCTGCTATGTTAGGAACCACCCCAAGCTCAGTAATGAACTTGCGGATCCAAACTGCCTCCTTTGCTGCCTCAGATGCAGTGATATACTCAGCTTCTGTTGTAGAATCAACAACTATGTCCTTCTTCGAACTCTTCCAGCTCACAATGCCACCATTCAAGCAAAACACGAACCCTGACTATGATCTATAATCATCTTGGTCAGTTTGGAAGCTGGCATCACTGTAACCCTTTACAGCTAGCTCCTCATCGACTCCAAATATCAAGAAATATTCTTTAGTCCTTCTCAAGTACTTAAGAATATTCTCGACTGTTATCCAGTGACGCTCACCTTGATCTGACTGGTATCTACTCATCATGCTCAAAGCATACTAGACATCAGGACGAGAACATAGCATGACGTACATGATAGATCCTATAGCAGATGCATAAGGGATCTTATCCATGCGGTCTCTCTCCTCTCTAGAAGAGGGACTTTGAGTCTTCGAAAGACTCACACCATGTGACATTGACAGAAGTCCTTTCTTGGAATTCTACATGGCAAACCGTAGTAATACCGTGTCAATGTATGTACTCTAACCTAGGCCAAGTAATCTCTTAGATCTATCTCTATAGATCTTGATGGCTAGAATATAGGCTACTTCACCTAAGTCTTTCATTGAGAAGCACATCCCCAGCCAAGTCTTCACAGACTATAGCGAAGGGATGTCATTCCCAATGAGTAGTATGTCAACCACATACAATATAAGGAAGAAAACTGTGTTCCCATTAACCCTCTTATAGACACAGGGTTCATCTTCATTCTTAATGAAACTAAACTGTTTGATCTCATCATCGAATCGAAGATTCCAGCTCTGAGAAGCTTGCTTTAGCCCAAAAATGGACATTTACAGCTTGCATACTTTCCCAGTATGCTGTGGATCTACAAAACCCTCAGGTTGTATCATGTACACATCCTCGAGCAAGTTTCCATTCAGAAATGCATTTTTGACATCCATTTGCTAGATCTCATAATCGTGGTATGCTGCAATAGCAAGCATGATCCGAATGGACTTAAACATCGCCATTGGAGAAAAAGTTTCATCATAGTCAATACCATGAATTTGCTTGAAACCTTTAGCCACCAATCGGCCCTTATAGGTATGTGTAAGTCCATCAATGTCAGTCTTTCTCTTAAAGACCCACTTACACCCAATGGGTTTGACCCCTTCAGGTGGATCAACCAAAGTCCATACTTGGTTGGTGTATATGGATTCCATCTCGGATCTTATGGCCTCTAGCCATTTCTCAGAGTCTGGGCTCATCACAGCTTCCTAATTAGAGGTAGACTCATTCTCAATGAGCATAACGTCATCATGGTCAGATAAGAGAAATGAGTATCTCTTAGGCTGACGATGTACCCTATCAGACCTGCGAAGAGGTAGGTCTACCTGAACAGGTGGTTGTTCCACAACTCTTTGTGCAACAACCTCATCACCCACAACACTTTGTGGTTCCTGTTCAATCTCCATCAAGGCCTCAGTGCTATGGTCCTTATCTTGAATTTCTTCAAGATCGAACGTACTCCCACTAGTTTTTCTAGAAACAAAATCTCTTTTTAGAAAAACCCTAGTCTTTGCCACAAACACTTTGTGCTGACTGGGAATGTAGAAGTAATATCCCTTTGTATCCTTGGGATATCCAACAAAATATCACCTATTGGATTTGGATCCCAGTTTATCTGAGACTTGACGTCGAATGTAAGCCTCACAACCCCAAATCATCATGAAAGACATCTTGGAATTTCTCCCTGTCCATATCGTATATGGTGTCTTTATCACAACCTTGGATGCTACACGGTTAAGTGTGAAGGCTGCTGTGTATAGAGTATATCCCCAAAAGGATATAGGAAGATCTGTGTGACTCATCATAGATCGTACCATATCTAATAGGGTATGATTCCTCCTTTCAGATACACCATTCCACTGTGGTGTTCCAGGAGGAGTGAGTTGGGATAGAATCTCACACTCAACTAGATAGTCACGAAACTCATGGCTAAGGTATTCACCACCTCGATCTGATCGAAGTATCTTAATACTCTTGCCAAGCTGGTTTTGTAATTCTTTGAACTTTTCAAAGGATTCTGATTTATGTGTCATGAGATACACATAACTATATCTATTGAAGTCATCAGTAAATGTAATGAAGTATCTGTAACCACCTCTAGCAGCAACATTGAAAGGGCCACATATATCACTATGTATAAGTCCTAACAAGTCTGTTGCTCTTTCGCTGTGTCCACTAAAGGGAGTCTTGGTCATCTTGCCTAAAAGGCAAGACTCGCATGTCTCATATGATTCAAAACAAAATAAGTCTAGCAGCCCATCCTTATGGAGCTGAGATAAGCAACTCTCATTTATGTGACCTAAGCGACAAAGCCAGAGATAGGTTTGGTTCAACTCATTTGACTTGAACCTTTTGGTACTTATGTTATAGATAGGGCTCTCTAAGTCTAGAAAGTAGAGTCCATTCATTAGAGGTGCACTACAATAGAACATATCATTTAAATAAACTGAACAACATTTGTTCTTTATTATAAATGTAAATCCTTTCTTGTCCAAACAAGATATCGAAATTATATTCTTAGTTAAAGCAGACACATAACAACATTCATCTAATTCTAGTACAAGCCCAGAGGGCTGAGATAGATCATAAGTTCCTACAGCAACAACAGCAACCCTTGCTCTATTGCCTACTCGTAGGTCCACCTCGCCCTTTATTAATGCCCTGCTATTTCTCAGCGCCTGCACATTGGTACAAATATGAGATGCACATCCGGTATCTAATACCCATGATGAAGAAATAGATAGATTGAATTCTATAACATTTATACCTGAAATAGAAGTCTCTTCTTCTTAAGATCTTCCAGGTAAGCTTTGCGGTTGCACTTCCAGTGTCCAACTTCCTTGCAGTGGAAGCAAGCCCCTTCCTTGGCCACCCCTCCATTGGGTTTAAGTTCTTTACCTTTGCCCTTGGCTTGAGACTTTCCCTTAACTTTAGGCTTACCCTTGCCTTTCTTCTTTTGCACCATCAAAATGGAGTCAGATTTTCCCTTCTTAAGGTTGAGCTCAGAAGTTCTCAATATGCTGAGCATCTCAGGCAGTGGATTATCAATTTCATTCATGTTGTAATTCAAAACAAATTGATTGTAGCTTTGTGGCAAAGACAGCAAGATCAAGTCAGTGGCCAACTCTTGGCCAAGGGGAAATCCCAATCTCTGTAGTTTTTCTACGTACCCAATCATCTTGAGTACATATGGACCTACGGGAGTCCCATCTTGCATTTTGGACCCAAACAATGCCTTAAAGACTTCATATCTCTCGTGCCTTGCTTGTCCTTGATATAGTTGACGGAGATGTTCAACCATATCATGAGCATTCATGAACTCGTGTTGCTTCTGAAGCTCAGAGTTCATGGTTGTGAGCATTAGACATGACACATCTAATGCATCATCTTGATACTTCTTGTAAGCATCTTTGTCAGCTCGCAAGGCAGTGGCAGGAGGTGCCTCTGGAATGGGATGCTCCAGGATGTACAGTTTTCTTTCTTGGGTGAGAACGATTCTCAGGTTTCTGTACCAGTCCAGGAAATTTGCTCCATTGAGCTTGTCCTTCTCAAGGATAGAACGCAAGGAGAGAGTGTTCGTGTTTGTCGACATGGTTATCTACAACATACATAATGCAGAAAATTAATATCATATTCCTTTTATCATTTAATTAGGCCTTTAATCAAATGATACTCCCACTGAATTATAGAAATTTGGTAGAATCGAGTTATGGATGTTGTCAAACCACATTACTATACTCATACAAACTAGCTATAATTCCTACGGGACAAGATCCACGTCAAACTAAGCCTTGAGTTAGCTTTGGCTAAATCGCCCAAGACTTAGTATGATCAGTGGGTAACACATTACCGATTACATCACTATGCAACTCTTGTTTATAGGATCAAGACCCACATTTACAAAAGATCTTGAGTTAGCTATGGCTAAATCGCCCAAGATTTAGTGTAAATGTGATCTTATCCTATCTTTCCAACGGTTGGAATATGTCTATAGTTCTACTCGATCCAATTGAGTTAACTAGTTTTACTCAATCTAATTGAGCTTACTTTAACCCAAGCCGTGATAGGCGGGACCAAGATTGTCCCTCCGCACCCTACCAAGATAATATACGTTGCTCTGCTTTGGCAGATTCAACAACTACAAATGATCGAGGTAGTGATGGGTATCAAAGACTTGGTAGGCATTTTTCGAGTTGATTCGATTAAGATCTAATTTTATCGTAATGTGTATCATATACGTATTGAGGTCTTTATTATCCTACACTAGCATGCATCAAATACATACAAGCATTATTCTAGCATGCACCATATACATACAAGAAAAATATCCTAGCATGCATCATATACATACAAGCATTATTCTACTAGCATGCATCACATACATACAAGCATTATTCTACTAGCATGCATCACATACATACAAATATATATATATATATATATATATATATATATATATATATATATATATATATATATATATATATATATATATATATATATATATATATATATATATATATATATATATATATAACATATATACATATATATAAATTAATTGTGATTAGGTCATGACCCTACTACGATCTTCTCAAGCCAATGAGAAGATCGGACGGTCAACCTAGGGTAGCGACTTCTCCAAGTGTCTCCTTTGACCGCCATGTGTCGTCGGCACCCTTCTCATAACTCCGTCTAGAAGTGGACCTTCCACCTCTCCATTTTGTACATTACGACCGCCATGTGTCGTCGGCACCCTTCTCGTAACTCCGTCTAGAAGTGGACCTTCCACCTCTCCATTTTGTACATTACAAACATGAAACTCGAGTTATATTCGAGTCTAAAACTATTTACAACTAGAATATTACAAGAAGAGGTATGACGCGTAGGTCGCATACCCTATACAACAAGCACAATCACAAAAACGGCACGCATACCGTATTATGAAATACAATACATTAACATCCAATCATATTGGGGTTCTTGGGCCATGACTATCATAAAATTATACATAATACTAAATTATGTATTTTACAGAAAATTTCTATAATTTTTCCTATTTTTTTCAATTTTATGAGTCACCTCTCCGTAACGGTCCCGCTAAGCGGTTTCCAGGCACGATCGCGGGACAAGACCCCTTTCGGGGATAAAGGCAGTGCCTCTACTCGCAAAAATAAACTTTGTGAGTATCCCTACTAGATCTTACAGTGACTTAAGTCACTATCCCAAAAATCTAAAGCGAGAACTCGCTGTTTCGGAGAGTTTTTCTCGACGGTTGAAGCCTACAAGTGTCCCAACACTTGTTGCTTCGACTCTTTGAGAAAAATACCCAAAAATTCTTTAAAAATAGGAAATTTACAGAAACTTAAAAATCTGTAATTTTTATATCTAATACAAAAACTACAAATATGAAACACATACAAGCTTCGCACGTGGCTCTTATAACACTGTTGGGATTTTCCAAGATGCAAAAACCATTATTTTGCATTGCGGAAACCTCGGAAGCCCGGACACGGATCCGTGCGAAGGTATAAAATAAAACTACATGTATGTGTTATGAAAAATCTAGATCTACCATAGATCTAAATGGTGAGAACATTACCCTCATAGCGATGTCCTTCGCTTATCCCGCTCGTCAAAATGCTTTGCCGGACCTCGAAGAGTGTCAAGTGCACACTCCTCTATAAGTATCCACACGAACAAATGGTGGAGAAGAAACCTTAGAGTGTGCTAGCACCCTTGAGAGTTTCGGTCAGAGAGAGGATTGGAAGAGAGAGCTTGAGAGGAAGTCCCAAAGAAGAAGAAGATGGAGTTACCACAAAATGAATTGCCTTTATCAAGTGGAGTGGCCGGCCACTTCATATCTTGGGGGGTTACATGCATGCATGTAACTCCAAGAGCCAATGACTCTTGGTCTCCCTCATGAGGTGGCACCACATGATAAGTCAATGATGATGTAGAATATCATCATTGGTCGGCCCCCATGCCATGTCACCATGACATGACAATTGGTCAAGTCAAAATTGACCATTCATCTTCCCTCTCAAGTCAAGTCAAACTTGATCTCTTATCTCCCATGGTTGATCAAATCTAACCACTTGATTCAAGTCAATTTGATTTAATGAATATCTATTCATTAATTTAAATTGACTCAATGAATCAAATCTAAATTAGACTCATTCAATACTTGAATCAACTTGAGTCTAACTCAATTAGTCTAATTTGGATTACTCTTAATCCAATTTGGTTCATCCCATGAACCTACTCTTCATGGTTCATCATATGAGCCTAATCTCCATCTAATTGCCCTTTGTGTGTGACCCTATAGGTTCTTGTAACGTTGGCAATGTCCCTAAACTGATTTAGGAACATAAGCAATGAGCGGTATCTAGCAACACATCATTGCTACTCAAGTTACAAGAATGTTGAGCTCCAACATCACATTTGTGACTACTAATTGTGACTCTCACAATATGTGACAATGTTCCTCTATCCTTGACATCTAGATTGACCAATTGAGGCATAGACCATGTCATCCTCGGTACAATCTATATCTTGAACTCTATGTAGACTAACTCTAATCAAATGAGCTCAATATCTCATATTGACTCATTAGGGCATGGCCATGCACTTCGTGGCTCACTCTATCAAGAATAACGATGTCACTCCCGTCATATAGGAGGGATAGATCTCATCTACATCACTCGCATCCCTCCGCATAATTTGTTACATACCCAGTAATCGCCTTTATAGTCCACCCATTTATGGGTGACGTTTGACGAAGCCAAAGTATGCAACTCCTTATGTAGGGAACCATGGTGTCTTCAGGTCTAAGGACTAATAGTTATACTAACGATCCATGATACTTTCTCATGGCGGGTCATTCATTATACATTCTCCAATGCATACCCATGTGTCAACTTGATATCTCATATCCATGACTTGTGAGATCAAGTCATCGTGTTGACCTACATGCTAGTCTCTATGCATTAACATTGTCCCTGATTGTTAATACTTGACTATGAATGATTAAGAGTAGTGTTTTCTATATCATCTCATTATCGATTCAATCAATCGATTGATATAGATAAGAACCTTCTACTCAAGGACGTTATTATACTTAGTTTATTTGGCACAAATACAAGTAAATATAATAATCATGCCTTTATGAATAGAAATATGATACAATAAAGTTCATACAACAATCATCACATGATTGACTCTAGGGCTTTCACTAACAGTTAGTTTGCGAGGTAGTGACAGAAGGTGCCTCTGGAATAGGCTGCTCCAGGATGTACAATTTTCTTTCTTTGGTGAGAACGATTCTCACATTCCTATACCAGTCCAGGAAATTAGCTCCATTTAGCTTGTCCTTCTCAAGGACAGAACGCAGGGAGAGAGTGTTTATGTTTGTCGATATGGTAATCTACAACATACATAATGCAGAAAATTAATATCATATTCTATTTATCATTTAATTAGGCCTTTAATCAAATGATGCTCCCACTGAATTATAGGACTTTTGTAGAATCGAGTCATGGATGTGGTCAAACCACATTACTAGATTCATACAAACTAGTTATAATTCTCGCGGGACAAGATCCACATCATACTACGTCTTGAGTTAGCTTTGGTAAAATCGCCCAAGACTTAGTTGTTGGACATTCTGAGCTGCAAAAATCGCTTTTTGCATTGCAGAAACCTCGGAAACCCGGCCACGGATTTGTGCAAAGTATAACAAAACAAATTCATGTATCTATTTAAGGAAACCTAGATCTACCTTAGATCTACAAGATGAGAGTGTTACCCTCGTAGCGACGCCATTCGCTTATCCCGCTCGTCTAAAAGCTTTGCCAGATCTCGAAGAGTGTCAAATGTACACTCCTCTATTGGTATCCACATGGATAAATGGTGGAGAAGACACCTTAGAGTGTGCTAGCACTCTTGATGTCCATGGCAAGATGAGGAAAGGGAGAGAGCAAGAAGGAGAGCACCAAGGAAGAAGATGATGGAGTTACCACAAAATCAAAATATTGGCCGGCCACTTCATTTAGGTGGGGGTTACATGCATGCATGTAACTCCAAGAGCTAATGGCTCTTGGTCTCTCTCATGAGGTTGTTAGTAATATATGAGAGATGTCCTAAGGCAATCGCCTTATGTATGAACCATTTATATGATAAATAAAGATTCACTATTTGAGTATACATGTTTCATGTATTTGATTGGATCTTAAACTTATTTACTGAATGTCCAAGATACGATTCACAGCATGAGAGAATTTGTGATTGGATCACAACTAGTGAGTATCTCTACATGTGTAATTGTGATGTATCAGAATTATCCCTAGTCGATGAATTGATGGATTTGGACACCATCAATTCTGTCGAGACTAGCACGAGGTATACTCCTTGGTGTATCCAAGCAGCTGATTCTCACTGGCTGGAGACATTGTGATGTCTGGAGTTGACCGTGGATGCTAGTTATGGTAAATAGTTCATCGGAGTGACCAGCCGTAAGACTTCATATGGTTCTCTGCATATATTGATATGTCAATGAAGTTCTTACTGTAGCTTAAGTGCGATGTTCCTTTGACTTGCGGTATTCAAGTCATCTTGATCATTGAGACTTATGCTTTGACATCTTAAGCAAGCATCTCTAAGGAGATGTGGACCCGGGATGATTGGGTATAAGTCGAAGTGATCGAAGGTGTTTGAATAGCCTATAAAGGATTCACCACTCCTTGCGAGGAGAAGTATACCCACGGCCTCTCGTCGGATTGTTACTAAAGTCTTTGGCCAAAGCATTACATGTTTAGAGTAAGGTACTCTTCGATACATGTGCAGTAACTAGAATCCGTAGGACGAGGAAATGATACTTGGGCTAGGTGTAACATAGTCAGCCTAATGGGGACTGACACTATAGACCATGTCCTGAACCAAGTGGGTATAAGATGAGTGAAGGGAATGGGGCACGATTCATTCGAGCTGCTGAAGGGTTTCAGAAATAGTTCTGGATCAACCGTTGATCTTTTCGGTTAATTGGGGATCATGATGTACTACTAGGTGCCACTCATGATCGTTCTATAATTAATGGTTAATTATAGACGGCCAACATAAATCGAGAACCTATTTGGTCACACGCACAACGAGCGTAATCCGAAGGATTTAAAACGAGCTTGAGAATGAGATTCTCAGACCGAGAGAAACTAGGTTTGGTTGGACCAAACAAGAAGCGAGCATGAAAAGGTTGTGTCATGTACACATCCTCGAATCGAAGATTCCAGCTCCGAGAAGCTTGCTTTAGCTCATAAATGGACCTTTGCAGCTTGCATACTTTCCCAGTATGCTGTGGATCTACAAAACCCTCAGGTTGTGTCTGTTGGGTTTCCGGCACCGCGGCGTGTGTGTGTTCGATCATGTTTCGTAAACATGAACACAGCGGAAGCAATAAAATAATAAATACTCCTATTTATTACAACACACACAACACACGCATGCATATTACAACAAATGTAGACATAACCGTAAATTAAAATTTGCAATAAAAGAAATTTATCTACGTTATACCTTTCGTATGACGTGTAGCGGGAACGACATCAACCGGAACGATCCTCGTAAGAATCGTCTCTATCCGTATCCACGCCGAGCTCCTCGGGATGACTTCGCTAAGTCACGAGCTTCGTCTTCGTACGGGTTACTAGCCTCGTGTTGAAGACGACGTGATCGAGAGATGATCACGATCCGAATCCAAATTCGGATCCTAAATCGAGTTCTCAAAACGTGCTTCTCCGGAGAGGTATTCGTCAACCGTTTGACGAATCCTTCGTCCTCCACCTCAGAGGATTACCGGAGATCAAATCCCCGGTAAGTTATCCGCTGTCGGAGCACTAACCGTCGTCCAAACGACGCTCCGATAACAAAGAAACAAGCTGTCCAGAAAAACTGGACAGCTTTTGGTGGAGGAATAGAGGTCGGCCAAAGGAGATGTGGAGCTCACCTTATCACCGAACCCACAAGAGATCACCGGAGGGTCGCCGGAGCATCGCCGGCTGAAGCTTGGATGCCGGCGGCAAGGAGGTGGCAGCAGCTCCATGAAGTTGGGCGGCAACACCATGTTGGGCGGCAACAACAAAAGGGGGCTAGGGTTGGGCGGCCAAAACTTCATTAGGGTTTTTGGGTTAGGGTTTAACCCCTATTTTATAGAGAACTAATTCTCTTAATGGTTAATGGATCATATCCATAAATCCCGTTAACCCGCTCCATTAAGATAAGTTAAAATAAACCAAACCATGATGGTTTATTTTAAGTTAAAACGAACCGAACCAACTTTTGGTTCATTCGTTTAAAATAAACCAAACCCTTTGGTTTATTCTTATCCATTGGATTAGAACCAAACCATTTTGGTCCATCCATTATGTCTTCATAAGACACGGCCCATCCACGCTTCCATTGCGACTGAAACAATTTCATGCTCGCTTTATGTTTGGTCCAACCAAACATAGTTTCTCTCGGTCTGAGAATCTCATTCTCAAGCTCGTTTTAAATCCTTTGGATTACACTCATTGTGCGTGTGACCAAATAGGTTCTCGGTTTATGTTGGCCATCTATAATTAACCATTAATTATAGAATGATCATGAGTGGCACCTAGTAGTACATCATGATCCCCAATTAACCGAAAAGATCAACGGTTGATCCAGAACTATTTCTGAAACCCTTCAGTATCTCGAATGAATCGTGCCCCATTCCCTTCACTCATCTTATACCCACTTGGTTAAGGACATGGTCTATTGTGTCAGTCCCCACTAGGCTGACTACGTCACACCTAGCCCAGGTATCATTTCCTCGTCCTACGGATTCTAGTTACTCCACATGTATCGAAGAGTACCTTACTCTAAACATGTAATGCTTTGGCCAAAGACTTTAGTAACAATCCGACGAGAGGCCATGGGTATACATCTCCTCGCAAGGAGTGGTGAATCCTTTATAGGCTATTCAAACACCTTCGATCACTTCGACTTATACCCAATCATCCCGGGTCCACATCTCCTCGGAGATGTTTGCTTAAGATGTCAAAGCATAAGTCTCCATGATCAAGATGACTTGAATACCGCAAGTCAAAGGAACATCGCACTTAAGCCACAGTAAGAACTTCATTGACATATCTATATATGCAGAGAACCATATGAAATCTTACGGCTGGTCACTCCAATGAACTAGTTACCATAACTAGCATCCACGATTAACTCCGGACATCACTATGTCTCCAGCCAGTGAGAATCAGCTGCTTGGATACACCTAGGAGTATACCTCGTGCTAGTCTCGACAGAATTGATGGTGTCCAAATCCATCAATTCATCGACTAGGGATAATTCCGATACATCACAATTACACATGTAGAGATACTCACTAGTTGTGATCCAATCACAAATTCTCTCATCTTGTGAATCGTATCGTGGACATTCAGTAAATGAGTTTAAGATCCAATCAAATACATAAAACATGTATACTCAAATAGTGAATCTTCATTTATCATATAAATGGTTCATACATAAGGCGATTGCCTTAGGACATCTCTCATATATTACTAACAGTGTCATGTACACATCCTCGAGTAAGTTTTCATTCAGAAACGTGATTTTTACATTCATCTGCCAGATCTCATAATCGTGGTATGCTATAATAGCAAGCATGATCTGAATGGACTTAAACATCACCACTGGAGAAAAGGTTTCATTATCGTCAATACCATGAATTTGTTTGAAACCTTTAGCCACCAATCGACCCTTATAGGTATGCATAAGTCCATCTATGTCAGTCTTTCTATTAAAGACGCACTTACACCCATTGGGTTTGACCCCTTTAGGTGGATCAACTAAAGTCCATACTTGGTTGGTGTACAAGGATTCCATCTCGGATCTCATGGCCTCTAGCCATTTCTCAGAGACTGGGCTCATCACAACTTTCTGATAGGAGGTAGGCTCATTCTCAATGAGCATGATGTCATCATGGTCAGACAAGAGAAATGAGTATCTCTCAGGTTGACGACGTACCCTATCAGACCTGCGAAGAGGTAGGTCTACCTGAATAGGTGGTTGTTCCACAACTCTTTGTGGAACAATCTCATCACCCACAACACTTTGTGATTCCTATTCAACCTCCATCAAGGCCTCAGTGCTTTGGTCCTTCTCTTGAATTTTTTCAAGATCGAACGTACTTCCACTAGTTTTTCTAGAAACAAAATCCCTTTCTAGAAAAACCCCAGTCTTTGCCACAAACACTTTGTGCTGACTAGGAATGTAGAAGTAATATCCATTCGTGTCCTTGGGATATCCAACAAAATAGCACTTATCAGATTTGGGTCCCAGTTTGTCTGAGACTTGACGTCGAACGTAAACCTCACAACCCCAAATCCTCATGAAAGACATCTTGGGATTTCTCCTTATCCATATCGTATATGGTGTCTTTATCACAGCCTTGGATGGTACACGGTTAAGGGTGAAGTTTGCTATGTCTAGAGCATATCCCCAAAAGGATATAGGAAGATCTGTGTGACTCATCATAGATCGTACCATATCTAATAGGGTACGATTCCTCCTTTCGGACACACCATTCCACTGTGGTGTTCCAGGAGAAGTGAGTTGGGATAGAATCCCATACTCAGCTAGATAGTCACGAAACTCATGGCTAAGGTATTCACCACCTCGATCTGATCGAAGTATCTTAATACTCTTGTCAAGCAGGTTTTGTACTTCATTCTTGAATTCTTTGAACTTTTCAAAGGATTCTGATTTATGTGTCATGAGATACACATAACCATATCTACTGAAGTCATCAGTAAATGTAATGAAGTACCTGTAACCACCTCTAGCAGCAACATTGAACGGGTCACATACATCACTATGTATAAGTCCTAACAAATCTGTTGCTCTTTCGCTGTGTCCACTAAAGGGAGTCTTGGTCATCTTGCCTAAAAGGCAAGACTCGCATGTCTCATATGATTCAAAATCAAATGAGTCCAGCAGCCCATCCTTATGGAGCTGGGATAAGCGACTCTCATTTATGTGACCTAAGCGACAATATAGAGATAGGTTTGGTTCAACTCATTTGACTTGAACCTTTTGGTACTTATGTTATAGATGGGGCTCTCTAAGTCTAGAAAGTAGAGTCTGTTCATTAGAGGTGCACTACAATAGAACATATCAGTTAAATAAACTGAACAATATTTTTTCTTTATTATAAATGTAAATCCTTTCTTGTCCAAACAAGAAATCAAAATTATGTTCTTAGTTAAAGCAGTCACATAACAACATTCATATAGTTCTAGTACAAGCCCAGTGGGCAGAGATAGATCATAAGTTCCTACAGCAACAGCAGCAACTCTTGCTCCATTTCCTACTCGTAGGTCCACCTCACCCTTTGTCAATGCCCTGCTATTTCTCAGTGTCTGCACATTGGTACAAATGTGAGATGCACATCCGGTATCTAATACCCATGATGAAGAAATAGATAGATTGACTTCTATAACATTTATACCTAAAGTAGAAGTCTCTTCTTCTTAAGATCTTCCAGGTAAGCTTTGCAGTTACGCTTCCAGTGTCCAGCTTCCTTACAGTGGAAGCAAGCCCCTTCTTTGGCCACCCCTCCTTTGGGTTTCAGTTATTTGCCTTTGCCCTTGGCTTGGGACTTTCCCTTACCTTTAGGCTTACCCTTGCCTTTCTTCTTTTGCACCATCAAAATGGAGTCAGATTTTCCCTTCTTAAGGTTGAGCTCAGTAGTTCTCAACATGCTAAGCATCTCAGGCAGTGACTTATCAATTTCATTCATGTTGTAATTCATGACAAATTGATTGTAGCTTTGTGGCAAAGACTGCAAGATCAAGTCAGTGGCCAGCTCTTGGCCAAGTGGGAATCCCAATCTCTGTAGGTTTTCTACGTACTCAATCATATTGAGTACTTATGAACCTACGGGAGTCCCATCTTGCATCTTGGATTGAAACAATGCCTTAGAGACCTCATATCTCTCATGCTTTGCTTGTCCTTGATATAGTTGACGAAGATGTTCAACCATATCATAAGCATTCATGAACTCGTGTTGCTTCTGAAGCTCAGAGTTCATGATCGCGAGCATGAGACATGACACATCTAATGCATCATCTTGATGCTTCTTGTAAGCATCTTTGTCAGCTTGCGAGGCAGTGGCAGGAGGTGCCTCCGGAATGGGCTGCTCCAGGACGTACAGTTTTCTTTCTTGGGTGAGAACGATTCTCAGGTTCCTGTACCAGTCCAGGAAATTCTCTCCATTGAGCTTGTTCTTCTCAAGGACAGAACACAGGGAGAGAGTATTCGTGTTTGTCGACATAGTAATCTACAATATACACAATGCAGAAAATTAATATCATATTCCTTTTATCATTTAATTAGGCCTTTAATCAAATGATGCTCCCACTGAATTATAGCAATTTTTGTAGAATCGAGTTATGGATGTGGTCAAACCACATTACTAGATTCATACAAACATGCTATAATTCCTGCGGGACAAGATCCACATCATACTAAGCCTTGAGTTAGCTTTGGCTAAATCCCCCAAGACTTAGTATGATCGGTGGGTAAAATATTACCTATTACATCACTATGCAACTCTTGTTTATAGGATCAAGACTCACATTTACAAAAGACCTTGAGTTAGCTTTGGCTAAATCGCCCAAGATTTAGTGTAAATGTGATCTTATCCTATCTTTCAAACGGTTTGAATATGTCTATAGTTCTACTCGATCCAATTGAGTTAACTAGTTTTTGCTCAATCTAATTGAGATTACTCTAACCCAAGCCGTGATAGGTGGGACCAAGATTGTCCCTCTGCACCCTACCAAGATAATATGCGTTGCTCTGCTTTGGCAGATTCAATAACTACAAATGATCGAGGTAGTGATGGGTATCAAGGACTTGGTAGGTATTTTCGAGTTGATTCGATTAAGATCTAATCTAATCGTGAATGTGTATCATATACGCATCAAGGCCTTTATTATCCTATACTAGCATGCATCAAATACATACAAACATTATTCTAGCATGCATCATATACATACAAGAAAAATATCCTAGCATGCATCATATACATACAAGCATTATTCTATTAGCATGCATCACATACATACAAGCAAAAAAACAAATATATATATATATATATATATATAAAATTAATTGTGATGTTGTCATGGCCCTACTATGATCTTCTCAAGCCAATGAGAAGATCGGACGGTCAACCTAGGGTTAGTGGCTTCTCCAAGTGCCTCCTTTGACCGCCATGTGTCGTCGGCACTCTTCTCGTAACTTCGTCTACAAGTGGACTTTCCACCACTCTATTTTATACATTACAAATATGAAACTCGAGTTACATTCGAGTCTAAAACTATTTACAACTAGAATTTTAAAAGAAGAGGCACGACGCTCAGGTCGCATACCCTATACAACATGCACAACCACAAAAACAGCACGAAGGTCGTATTATGAATTACAACACATTATCATCCAATCATATTGGGGTTCTTGGGCTATGCCCATCACAGAATTATACATAATACTAAATTATATATTTTACAGAAAAGTTCTATAATTTTTCCTATTTTTTTTCCAATTTTATGAGTCACCTCTCCATAACGGTCCCGCTAAGTGGTTTCCGGGCGCGATCACGGGACAAGGCCCCTTTCGGGGATAGGGGCAGCGCCCCTACTCGCAAAAATAACTTTGTGAGTGTCCCTACTAGATCTTACGGCGACTTACATCGCTGTACCAAAAATCTAAAGCGAGAACTCACCGTTTCGGAGAGTTTTTCTCGGCGGTTGAAGCCTACAAGTGTCCCAACACTTGTTGCTTCGACTCTTCGAGAAAAATACCCAAAAATTCTATAAAAATAGGAAATATATAGAAACTTAAAAATAGTCATACTAATTGCCACATGAGAAAGTATATGACACTCATATAACGATCCATGATACTTTCTCATGGCGGGTCATTCAGTATACATTCTCCAATGCATACCCATGTGTCAATTTGATATCTCATATCCATGACTTGTGAGATCAAGTCATCGTGTTGACCTACATGCTAGTCTCTACGCATTAACATTGTCCCTGAATGTTAATACTTGACTAGGAATGATTAAGAGTAGTGTTCTCTATATCATCTCATTATTGATTCAACCAATCGATTGATATAGATAAGAACCTACTACTCAAGGACATTATTATATTTAGTTATTTGTCACCAATACAAGTAAATATAATAATCATGCCTTTATAAATAGGAATATGATACAATAAAGTCCATACAACAATCATCACATGTTTGGCTCTAGGGCTTTCACTAACAATCACACCTTTCCAACCGTTGGAATATGCCTATAGTTTTACTCAATCCAATTGAGTTAACTAGTTTCACTCAATCTAATAGAGCTTATTCTCACCCAAGTTGTGATAGGTGGGACCAAGATTGTCCCTCCGTACCCTACCAAGATAATATGCGTTGCTCTGCTTTGGCAGATTCAACAACAACAAATTATCGAGGTAGTGATGGGTATCAAAACTTGATAGGCATTTTCGAGTTGATTCGATTAAGATCTAATCTAATCGTGAATGTGTATGATATATGCATTAAGGCCTTTATTACCCTACACTACCATTCATCACATATATACAAGCAATATACTAGCATGCATCATATACATACATGCAAAATATCCTAGCATGCATCATATACATACAAGCAAAATTTACTAGCATACATCACATACATACAAGCAAAAACAAATATATATATATAGGTCATGGTCATACTACGATCTTCTCAATCCAATGAGAAGATCAGACAGTCAACCTAGGGTTAGCGGCTTCTCCAAGTGCCTCCTTTGACCGCCATGTGTCATCGGCACCCTCCTTGTAACTTCGTTTACTAGTGCACCTTCCACCGTTCCATTTTGTACATTACAAACATGAAACTCGAGTTACATTTGAGTCTAAAACTATTTACAACTGAAATATTAAAAAGTGAGGAACGACGCATAGGTCGCATACTTTATACAACATGCACAACACAAAAATGACACGCAAGCCGTATTATGAATTACAACCCATTTATCTAATCACATTGGGTTTCTTGGGTCATGACCATCACAGTATTATACATAATTATAAATTATGTATTTTACAGAAATTTCTATAATTTTTCTTATTTTTTTTTTAATTTTATGAGTCACATCTCCGTAATGGTCCCGCTAAGCAATTTTCGGGCGTGATCGCGGGACAATGACCCTTTGCGGGGTTAGGGGCAGTGCCCCTTCTCGTAAAATGAACCTTGTGAGTGTCCCATCTTGATCTTACAGTGACTTAAGTCGCTGTCCCAAAATCCTAAAGCGATAATTCATCGTTCCGGAGAGTTTTTCTCTGTGGTTGAAGCCTACAAGTGTTCCAACACTTGTTGCTTCAACTCTTCGAGAAAAATACCCAAAAAATCTATAAAAATAAGAAATTTACAGAAACTTATAGATCTGCAATTTTTATATCTAATACAAAAACTATAAAACTAAACCACATACATGCTTCGCACGTGGCACTAATATCACTGTTGGATTATCTGAGCCGTAAAAATCGCTTTTTGCATTGTGGAAATCCCGGAAGTCAGCTACAGATCCGTGCGAAGATAAACAAAACTACATGTATGTGTTTAAAAACCTTAGATCTACTCTAGATCTACATGTTAAGAGTTTTACCCTTGAGCGACGCCCTTCGCTTATCTCGCTCGTCCAAACGGATTGCCGAAACTCGAGAGTGTCAAGTGTACACTCCTCTATTGGTATCCACACAAGAAATAGGTGGAGAAGATCACTAAGAAACCCACGGCAAAGGAGAGGGGGAGAGCTTGAGAGAAGAGCCAAGGAAGAAGATGATGAAGTTATACACTTAACTTCACACTTTGATAACCCATCAAAGTGACCGGCCACTATTTAGGGGGTTACATGTATGCATGTAACTCCAAGAGCCAATGGCTCTTGGTCTCCCTCATGAGGTGACACCCCATGATGAGTCCATGATGATGTGGAACATCATCATTGGGCGGCCCCCATGCCAAGTCACCATGACATGGCAATTGGTCAAGTCAAAATTGACCATTCATCTTCCCTCTCAAGTCAAGTCAAACTTGACCTCTTATTTCCCATGGTTGATCAAATCCAACCATTTGATTCAAGTCAATTTGATTTAATAAATCTCTATTCATTATTTTAAATTGACTCAATGAATCAAATCTAAATTAGACTCATTCAACACTTGAATCAAATTGAGTCTAACTCAATTAGTCTAATTTGGATTACCCTTAATCCAATTTAGTTCATCTCATGAACCTAATCCTCATGGTTCATCATATGATCCTCATCTCCATCTAATTGCTCTTTGTGTGTGACCCTATAGGTTCTTGTAACGTTGGCAATGCTCCTAAACCGATTTAGAAACATAAACAATGAGTGATATCTAGCAACACATCATTGCTACCCAAGTTACAAGAATGTTGAGATCCAACATCACCTTTGTGACTACTAATTGTGACTCTCATAATATGTGAACAATGTCCCTCTATCCTTGACATCTAGATTGACCAATTGAGATATAGAACTTGTCATCCTCGGTACAATCTATATCTTGAACTCCAAGTAGACTCATCACTCTAATCAAATGAGCTCAATATCTCATATCGACTCATTTGGGCATGGTCATGCACATAGTGGTCTCACTCTATTAAGAATATCAATGTCACTCCCGTCATATAGGAGGGATAGATCTCATCTACATCACTCACAAAAATAAAGAAAAGAGAAGACTTTCCTTTATTTCCACGGTAGGAGAGTAGGATGAGGGAAAACTTTGTTCGGTGGAAATTGAAAGGCTCCTTTTTTTTTTATTCGGCGGAGGGAAGAACGAGAGATCGAGAGAGAGAGGGATGAGAGGGCGAAAGGTCAGCGGTTGGGAAGGTTTCGGCATGAGAAAACGAGAGAGATCTAGAGTCGGCAGCTGGAGAAAACGAAAGGGGAAGAGGAAGAGTTGGTCGGCATTTGGTGAGAAGAGGAGGAGAAGAGGCATGGGTGGGTTTCAACGCAGGGAGTTTAGGGAAAGGAAAATATATAAACTAGGGTTTTCCTTAACTTAATTACCCCTTTAAATGATTAGCCAAATTAACCAACTTCTCTCTTTTTCCTGCCTATAGATATACTATGTTATATCCTACTCATTTGTAATCTTATGACTTAGTGGTAGGAAGTCTATTCCCCCAAACCAAAGGTTCATGGATCGAACCCCAGCTAACGAACCATTTATTCGAACTTTTATTTTATTCCTATTCTTATTTATATTTTTTTTCTCTAAATAAAAATATAGGAACTAAAATTTGGGCTGTTACAAGTCTATTATGACTTATTTTAGAAATAAGTCTTAAATGAGAGTGGCCTAGTCGTCTGTGTTATAACCATGTTTCCTCTTACTGTGTCATAAGACAATTAATTAAGGAATTTGATAGATCTATTATATAAACATTATTTTTCATAATTCCCCTAAGTATGATTTTCGAGCATTCAATATTTAATTAGACATTCATTTGATGAAAATGCAATTTTATAATCAGTATCACATAATTGGCTAATACTTAAAATATTTAAAATCAAAATTTTCTACTAATAAAACTTTACGTATTATGAAATTTGAGTTTAGCTCAATATCACCTAATCTGATGATTTTTGGTCTACCGTTGTTTCGGAAGTCTACCAACCCCTAGGTTCTTGAATCTAAGCTTTGTAAACTCCATTCGATCTCCAGTCATATGTCTGGAGAACTCACTGTTCAACATCCATTGATCCTACATATAAAATAGTTGGATCGGATAATGGTATTTAAATAGGTTCATTGTGTGTTTTATCCTAAGTTTCATCTCACCCTTTCTACATGATCAATCATGTTAGCCCTATTTGTGTAATGAGATGAGGGTTCATTATTTCTTTCAAATTTTAATGAAAATTAAAAGTATCTAAACTTGTCTTAGGTTCAAGTTTAGCTTGGGCTAGTCTAGTAAAATTTTCTAGAATTAACTTCCAAGTAGTGGCAAGACATATGACCTTCTTGGATATCAGGTGTACCACTTCCTTAGACAAAGTTGATTAAGGAATTAAGTACTAGACTTACTTTAGACTAAACTTTGGTCTAACTAGTTAAAGACTAAGTGAGTGGGCTTTGGTTAGTTCCATCAACTTAGTGCACTAGATAGGATGCATCCAGCCTAGACATGCACTTCGAGGAGATTTCCTAACTTGCTATAGTTCACTTTGTCTTAGTACTAGGTTGTTCAAATTTAAAATACTTTGTTTTCTATCTAGTCCACTCTAAGTTAAGCAAGTAAATTAACTTAAGCATGCAATCACTAGTGACTAATTCATGTAATTATGCATACAACAAGTTTATTATTGGCTCCCCCTGGACCTTTGAATAGATATGGTCTATCCATATAGTGGATTTGATCATTGGGAACCCAATATTTAGTTGAACCTAGTTGTGATGTTAAACTAGACTTAGGGACCCATGCTTGGATTCTTCTACTATTACGATTAACCAGTGACATAAATGATCTATTCATTGCTCTAAACTCGAGTCCGATCTTGTTGTACATGGCTCTTTGAGATCCAAGGATTTTAGGTCAAGACCCTTGGAACCCAATGTGAACCTTTCCAGCAATGCCCTAAGCTCTTGAACTTGCCCTTTCAAGAGAAAATTCTCTTCCTCAAGTTTTTTGACTTGAGTAGAGTTTCCCTCTTGAACTTGACTAGTTGAATAGGTTAGACTAGTCTTGTGCTTAAGGATTTTAACTTCCTTAAGTAAAGACTCGATCTTAGACTTAGACTTAGTTAATTTTTTATTCAACAATTTTATAGCATCATACAAATGTTTGATTAAGGAGTGACTCACCTTGATTGACCCTTTTGAACTGGATACAGATTCGTGACTTGATTCGAACTCGGGCTCGGTGTCGCATTCGGACTCGGACTTGGTGTCGGCCTCGAATTTTGACTCGGATGATTTTTCCATGAGCACCACATTGTTGACTTGGTCTTGTTCTTCTTTGCCTGAAGATTCTTCTCATGTTGCGTTGTGAGCTTTCTTGGGTTAAGGTCATTTAGTCTTTAGCCACCCGACTTTCATATCGAACAACCCGGGATCACATCATTCATCAATGGTGATTACGCCACAAATAAAGATAGCAATGGGTCGACAATTTAAAATGATTTTAAAATATTTCAATTATCATAGCACATCGCAACTGATTGGACTAGATTGACTTGTTCGGTCTCCATTGCTTCGTCCAAGTCAGAGTTGAATTCATCGTCTTCGAGAGGGGAAAGCTTGCATTTTCCTTTCTTTTATCCTGCAAATAAAGCAATACCTTTCTCTATTGGGGCCGAGTTAGAATGTTCATGTAGCTCAAATTCAGAAAATAATTCATCTAACCTAATTTTAGAAAGATCTCTAGATACTTTGTAAGAATCAAATATGGATGCCCATAAAGTAGTCCTAGGGAAAGCCTTAAGTATGTACCTTATGATGTCTCAGTTTTCTGCCTTTTGTCCTATGGAGTGGAGGTCATTCATGATGTCTTGGATCCGAGCGTGGAGTTGAGTTGCCGTCTCATTTTCCTACATCTTTAGATTACATAATTTATTAAGAAGTAAGTTGCACTTACATACCTTAGTGTCGGATGTCCCTTCGTGTAATTCGGTGAGCTTGTCCCAAAGCTCCTTGGCATTGATGAAGGAGCTGACGCGATTGAGCTCCTCCTTGGGCAGTTCGCACTGCAAAATCTGAGTTGCTTTTCCATCAGCTTGTCACTTCATCGCGTTGGTCCACTTGTCACAATCCAATAGTATAATGTGAGCAAAACATATAGGGTTTTAGGAGTAGTTTTTGCTCACATCTTGTTACAATTTGTGTTAGTTTCATGCATATGTTACTATATTCTTGCACGCATTGCCTGTGGGATCGATAAATCTTTATTACTTGATGACATCCGTGCACTTGCAAGCATTGAGCATGAGCGCGCACTTTGAGTCCATGACGATATCCGTCACGAGATTTGATGTCACGCTCGTGCGCATCAAGTTTTTAGCGTCGTTGCCAGGGATTGTCGATTCGATATCAAATTGAATGGTGGTAGATTGGATTGAACTTAGGATTAGATTATTTTCTTGCTTTATTTTCCTTTTAGTTTAATCTTATCTGCTTAGTTCTATTTTCCATATTTAGATTTAGTTTTTATTTTCAGTAGTAGTTTCCTATTTATTTATTGCATATTAGATTTTTATTTGCTAGATTTATTTATTTTCTGCTTTTAGCATTAGGCTAGCACTCTTACTTTTGTGGTCTGGTTCGTCATATGCTTAGAAGACTAGGGTCGGAAGGTCTAATTCCGATCGATTTAGAGATTGAGCGAACCTTTCACCGTCGGAGAGCAACACAGCGGAAGATGGAAGATCAAGCTGCATCCGAGGTGAACATAGGCAGCCGACCTCTGCAGGACTACGCAGCTCCTAGCGCTAGAGGATTCAGGCCGAGCATAGCTGGACCATCAATTTTGGCAAATAACTTTGAGCTAAAGCTGACACTTATACATATGGTCCAGTAGAGCCAATTCGGGGGAGCTGCGACTGAAGACCCGAACCGGCATCTTAAGGCTTTTCTCGAAATCTGCTCAACTATGAAACTGAATGGAGTCCCTTCAGACGCGATCCGCCTGAGTCTGTTCCCATTTTCACTGCGGGATAAGGTTAAGGCTTGGCTTCACTCTCTACCCTCTGGCAGTATCACCACATGGGAGCAGTGTGAGCAGCAGTTTCTGAATAAATACTTCCCACCAAGTAAGACTGCTCATATGCACCACCTTATCACGAGCTTTCGCCAGAAGGAGGCGGAGTCCTTTATCAATGCCCACACCACGGACTGGAGAGGTGGTCGATGATCCATATTTTCTATAATGGGATCGCTTACGCCACAAAGATGCCCCTAGATTCTACCGCAGGAGGAGCTCTAATGAACAAGACCATAGAGGACGCAGAGGAGCTTATCGAAGCCAAAACCACCATCAATGGGCTTCCGAACATGGTCAACCCACGCCTGCGACAAGACGATACACTGTCAACTCTGTGGACCACCTTTCGGCAAGGATGGACGCGCTCAGCAGACAGTTTGAATCTTTGAATCCTTCATCTACATGCGCATCCATTGACTTTGAAGAAGGAGCGACAACGTATCGTGAGGACCACTATGGAGGGCAGGGGACCTCAGACGAGCAGATTGAGCATTGTGATGCCATTGGGGACTATGATCAAAGGCCCCACAACCGGTACTCTAATACCTATAATCCCGAATGGAGGATTCATCCGAATTTCTCCTATAAAAATAACTCGGGAAACCCCCAACCATCCGGAGGGTACGGGCAACAGCAGGGCAATGGGCAGCGACCATAGAAGTCCAGACTGGAACAGATGATAGAGGACTTCATCGCTACCCAAACTAAGGCCAATGAGAAATTCCATCGCCAACATCAAAAGTCTGAAGAAGCACTGAGAGACTTGAAGGCCACCGTTGATGGCCTTGCAAGTCATACCCGGATGTTGGAGACACAAGTGACCCAAATAGCCCAATCCGTGTCACAACCTGTGAAGAACTCTCCGGCGAGCCAAGGAAAGGAGGAAGGAGTAGGGCAGAGTAGCCAATTCGCAAAGGGGTGTGCAGCCATGATTTTCACCCTACCTGACCAAGCTGAGTTTGAAGAGAAGATTCCAATACAGCTTGAGGACCCTGGTGAATTCGTTATTCCCTGCTCGATTTATGGGGAGAGCTTCGACGAAGCACTATGAGACTTGGGGTGTCACGCCCCGAGGGAGTCCTCGCTAGCCAAAAATTCGACAGCATCTCCCTTGTACAGGTGACAATACCAATTTTTTATACAAGGCCTACACGGCCACTATACATCGGTCAACACGATCGGAATCCAAACAGCCCACGCAGGTAATAATTTGGCCTCAGGCCATCAATCAAAGTAAATAAATAAAATCTATCACCTCTTGACTTACCCCTTCTGCCATCTGGCAGAAATACCCAACCAAAACCAATCGAAATAAAATCCGAATAAAGGTCCAAAAGGACACCAAATATCCACAAGTACATAAATCCAACTCCAGTCCTAAACATATCTTCTAATCAAGATATCCAAATCCATAAAAAAAAAATAACCAAATAAAACTTTCACGACAAGGGGATTTGGCAGCTGCACTCTCTTGACAGTTTCATTCTGAAATAGATATAAATCAACGGGGTAAGTTCAAAGAACTCAGCGGATATAGTCGATATGCAAAGTAAGATATAACTAACAATAACAATCATGCTAGTACAGTCTCATATATATAAAGGGTATGCAAGAAAGAAATACAAAAGGACTGTACTTAGCTAAATTTCCTACCCTGATATAGGAGCATGTGCCATACTAGAAGAAATAAATCGTCAGACCATATACAAATATGTATCCTGTATGCATGGCAATCATATGCAACATCTAAGGCAGCAATAAAAATGCAGCAAACACAATACAAATGCTATCCATGCAAAATGCATGCGGTGCAAATGACATGGTCACCCCTGATGCCAGTCAGCCGCCTCACACGCGATGGTGAAGCCGAGTGGGTAGGGCTATGACAACTGTGCACTCTGCCATCACTGCTCCTGAGTGACCGAGTGGACAGGATGCTGTCGGAGTACACCTATCCTCCTGCCCTAAACAGAGTGGGGGAGCAAAACTCTCATCTCCCGGTGTCGTAGACCAGAGGAGGGATCCCTGCCCGCTACCACACTGACTCAACGCTACCTATGAGCGGACCAGCGGAACCTGACAGAGCAACTGCACACACCATCCTGATGTACCACTAACCCATGAGTGGCAGCGTGTGCAGACCATGTAACTGGCTGCGGGCTCAACTATAAAGGAACCCCGTCCAGCCAGCATGCAATCATGCAAGATGGTGCATGATACTAAAGCATGTAAATCCAACTAAAATACATATCCGAATAATATGCACAACCAATAAGTACATATCAATGATCCGAGAAAAACAGGGAAGATATAACTATAAACTGATCCAATGCATATATCAAGTAGGCACAATAACATACTTGGCATATAAACATGAAAATTATTGCAAGCTATACTAACTAGCATATCAACATGGCTATATCTAAGAGATAAGTCAAAATACCCGCCTGCTATAAGGTTCGTAATCATGAACTCTTCACACCCGTAAACCTGTCTCGTGACCAAAACCTGCATAAAACATAATTACCATCAAATCCAAACACACAACAAATGATCGAATCGAATCCTACATCGACCTCATATCCGATCCACTAGATTGATTTAGTTATCCTATTTAACCTAATCAATCCTCCATATATAATTACCGAACCGATCAACATCACACCGAAATCAACAACCCAGCCAACCATAGTTCACTAAGAACTAACACACACCCAAATCATATAACCAAAGTACAGACAACCACTGCTAATAACCTGTAACTAAATTAAAATCATCCTGTATGTAATCCAACCAATCAATCATAGTCATCCCCATCGTAGCAATGGAATTTAACAATATCCTAAATAAATCCTTCATTTTCCTCAAGCCTAATTCACAACTCCATAATAATATACAGAACATCTCACCGATCAGAAGTATAAATCCAACCTAACCCTAGGTGACATACACACAGCTCAACCAAACCTTACCTCAAACTCGATCCAACCCTTGGATCCCACAACTTGGCATCTACAATCCATTTTCAGCCGTTAGCAACTCACCTAACGATAAACTCGCAGCCAGCAACAACACTCACCACATAGAATCGAAATGGACTGCAAGAAAATAGAGAAAATTCAAGATATATATACCTGCAACAGAACTCCCCCTCGACAGCTTTTCCCCCAATTGCTCAGTCTGTCGAAAATTATCGCTGCCCTCGCTCCGATGACCACCAGCAGAGCAGTCTACACCAACAACCCATACAATCACTTAACCGAAAGGAAACTGGAGGAAAAACTAGGTATTTATTGGAAGCTCCACCCTCATCGGCGACACAGAGGGCTCGCGGCAGCGGTCCTGTGGCTGCAGACGCGAGGAAGAAGAAGCTCACGGCGGTGACCCTGTGGCTGCAGACGCATCGCGATGGGTCTGTACTCGTGGGCGACCAGCGTGCAGAGACGATGGTGGAAGCAACGGGTGAAGACGTGCGCCAGCACTAGCAGAGGAGCGACCAACCGCAAGACCCGGGCAGCTGTGGACGAAAGGGTTGCGTCGAGGAGGTCGGCGGCGATCCTGTGGTCGTGGAGGCCGGCGCATGTCGCCTCTAGCAGAGGAGGCCGACGCACACGGCGGTGGATAGCGAGGAAGAGAAGTCGGTGGCCTGGGGACTGGGAAGGGTGGCGGTTAGAGGCAAGGAGTCGGTGCGTGTGCGAGTCGGGCGATGCGAGAAAGAAGGGGCTCGGGAAAAAGTTTAGAAACGATGGCGGTTACGCGAGGTCAGGAGAAAGAAACCGATCTGCCGAAGAAAATCGCATGATGAGGGAGTCGAGCGCAATGGGAAAGAAAAGGATAAAAATCTTGGTTTTAATACCATCTATTAACCCCCTTAAATAGACTCCTCCAAAGCCTATTTATTTTATCCCCGTAATTATCTCGTACGGACTTCGTTTAAATCCAGAAAAAATTCGAAAAAAATTCCTAAAATTCCCTAAAAATCTCGAAAAATTTCCAGGATTATTTTCTTAAATTTTTTGCCATTAAATTTAGTATTTTAAATTTTTTGTATTTAACATTCTCCCCCACTAATAAAATTTGGTCCCCAAATTTCCTACTCGTATATTAGTACGAGATGCCACAACAACCATCTCAAGCATCTAGAGACAAGTCACACCTCAAGTGACCAAGTGGGGTTACTGATATCCTCTAAAATCTATCACACCTGCTTCCCGCAACCCTTCCAAAGTATGAATAGTATCTTCATATCGACCACCTATCATAAGTACCTAACTGTACCAGAGTGGAGCTCGATATCCGTGACCTGTTAAAGACTATGCCATAATCCTAAGGTAAATCTTGAATCGCTATCGTATACGATACTCACAGATACTCCATGAACTAGAAATCGCAACAGTATAACCTATCCAGCGATCCAACAACTCATCTTATGGATCAAGAGAAAATGAGCGGGCTCAGCTAATCGATCACCGATTACCCGAAATCGCATCAAGCCCTTTCCGAATTCTAAATAATCTCCCAACACTGTCCATCATACTAGGCTCCCACTTCCCTCTCGGTACACCACTTTGCTGATCACTAGTATTCCACTTTTACTAGTTGACACACTGAACACCAAACTACGAAATCAACTATGTCCCGAATGTCGTTCCACCACGAAGAACGTTTCAATACTTACGAGTTTCCGGATACAATCCGAATACATCTACAACATATAGAACCTATTGCAATCTACAAGCAATACTTATCAAAATATCGTGACCAAGCCTCGTGGCTCTCAGGGTAATGCAAAAGGCACTATCTGCGGGCAACGACATGTTACTACTACCGGATCTCGTGGGCAGACAGAATATATAGCTATCTAGCTACAGACGACATACAAATTCCACTATCACTAATTCCGAACATGTAGAGCAAGAGTATAACTCTATGGTAGATTCTCTCTATCATCACAACAGGGATCTATCTGTTGTCCTGAATCAAAAGTAACTCTTCCTAAATTCGAATGTAACTATGTAACCCACCATTCTTCTTGGAGACGGAAAAATATTTCCTCACAAGAGCAATCTACTGTCAAAAATCCATTCTATCACACAGAACAGAAGGTGACTGAAAAACTTTACTGACCAATCTCCCCAGTTGCAACTATCCGTGTTCTAACAACTCTGTGCAACTACCCAGTAGCTAGCCAAAACCCCATGAGGATTCCGGCTCCTCACCTATACAAAACAACATAACTCCGAAGTCCACGTCATATATATGACGGCTTACCTCGCAGTTTTTTTTTAACTGTCGTTAGCTTAGGATACGTCTTATTCAATAACATCGGAATCGCTCCGATCCTTAAAAAAATACATCCATGTACACTACCCTTCCATCCACCCGAGAATGATCAAACAACACTGGTGTAAAAGTCAACCATCGTCTGAGCCCTGAAACTAGTTTCACAAGCTTCAGACCAAGTAATTTCCATTACCAGTCAGCGATGTAGTACCACTAGAGCATCCTATCCATATCTATGGTACTAATCAAATCAATACCAGAAAACCACCATCTACGGTGGCCGAGTGCTCAACTCCAACTGCCACCATTAACAGTGGCCAAGTTACGCAACTTCAACGACCACACCTGATCCAAAATATATGACTTCTCAAATCCCTGAACGACTAAGTCGTCAATAAGTCTAATAAGATAATCCAAAAGCTCATATAATTCATACCAAGTATGAAATTATCATCGCTTCGCACCTGCATCCTCTTTACTCTAGGCTAATGCTATATCAATTATCACTACGACTTTGATAATTGTATGACACTTTGTCACTGCAAAATCAATACATCAGTCATAAATCAATCCTAGAGTATACACAGGTGTCCTATAGCTGATCTAAATAGATCCTCAATCCACCATGAAGGATATTCATTTCCTTCTACCACTACCGCATTCCATCATTGATAATCGATGTATAACCTCAAAGGTTCATCTCTCTTTGAACAACGAGTTCCAGAGCTTCTCAAGAAATAAAATACTGGGACAAATAAATATCCCATCCAATACCTCCTATAATTGGAACTTAGATTCTTTCAATTCCCATAGTGTTAAGCAACACTGATACTAACTAAATTATCCCCTGGAAAAATCGTCATTCTAACAAATATCTCTCGACATCATCAACCTTGCCAACCTTGAAAGATCGATCGATGACGGTATCTAAGCAACTCGATTTGGCGCTCAACCAATTAGATGGCATTGCCTTGAGTATATCACGAGCTTCAATAACCTTGTGCTCTTTACACTAGCCCTCAGCTAATGCACCATAAGTACAATATTTGGCTCGTAAAATATCATTACCTCAGTACTAAATAAATTATCACCCAGTAGGGGATCTTCGATATCGAAAACTATTTCCGAAATCCCTCTGATCGCCTACTCCATTTGCCTATACAGCGGCAAGCCTATAAGTTCATCCGACACTACATCTGATTACCCTCAAATTATACAGGCATCCGAGAGACATTCTTATACCATCATGTCACAATCATAACCTCCAAGTTAATATCCAGATATCCACATCATATCAACCAAGTTAACTATAACTCAACTAAGTCAACTCTCTCACTATACTATAACATTTCCATCAATCAACTTCTAAACATCCAAAATCAATATCATACCCCTCTGATAATCATCACAGTAATCATCTCAACATCTCACCAGTCGGTGGAAACACTATTAATCCACATGATCCAAATATAGAAAACCTTCTAATCCTATCTATACACATTTTAACCAAAGATATCTGTAAACTATCAGTATCTCTCAATATATCATTAAGTAAGGTAAACTATAGTAATACCCCAATGATAAATCCTTCAACCATCTACAACTCCTTTCGAGTAAAGATGTAAACTTGTCCAACTTCTACTCTTAATGGATTCCCTATTTCACAGTGACCTAGAATAAGAATTCGGTAACTGTATGCATCTAGGTGTACACCTCTTCCTATCATTTTCTCCAAGAACCACACAACCAGCTTCATATCTTCCACAAGTGCACAAGCCACTTCTGATAGCCACATAAATCTGAGGTGAAAGCTTTAATCCATATTCACCTTTCATTTGAAATGAAGTGTTTCATCAATCTTTCATTCCCAGGACAGAGCCTTGATCACCACCAAAATAAACTAAAATTCCAACTAATCCCTCAATCACTCAAGAGGTTGTAAACTTCCATCATCAACATCAAGTTACCATCTCTAGCAACAGACATGATCAATATCGAGCAACAACATGGAAACGAAATAATGCCACGTGAATTCAGCTAGAAGAGCACGTTCACGACTTCTACGATCGCCTTATTAGAAGTGTAGGTTATTATCACTAGATTTGACTACACTATTTTCTTGAGACACTTGCTGCAGTGTCTTTTTTATAAATATGACTCACCCTAATGCCTCCCGATATGAACTGATGGAAGATCCAACTATCCTAATCCAAATGTAAGCCAATAAATCGTGGGTGATCGAAAACAACTCAATCACTATCTTGAGCCATTAAGTGGGGGTAAACTCTGCAAGTCTAATAAACTCTATAGTGAACTCCATTAACAATTTATCACTCAACTAAAGGCTCAAGAATTTCGCAACAATGAGTCATCTGAAATAACATAGAAATCTGTCTCTCGAAAACATCATGAACCCGTGATCCCGTAATGGGTTATTTCCCGAATTCTTCTACATATTCCACCAAGTAACAACTTGAAAAGTACCTTCAACGTTATCGATCTAGGCTCAGCGACTCAAGGATCAAAATCCTATGGAACCGTGGCTTAAACCTCCGTTTATGCGTATCCACAATAGTATACATTACTTGTCCATTACCCCATAGAGTAATAATCTGACTAGCATAATTAGTGAAAATCCCTAATACTATAGCCCTTGATTTCCACAACAAATGTGACGACTTGACCCCTGCTTTCTGACTCGGTATCTGTCAGCTCTCAAAGGAAATTCATCTTTTCGACACAGGTTTAAGACTCACAGACTGAACAGGTCATTCACATGGTCAACTCCATCTACGATTACGAATAGTGACCAACACACTGAATGTTATTTCCTGTTATCCACTAAACACATAATCAATCTAACCTGGAGTATAAACACTAACGGCAACTCCGGTTGGTCGCCTTGGTGGGCGACCCCTACTACGAGTCTGCACATGTGTCACAAATCTATAGACCTTTTTAGCAACTCAATCGCCAGAGATCTCAATGTCCTCTTGCGTGGCTGCACTGCACCACGTCTCGAAGCAAGAGCACGCTCACCTCGTCTCATATCTGTTAAATTTATTACCAGATAATAACATATAAAATTAATCATCATACCTATTTTGCCGCCATGAGAGGTCCCGTCGTCGCCAAATCCCCCAATTTGACCTCGTCAATAATACCTCGAATTTCTGAAACATAAAAATCATCGGAATCCATGCCAATCCAAAAATTTCCAGATTGAATCGCAAAAACCTGCCAAACGTGGGGAACTCCGAAAAATCCAAAAACCCCTAGGAACTCGAAAACCTAGGCGCTCTGATACCAAATAAATTGTCACGCCCTGAGGGAGTCCCCGCCAGCCAAAAATCCGACAACATCTCCCCTGTACGGGTGATAATACCAATTTTTCATACAAGGCCTACATGGCCACTATACATCGGTCAACACGACCAGAATCTAAACAGCCCACACAGGTAATAATTTGGCCTCAGGCCATCAATCAAAGTAAATAAATAAAATCTATCACCTCTTGACTTACCCCTTCTGCCATCTGGCAAGAATACCCAACCAAAACCAATCAAAATAAAATCCGAATAAAGGTCCATAAGGACACCAAATATCCATGAGTACATAAATCCAACTCCAGTCCTAAACATATCTTCTAATCAAGATATCCAAAACCATAAAACAAATAACCAAATAAAACTTTCACGACTAGGGGGTTTGGCAGTTGCACTCTCCTGACAGCTTCATCCTGAAATAGATATAAATCAACGGGGTAAGTTCAAAGAACTCAGCGGATATAGTCGATATGCAAAGTAAGATATAACTAACAATAACAATCATGCTAGTACAGTCTCATATATATAAAGGGTATGCAAGAAAGAAATACAAAAGGATTGTACTTAGCTGAATCTCCTACCCTGATATAGGAGCATGTGTCATACTAGAAGAAATAAATCGTTAGACCATATACAAATATGTATCATGTATGCATGATAATCATATGCAACATCCAAGGTAGCAATAAAAATGCAGCAAACACAATACAAATGCTATCCATGCAAAATGCATGCGGTGCAAATGACATGGTCACCCCTGACGCCAGTCAGCCGCCTCACACGCGATGGTGAAGCCGAGTGGGTAGGGCTATGACAACTGTGCACTCTGCCATCACTGCTCCTGAGTGACCGAGTGGACAAGATGCTGTCGGAGTACGCCTATCCTCCTTCCCCAAACAGAGTGGGGGAGCAAAGCTCTCATCTCCCAGTGTCGTAGACCAGAGGAGGGATCCCTGCCCGCTACCATGCTGACTCAACGCTACCTATGAGCGAATCAGCGGAGCCTGACAGAGTAACTGCACACACCCTCCTGATGTACCACTAACCCATGAGTGGCAGCGTGTGCAGACCATGTAACTAGCTGCGGACTCAACTATAAAGGAACCCCATCCAGCCAGCATGTAATCATGCAAGATGGTGCATGATACTAAAGCATATAAATCCAACTAAAATACATATTCGAATAATATGCACAACCAATAAGTACATATCAATGATTCGAGAAAAACAGGAAAGATATAACTATAAACTGATCCAATGCATGTATCAAGTAGGCACAATAACATACTAGGCATATAAACATGAAAATTATTGCAAGCTATACTAACTAGCATACTAAGAGATAAGTCAAAATACCCGCCTGCTATAAGGTTCGTAATCATGAACTCTTCACACCCGTAAACCTGTCTCGTGACCGAAACCTGCATAAAACATAATTACCATCAAATCCAAACACACAACAAATGATCGAATCGAATCCTACATCGACCTCATATCCGATCCACTAGATTGATTTAGTTATCCTATTTAACCTAATCAATCCTCCATATATAATTACCGAACCGATCAACATCACACCGAAATCAACAACCCAGCCAACCATAGTTCACTAAGAACTAACACACACCCAAATCATATAACCAAAGTACAGACAACCACTGTCAATAACTTGTAATTAAATTAAAATCATCTTGTATGTAATCCAACTAATCAATCACAGTCATCCCCATCGCAGTAATGGAATTTAACAATATCCTAAATAAATCCTTCATTTTCCTCAAGCCTAATTCACAACTCCACAATAATATACAGAACATCTCACCGATCAGAAGTATAAATCCAACCTAACCCTAGGTGACATACACACAACTCAACCAAACCTTACCTCAAACTCGATCCAACCCTTGGATCCCACAACTTGGCATCTACAATCCATTTTCTGTCGTTAACAACTCACCTAATGATAAACTCGCAGCCAACAACAACACTCACCACATAGAATCGAAATGGACTGCAAGAAAATAGAGAAAATTCAAGATATATATACCTGCAACAGAACTCCCCCTCGACAGCTTTTACCCCAATTTCTCAGTCTATCGGAAATTATCGCTGCCCTCGCTCCAATGACCACCAACAGAGCAGTCTACACCAACAGCCCATACAATCACTGAAGTGAAAGGAAACAACAACAACAACAACAACAACAACAACAAAGCCTTATCCCACTAGGTGGGGTCGGCTATATGGATCCTTCTACGCCATTAGACTCTATCCCCTACTATATCATCATCTATATTTAAATAAATTTTATCTTATTTTATTGTTGCTAACCAAGTCTTTTTTGGTCTTCCTCTTCCTCGTTTGATGTGTATATTTGGTATCGTTTCACATCGCCTAACTGGAGCATTTATTTGTCGTCTAAGTACATGTCCATACCACCTTAAATGTGTCTCTCGGAGCTTTTCTTCAATAGATGCAACACCAACTTTTTCTCTAATGCTCTCATTTCTTATTCTGTCCATCCTCGTATGTCCACACATCCACCTTAACATCCTCATCTCTGCAACTCTCATCTTTTGCTCATATGCTCGAGTCGTAGCCCAACATTCAGCTCCATATAACATAGCAGGTCTAATTGCCGTTTTGTAGAACTTCCCTTTAAGTTTTAGAGGCACTTTACGATCACATAAAATACCCGATGCTTTCCTCCATTTCAACCATCCTGCTTGCATTCTATGTAAGACATCTCTCTCAATCCCTCTATCATCTTGCAAAAATGATCCTAAATATTTAAAGCTCTCAAATCCAGATAACTCATCATCTCCTATCTTAACACTTGTCTCATTACGTCTAATATTGCTAAATTTAAATTCCATATATTCTATCTTTACTCTACTAAGCTTAAAACCTTTCACTTCTAGTGTTTCCCGTCAAGATTCTAGTTTAGCATTTACTCCTTCACGTGTCTCATCTACTAAAACAATATCATCTACAAACAACATGCACCACGGTAATGTGTCTTGAATGTGTCCAGTGAGTTCATCCATGATTAGTGTAAAAAGATAGTGACTTAAAGTTGATCCTTGATGTAACCCTATCTTTATTGGAAATGCTTCAGTTAATCCACCTGAAGTCTTCACTCTGGTCATTACTTCCTTATACATATCCTTAATTAGTTTAATATATGTTACACTAACACCTCTCTTTTTTTAAAATTCTCCATATTATTTCTCTTGGAACTCTATCATAAGTTTTTTCTAAATCAATGAATACCATGTGTAGATCCTGCTTTTGCTCTCTATACTTTTCAATTAGTTGTCTGAGAAGATGTATAGCTTCTATTGTCGACCTTCCTGGCATGAATCCAAATTGATTTTCGAGAACCATGGTCTCCTTCCTTAATCTTTTTTCTATTACTTTTTCCCAAAGTTTCATGGTATGACTCATTAGTTTAATACCCCTATAGTTTTCACAAGTTTGTATGTCTCCCTTATTCTTATATAAGGGAATTAGGATACTTACCCTCCATTGATCAGATATCCATTTTGTTTTCAATATCATGTTAAATAATTTTGTAAGTCATTCAATACCTTGTTTCCCTAGACACTTCCATACCTCTATCGGAATATCATCTGGTCCAACGACTTTTCCATTTTGCATTCCATTTAAAGCTTGTTCTACTTCTGAAATTTGAATTCTACGATAAAAATTTAAATTTCTATACTCATTTGACCTACTTAAATTACCTAACCGAAAGGAAACCAGAGGAAAAACTAGGTATTTACCGGAAGCTCCACCCTCACCGGCGACACAGAGGGCTCGCGGCAGTGGTCCTGTGGCTGCAGACGCGAGGAAGAAGAAGCTCGCGGCGGCGACCCTGTGGCTGCAGACATGTCGCGACGGGTCTGTGCTCGTGGGCGACCAGCGTGCAGAGATGGTGGCAGAAGCAACGGGCGAAGACATGCGTCGACACTAGCGGAGGGACGGTCGACCACAAGACCCGGGCAGCTGTGGACGAAAGGGTTGCGTTGAGGAGGCCGACGGCGATCTTGTGGCCGTGGAGGCCGGCGCGTGTCGCTTGTGGCAGAGGAGGCCGACGCGTGCGACGGTGGACAGTGAGGAAGAGAAGTCGGCGGCCTGGGGACCAGGAAGGGCGGCGGTCAGAGGCGAGGAGCCGACACATGTGCGAGTCGGGCGATGCGAGGAAGAAGGGGCTCGGGAAAAAGTTTGGGAACGGCGGCGGTTACGCGAGGTCGGGAGAAAAAAACCGATCTGTCGAAGAAAATCGCGTGAAGAGGGAGTCGAGCGCAATGGGAAAGAAAAGGATAAAAATCTAGGTTTTAATACCATCTATTAACCCCCTTAAATAGACTCCTCCAAAGCCTATTTATTTTATCCCCGTAATTATCTTGTACGGACTCCGTTTAAATCTAGAAAAATTCCGAAAAAAATTCCTAAAATTTCTTAAAAATCTCGAAAAATTTCCAGGATTATTTTCTTAAATTTTTGGCCATTAAATTTAGTATTTTAAATTTTCTGTATTTAACATGGGGTAATCAGTCAGTGTGATGCCCTACGCATATTTTCTAAAGATGGGACTAAGCGGGCTCCAACCAGCAAATCTTGGTATTTGTATGGGGGATGATTCAGTGAAGGAGCCTGTTGGCCTGCTACCACACGTTCCTATGATGATTGAGGATTTCGTGATACCCACAGACTTCATCATACTGGACACAGGATCGAATCCCCAGAATCCCATCATTCTGGGAAGGCCTTTTCTAGCAACCGCAGGGGTGTGCATAGATGTGAAGGCACACCAGATCTCCCTGGAGGTAGACGGGGAGATCATCCTTTTCATCCTTTTGGAGCACAAAGCTCCCTACTTTGACGACTTCACGATTAACAGATTGAAGTCGGAACCTCCAGATGCAGATCTCGAGACGGATGAATGGAGGTTCACTGAACCACCAGAGCCGAGTTGATAGAAGAGTGCGGTCGAGCTAAACGACCTTAAACAAAGCGCTTCTTGGGAGGCAACCCAAGTTTAGTTTTAGATTTTCCTTTTCTATTGCATTGCATACATTTGTTTGATTTTAGTTTTGATTTCCATCGCATTTAGAGTTAGGAATAGAAAAGAACTTTGCTAGGCAAAAGTGAGACCCATATTAGTCTACACGGCGAAGTGTATGAACAAATTCGGGCCATGGTGCATAAAAGGGGCGAAAAATAGGGGCACACGGCCTGACCGTGTGTTTTCTCACGGCAATGCCCGATTGACCAGAGGCGCACACGGCCTGATCGTGTGTTTTCACCCTATTTGCACTGTGTGCTTCAAAAGTTCTTGCCCTAGCCGTGTGATTTCGCTTTCCCCTTCCTCTAGAAGCATTTCTAACCTCTAAAGAAGCCAAAAGGAGCAAAGATGAGGAGTCATCCGCATACAATACAAGGAAGACAACTGTCTTTCCATTAACCCTCTTGTAGACACAGGGTTTATCTTTATTCTTGATGAAACCAAACTGTTTGATCTCATCATCGAATCGAAGATTCCAACTCCGAGAAGCTTGCTTTAGCCCATAAATAGACCTTTGCAGCTTGCATACTTTCCCAGTATGCTGTCGATCTACAAAACCCTCAGGCTATGTCATGTACACATCCTCGAGCAAGTTTCCATTCAGAAACGCGGTTTTGATATCCATCTGTCAGATCTCATAATCATGGTATACTGCAATAGCAAGCATGATCAGAATGGACTTAAATATCGCCATTGGAGAAAAGGTTTCATCATAGTCAATACTAAGAATTTACTTGAAATCTTTAGCCACCAATCGACCCTTATAGGTATGCATATGTCCATCTATGTCAGTCTTTCTCATAAAGACCCACTTACACCCAATGGGTTTGATGCCTTCAGGTGGATCAACCAAAGTCCATACATGGTTGGTGTACATGGATTCCATCTCCGATCTCATGGCCTCTAGCCATTTCTCAGAATTTGGGCTCATCACAGCTTCCTGATAGGAGGTAGGCTCCTTCTCAATAAGCATAACGTCATCATGGGTTAGACAAGAGAAATGAGTATCTCTCAGGCTGACGACGTACTCTATCAGACCTGCGAAGAGATAGGTCTACCTGAACAGGTTGTTCCACAACTCTTTGTGCAACAATCTCATCACCCACAATACTTTGTGGTTCCTGTTTAACCTCCATCAAGGCCTCAGTGCTATAATCCTTATCTTGAATTTTTTTAAGATCGAATGTACTCCCACTAGTTTTTCTAGAAATACCCCAAATCTTTGCCACAAACACTTTTTGCTGACTGGGAATGTAGAAGTAATATCCCTTCGTTTCCTTGGGATATCCAACAAAATAGCACTTACCGAATTTGGGTCCCAGTTTGTCTGAGACTTGACATCAAACATAAGCGTCATAACCCCAAATCCTCATGAAAGATATCTTGGGATTTTTTCCTGTCTATATCGTATATGGTGTCTTTATTACAACCTTGGATGGTACACGGTTAAGTGTGAAGGCTGCTATGTCTAGAGCATATGCCCAAAAGGATATAGGAAAATTTGTGTGACTCATCATAGACCGTACCATATCTAATATGGTACGATTCCTCCTTTCGGATACACCATTCCACTGTGGTGTTCCAGAAGGAGTGAGTTGGGATAGAATCCCATACTTCACTAGATAGTCACGAAACTCATGGCTAAGGTATTCACCACCTCGATCTGATCGAAGTATCTTAATACTCTTACCAAGTTGGTTTTGTACTTCATTCTTGAATTCTTCGAACTTTTCAAAGGATTCTGACTTATGTGTCATCAAATACACATAACCACATCTACTGAAGTTATCAGTAAATGTAATGAAGTATATATAACCACCTCTAGCAGCAACATTGAAAGGGATACATACATCACTATTATAAGTCCTAACAAGTCTGTTTCTCTCCCGCTGTGTCCACTAAAGGGAGTCTTGGTCATCTTGCCTAGAAGGCAAGACTCGCATGTCTCATATAATTCAAAATCAAATGAGTCCAGCAACCCATCCTTATGGAGCTGGGATAAGCGACTCTCATTTATGTGACCTAAGCGACAATGCCAGAGATAGGTTTGTTTCAACTCATTTGACTTGAATTTTTTGGTACTTATGTTATAGATGGGATTCTCTAAGTCTAGAATATAGAGTCCGTTCATCAGAGGTGCACTACAATAGAACATATCATTTAAATAAACAGAACAACATTTGTTCTTTATTATAAATGAAAAGCCTTTCTTGTCTAAACAAGAAACAGAAATTATGTTCTTAGTCAGAGCAGGCACATAACAACATTCATCTAGTTCTAGTACAAGCCCAGAGGGCAGAGATAGATAATAAGTTCCTACAACAACAGCAACAACCCTTGCTCCATTGCCTACTCGTAGATCCACCTCGCCCTTCGTTAATGCCCTGCTATTTCTCAGCTCCTGCACATTAGTACAAATGTGAAATGCACATCCGGTATCTAATACCCATGATGAAGAAATAGATAGATTGTCTTCTATGACATATATACCTAAAGTAGAAGTCTCATTTCTCTTCTTCTTAAGATCTTTAAGGTATGCTTTGCAGTTATGCTTCCAGTGTCTAGCTTCCTTACAGTGGAAGCAAGTCCCTTCCTTAGCCACCCCTCCTTTTGATTTCAGTGCTTTGCCTTTTCCCTTGGCTTGGGACTTCCCCTTATCTTTCTTCTTTTGCACCATCAAAATGGAGTCAGGTTTTCCCTTCTTAAGGTTGCGCTCAGTAGGTCTCAACATGCTGAGCATCTCAGGCAGTGGCTTATCAATTTCATTTATGTTGTAATTCAAGAAAAATTGATTGTAGCTTTGTGGCAAAGATTGCAAGATCAAGTCAGTGGCCAGCTCTTGGCTAAGTGGGAATCCCAACCTCTATAGGTTCTCTATGTACCCAATCATCTTGAGTACATATGGACCTACGGGAGTCCCATCTTGCATCTTGTACTGAAATAGTGCCTTAGAGATCTCGTATCTCTCGTGCCTTACTTGTGTTTGATATAGTTGACGAAGATGTTCAACCATATCAAAAGCATTCATGAACTATTGTTGTTTCTAAAGCTCCGTGGTTGTGAGCATGAGGCATGACACATCTAATGCATCATCTTGATGCTTCTTGTAAGCATCTCGGTCAGCTAGCGAGGCAGTGGGAGGAGGTGCCTCTAGAATGGGCTACTCCAGGACGTACAATTTTCTTTCTTGGGTGAGAACAATTCTCAGATTCCTGTACCAGTCCAGGAAATTAGCTCCATTGAGCTTGTCCTTCTCAAGGACAAAACGTAGGGAGAGAGTGTTCGTGTTTGTCGACATGGTAATCTACAACATAAACAATGCAGAAAATCAATATCATATTCCATTTATAATTAGGCCTTTAATCAAATGATACTCCCACTGAATTATAGGACTTTTGTAGAATCGAGTATGGATGTGGTCAAACCACATTACTAGATTCATACAAACTAGCTATAATTCTTACGGAACAAGATTCAAATCATACTACACCTTGAGTTAACTTTGGCTAAATTGCCCAAGACTTAGTATGATCGGTAGGTAACAAATTACCGATTACATCTCTATACAACTCTTGTTTATAAGATCAAGATCCACATTTACAAAAGACCTTGAGTTAGCTTTGGCTAAATCGCTCAAGATTTAGTGTAAATGTAATCTTATCCTACCTTTCCAACAGTTGGAATATGCCTAGGGTACGTTTGGTTCAAGTAATCATACATAACCTTGGTTATGTGATTACCAAGGAATAAAACATAACCTTGGAATAAAGTATAACCTTAGATAAAAATCTTGTTTGGTTGGAGGTTTTAATATATAAGTTAGTTTAACATTTTACTAAATTATCCTTTGTCTTTGCTCAATCAATCAGCGATCTACCATCGACGGTCGACCGATCGGTGACGACGATGGTGGTCGACCGATCGGCGGCGACAACGACGATCGGTCGACCGTGCGCATGCGATAGGCGCGATCGATTGCGATAAGCGGCCCGGTGGCGGTCGCCGGCGTGGCGGCGGCGATCGATGCCCGGCGGCGGAAGCCGGCGACGGCGACGGCAAGCGGCGACGGCGGCGGCGGTGGCGGCAATGGCGGCGATAATGGCGAGCGGTGGGCGGCGACGGCGGTCGGCGAGCGGCGGCAGCGATCGGCGGCGAAGCGGCGGCTGGCGACGGGCGGTGGCGGCGACGGCGGCGGCGGCGGCAGCGATGGCGCCGACGGCGGCGGCGGCGACGGCGGCAGCGGTGGCAATGACGGCGGCAGCGGCGAGCGGCGACGACCGACGATAGGCGGTGCGACGGCGGCGGCGGCAGCGTGGCGGCGATCAGCGATGGCGGCGGCGCGGCGAGCAGGCGGCGGCGGGCGGCGGCGGCGCGGCCGGCGGCAACGGCGGCGCGATGACGGGCCAGCGATTGACGATGGACGACAAATCGATTGAGTTTTGACAAATTGACATTTAATATATTACTAGGGGTAATATTGGAAAAAAGTTTCCTTAACCCCAGGAATCAACAAAAACCTTGGTTCTCCAAGGTTTTCTGATTCCCCCTAAAAAGGTTTTTGTTCATAACCAGGTAATGAACAATTACCAGGTAATTGTTTATAACCTAAACCAAACAAGGTTTTTCTTGATAACCTAACAAGGTTATCAACAAAAACCTCCAACCAAACGCACCCCTATAGTTTTACTCGATCCAATTGAGTTAACTAGTTTTACTCAATCTAATTGAGCTTATTCTCACCCAAGCTGTGATAGACGGGACCAAGATTGTCCCTCCGCACCCTACCAAGATAATATGCGTTGCTCTGCTTTGGCAGATTCAACAATAACAAATGATCGAGGTAGTGATGGGTATCAAAACTTGGTAGGCATTTTCGAGTTGATTCGATTAAGATCTAATATAATCGTGAATGTGTATCATATACGCATTAAGGCCTTAATTACCCTACACTAGCATGCATCACATACACACAAACAAAATTTACTAGCATGCATCATAAACATACAAGCAAAATTTACTAGCATGCTTCACATACATACAAGCAAAACAAATATATATATATATATATATATATATATATATATATATATATATATATATATATATATATATATATATAATAATTAAATTGTGATGAGATCATGGCCCTACTACGATCTTCTCAAGCCAATGAGAAGATCGGACGGTCAACCTAGGGTTAGCGGCTTCTCCAAGCACCTCCTTTGACCGCCATGTGTCGTTGGCGCCCTCCTCGTAACACCGTCTACTAGTGGACCTTCCATCGCTTCATTTTGTACATTACAAACATTAAACTCGAGTTACATTCGAGTCTAAAACTATTTACAATAGAAATATTAAAAAAAAAAGAGGCACGATGCGCAAGTCGCATACATTATACAACATGCACAATACAAAAACGGCGCGCAAGCCGTATTATGAATTACAACATATTTTTGTCCAATTACATTGGGGTTCTTGGGTCATGACCATCACAGTATTATACATAATTCTAAATTATGTATTTTATAGAAATTTCTATAATTTTTCTTTTTTTTTTCAATTTTATGAGTCACATCTCCGTAACAGTCCCGCTAAGCAATATCCGGGAGCGATCGCGGAACAATGCCCCTTGCGGGGTTAGGGGCAACACCTCTACTCACAAAATGAATCTCGCAAGTGTCCCATCTTGATCTTACAGTGCCTTAAGTCACTATCCCAAAAAACTAGAGCGAGAATTCACCGTTTCGGAGAGTTTTTCTTGGTGGTTGAAGCCTACAAGTGTCCCAACACTTGTTGCTTCGACTCTTTGAGAAAAATACCCAAAAAATTCTATAAAATAGGAAATTTACAGAAACTTACATATCTGTAATTTTTATATCTAATACAAAAATTATAAAATTAAACACGTACATGCTTCGCACGTGGCTCTAATACCACTGTTGGACTATCCGAGCCGCAAAAACCGCTTTTTGCCTTGCGAAAACCTCAGAAGTCGGCCACAGATCCGTGCGAAGAATAACAAAAATTACATGTACGTGTTTAGAAAACCTAGATCTATCTTAGATCTACATGAAAGGAGTGTTACCCTTGATGTGACGCCCTTTGCTTATCCCGCTCGTCCAAACGGCTTGCCGAAACTCGAGAGTGTTAAGTGTACACTCCTCTATCGGTATCCACACGAGCAATAGGTGGAGAAAAGCAACCTAGAGTATGCTAGCACCCTTAGAAGCTCACGGCAAGGATGAGGGGGAGAGAGCTTGAGAAGAGAGGAGGAAGAAGATGAAGTTACTACTCTTAACTTCACACTAATGCACCAACATTAAGGTAGTCGGCCACTTCAAAGAAGGTTATATACATGCATGTAATACCAAGAGCCATGGCTCTTGGTCTCCCTCATGAGGTGGCACCCCATGATGTGTCCATGATGATGTGGAACATCATCATTGGCCGACCCATTCTAAGTCATCATGACATGGCAATTGGTCAAGTCAAGTCCAACCATTTGATTCAAGTCAATTTAATTTAATGAATCTCTATTCATTAGTTTAAATTGACTCGATGAATCAAATCTAAATTAGACTCATTCAACACTTGAATCAAATTGAGTCCAACTCAATTAGTCTAATTTTGATTACTCTTAAACCAATTTGGTTCATCACATGAACCTATTCTTCATGGTCCATCATATGAACCTAATCTCCATCTAATTGCCCTTTGTGTGTGATCCTATAGGTTCTTGTAACATTGGCAATGCTCCTAAACCGATTTAGAAACATAAGAAATGAGCGGTATCTAGCAACACATCATTGCTGCCCAAATTACAAGAATATTGAGATCCAACATCACTTTTGTGACTACTAATTGTGACTCTCACAATATGTGACAATGTCTCTCTATCCTTGACATCTAGATTGACCAATTGAGGCATAGACCATGTCATCCTCGGTACAATCTATATCTTAAACTCCAAGTAGACTCACTCTAATCAAATGAGCTCAATATCTCATATTGACTCATTTGGGCATGGTCATGCACTTAGTGTTCTCACTCTATCAAGAATAACGATGTCACTCCCGTCATATAGGAGGGATAGATCTCATCTACATCACTCACATCCCTCCGCATAATTTGTCACATACCCAGTAATCGCCTTTATAGTCCACCCATTTATGGGTGATGTTTGACGAAGTCAAAGTATGCAACTCCTTATGTAGAGAACCATGGTGACTTCAGGTCCAAGGACTAATAGTCATACTAATAGTCACATGAGAAAGTATATGACACTCATATAACGATCTATGATACTTTCTCATAGTGGGTCATTCAGTATACATTTTCCAATGCATACCCATGTGTCAACTTGATATCGCATATCCATGACTTATGAGATCAAGTCATCGAGTTGACCTACATGCTAGTCTCTACGCATTAACATTGTCCCTGAATGTTAATACTCGACTAGGAATGATTAAGAGCAGTGTTCTCTATATCATCTCATTATCGATTCAACCAATCCATTGATATAGATAAGAACCTTCTACTCAAGAACGTTATTATACATAGTTATTTGGTACCAATACAAGTAAGTATAATAACCATAAAGAAATGTCTTTATAAATAGGAATATGATACAACAAAGTCCATACAACAACCATCACATGATTGACTCTAGGACTTTCACTAACATTTTGATGGTTGACTAGGGTTGACCATGTGATGAAGAAAGTCCAAGCATGGGTCTTGGTATGGAAAGTCCAACATGGGTTGGGAAGGGAAAGTCCAAGCTTGAGTCTTAGCATTTGGAAAGTCCAAGGGTGTAGTCTTGGCCACGTAAGTCCAAGGGTGTAGTCTTGGCGGTGAAAGTCCAAGTCTTGGGTACTTGGTATTTGGAAAGTCCAAGGGGGTTTGATATTGCCGGCATAAAGTCTAAGGGTGAAGTCTTGGTAGTATAAGTCCAATGGTTGGCGGTGTAAAATCCAAGCGGAGTCTTTGCACCGTAAGTCCAATGTGCCTTGGAGGTGTAGACATTGTTAGCATGACATAGCCGATGGAAGCATCTGAAGGCTAGCGTATGGATGAACAAGTCATGGATGACTTGGAGGGATCCGATAGGCGCGAGGCTGACGGAGGTGGCTAGAAGGCTTAGGTCTAGACTACGGGTGGTCTAGCAAGTATGAGGCACCAAACTTGGGTTAAACCTCATGTTTGAGGTTAAAACCTCATGTTTGAGGTGTATCAGTCGACTGGTATCATGTGGTAGTCGACTGGTGTGAGTCAACTAGGGTTTGATTGCGGGGAGTGCCCTAACAGTCGACTGTCAGAGGTGGACAGTCAACTATTAGACCGAGCAGTCGACTGATCTTGTGATCAGTCGACTGGTGCTCGAGATTTCGAGCACAGAATGGTCTCCAGTCGAGTGATCGGCCCAACCACTCGACCGATTGATATGATCAGTCGACTGATAATGGATCCATTGGATTTTTCCAGTGTGGATCATGCCGTTGTGAGACAATAGCTACAGGGGCAGTCGACTGCCAGGCGAAAATCAGCCCAGGCAGCAGCTTTAAAGGGAACTCATGAAGGGGGATTTTGCAGCGATTTTTCTTGGGCGAATTGAAGGGGATAGTTGGTGTTTTCCAGTTCTTCAAGGCTAGTCCAAGGCAATCAAAGATCAAGCAACCAAAGTGCTCTTGTAAAGTATTTTTCTTTACTTGCATTGTATTTTCATTCTTGTATTAGCTTGTATCTTGTTGGACGATCGGATCGCTAGAGGGGGGGGGGGGTGAATAGCGATAGAAATTTTTCGTTAAAATGCGAGTAGACACAGCGGAAGATAAAAACAAAAATAGAGACAATAGACACAAAGGTTTTACTTGGTTCGTAGCCGAAGGCTACTACTCCAAGGCCCTAGTGGTCCTTGACCACGTACGGAGGGCAAACTACTAAAAAGCTCCTCCTCGTTGGAGGTAGGAGTTAGACGGATACACAAGATGATAAAAGCTCAAGGTAGAGGGACACTCCCCCTCTCCTTGATATGATTTAAAGCTCGAAATAAGAACATCTTATAAACTGAAATATGATTCAAACTTTCGTTACCGACGACTTCAAAGGATGGAGGTTGAAGCTCTAGTCTTCGTCTCGGCAGCGCTTCGTCATAGGGATGTCGGAGAGTCGGAGCGTATCGGAAGCACTTGGAAGCTTTTTAATTGATGAAAACCCCTAAGACAAGCCCTCCTTTTATAGCCTTTGAGCCCCTCATCGAATGGGTCTTCAACCAATCACAAATGGACACAAAAACTCCTTAAAATGGGGTGATAAGCCTTGACTCCTTGAATCTGATCATTGACCATCAGTCGACTGATGGCCATCATCGATCGTGATGGCGACATCGGTCAGTCGACCTTCAATGATCGGTGATTGACGGCGATCGAGTCCTCAGTCGATCGTGATGCTTGCTGCAAGTCAAAGTTAGCTCAACAAAAACATAATTTCGACGGTCGTCGACCGTCCGATCTCGACCTAGACCATCTATAGGATGTCTTTGGTCGGATCTACGCTTAAGATCATCCCCGTAACGAGGATATGACCTCACTTACGCTCGCACACAAGAGCTTACCTCGATACTTACGTGTTGCTTTTGCTTCCGGCCTTCCACTCGATTCCTTCGGCTCCCTCCGAAGTCACTCGAGTGTCACCCGACCACCGCGGCTTCCTCCGGGTGTCGCTAGCCTTCAGCTCCAGCTATAACAATCTTTTGCACACTCGATTCAGCTCGTGAGATAACGACATGAGCTTAACTTTGTATCGTTTTCTATAATCAAAACTCAGGTTCGACTTAGGTGCCTACTGCACCAACATATCTTTCGTATTACTTAGTGTAATCATTGTAAGGGGTTTCTCCACCTTCGACTTGTGTCGAGGAGTTTATTTAGTAGTGGTGTGTGATTGGCATCGCTAGGGCTCTTATAAGCCCAATTCGTGGAGTAGGAACCATTCGATTCTGAACCAAGTTACATACTTGTGTATTGGTGTATTTGTGTTTGCTTTCGCTTTCGTCATTGCTATTATTTCTATTTCCACTGTGCTAACGAAGATTGTAGAGACAAGCACGAATTCCATCGATGCATTCAAAATGAACTATTCACCCCCTCTAGCGGTCACCGAATCCTCTACACTTATTAGGTTCTCAAGAAGCTGAGTTCGGGAGCCTATTATTTACGAGACACAAAGAAAAGAATTGGCTCAACCATGGAATGTTTTGCACCTATGCCCTTACCGTGTTTGATCTGAGTGGAGGATATGTAATCATGGTTTCTTTGAGCCAATAAAGTCTAAGGGCATTCCCATTTATTCGGTGTCATCTATCCCCTTAGCCTCAGACTAAGGCGTCCATCAACAAAGTTGTCAATTTTGCGCAATCTATTATTCCCTTAGTCTCGGACTAAGGTGTCCATCAACAAAGTCGCCAACTTAGCACAATTTTTTCCCTTAGTCTCGGACTAAGGCATCCATCAGCAAAGTCGCCAGTCCAATGCAATCTATTATTCCCTTAGTCTCAGACTAAGGCCTGTCCATCAGCAAAGTCGCCAGTTCGGCGCAATCTATTACCTTAGTCTTGGACTAAGGCATCTATCAGCAAAGTCATCAACTCGGCGCTGCCTATTTCCTTAGTCTTGGACTAAGGCGTCCATCAGCAAAGTCGCTAGTCCGGTGCAATCTATTATTCTCTTAGTCTCAGACTAAGGCGTCCCACGACTAAGTCACCAGCTCATCCCCGACTTAGCACTCTCCCCTCTCCGGTCAAAGTTATTTATGTTACTAATCCTTTATTTAGACATTCTTTAGTTCGACATTGCTTTCTCGATACAAAAGTTACATGACATTGATCTTTCAAAAGTTCATTACAAAGACAACATTCAAATACAAGAATCAATCCCCTAACACATCATCGGGGATCTCGTCCAACAACCGCTGTAGATCTAAAAAAGTTAGGGGAGTCCCAAGAGGAGGATGGCCTGCTTCTCAGAAGTGGTGTATTTCTCCACTGTAACTAATCTCCAGCATCTTGATGGTGCATTCCCCTATTATATCGATGAATTCTTTAGAAGCAATCAATGCCTCTTTCTTATTCACCCACCGACCCTCCTCTCCTTGTAAGAGGTCATCTCAACCTTGACAACCTCCACCTCCGCAGCCAACATCTCTCAACGAATAGCTTCCTTAGGCGCTTGAGCCTGCCGAGTCTTCTCTGATTCTTGTAGTTTGGCCCAAAGCTCATCTACTTACAAGGCCTTTGTTCAAAGCTTGTCCAACTCTCGAACCTAGTCTTGCGATCTAGCTATCTCGGCCTCGTATCTGAGAGCCCTTGATTTGTAGACAACTGATTCATCTTGGGTTATTTCTAGCTGCTTTCTCTTTATCCTGAAGTCGTGCCAAGCTTTCAATAGCATGGGTTCGCATCGCTCAGTAGGAATCCAATAGAGGGGGAATCGAGCTATCAGTTCCAGTTGATGAGCCCAAATCTAAATAAAATGACGAGTTAGTATAGTCAAGAGATTCTAAGAGGAAGAGATAAGTTAATTACCTTAGTATGGAGAAAGTTCATTGAGTCGCATAGAGCCGACAGAGATTTCTTCCTCACTTCGGCTCTCTCCGTCTCTCGGATGTGCTGTAAAAAACCTCAGGGAGGAGAGGGGTGTGCGACCCTAGGTACTTTAGGGCCCGAGGATGTCCCTGGGAGAGAAGGTGAATTAGGACTTGGTTATCGGGGGATGGATGGAGGTCGCTCGGGAGGCAGAGGAGCTTGGGTTTCTGGGATGGAGCTAGCACCTGCCAGAGTGAATGTCTCGGCTGTCAAGTTGGGAGATCGACGGGAGGAACTCGACCCTGCAACAGTTTCCTCAGTCCGACCTCATTTCTGAGGTCAGTTTTGTTCTTCATAATCTCTCGAACTAACTACCTCGAGCACTAAGTGTTGGGAAAATTCTGAATCTGATGTTCACAACATCGTGGGTGAATACTTCGCACAACTGTAGCGGAAACAATAATTATAAATCGGATCCCACCAGAGATCCAAGCAAAACTATATAAGTCGTTTCATACCCTACTTTTCTAGATCTTATCTAGAAGGAGAAGTATACCTTCGATGCGTACCCTTCGCAATCCAAATGCTGTCGGATCTCAATACGGTAAGGATAATCGTATCTCTAAGGTATCCACACTGACACCCACCCATTTTGGAGTCACGTTGTGCTAGCAACCCCTAGCAAAATGCTAAGAACCCTTTGGAAGAAGGAGAGGAAGGAGAGGGATGAGAGAACACTTCTCTTGGCTTGCCTTGGCTTACACGCCTAATGACCTAACCTTTCTTGCTTTGCACATTCAAAGCATCTTAAGCCTATAGCAACCCTTGCCATTAATTCCTCTTGTCAAGGGATTTTGTTTCTAGAAAAACTAGAGGGAGTACGTTCGATCTTGAAGAAATTCAAGATAAGGATCATAGCACTGAGACCTTGATGGAGGTTGAACAGGAACCACAAAGTATTGTGGGTGATGAGATTGTTGGACAAAGAGTTGTGGAACAACCACCTGTTCAAGTAGACCTACCTCTTCGCAGGTCTGATAGGGTACGTCATCAGCCTGAGAGATACTCATTTCTCATGTCTGACCATGATAACGTTATGCTCATTGTGAATGAGCCTACCTCCTATCAGGAAGCTGTGATGAGCCCAGATTCGGAGAAATGGCTAGAGGCCATGAGATCCGAGATGGAATCCATGTACACCAACCAAGTATGGACTTTGGTTGATCCACCTGAAGGCGTCAAACCCATTGGTGTAAGTGGGTCTTTAAGAGAAAGACTGACATGGATGGACTTACACATACCTATAAGGTTCGATTGGTGGCTAAAGGTTTCAAGCAAATTCATGGTATTGACTATGATGAAACTTTTTCTCCAATGGCGATGTTTAAGTCTATTCGGATCGTGTTTGCTATTGCAGCATACCACGATTATGAGATTTGGCAGATGGATGTTAAAACTGCATTTCTGAATGAAAATTTGCTCGAGGATGTGTACATGACACAGCCTGAGGGTTTTGTGGATCCACAACATACTGGGAAGGTATGCAAGCTGCAAATGTCCTTTTATGGGCTAAAACAAGCTTCTCGGAGCTGGAATCTTCGATTCGATGATGCGATCAAACAATTTGGTTTCATCAAGAATGAAGATGAAACCTGTGTCTACAAGAGGGTTAATGGAAACACAGTTGTCTTCCTTGTTTTGTATGTGGATGATATACTACTTATTGGGAATGACATCCCTTCGCTACAGTCTGTGAAGACTTGGATGGGGACATGCTTCTCAATAAAGAACTTAAGTGAAGCAACCTGTATTCTAGGCATCAAGATCTATAGAGATAGATTTAAGAGATTGCTTGGCCTAAATCAGAGTACATATATTGACACAGTATTACTATGGTTTGTCATGAAGAATTCCAAGAAGGGACTTCTACCGATGTCACATGGTTTGAGTCTTTCGAAGACTCAAAGTCCCTCTTCTAGAGAGGAGAGAGACCGCATGGATAAAATCCCTTATACATCTGCCATAGGATCTATCATGTACATCATGTTATATACTCATCCTGATGTCTCGTATGCTTTGAGCATGACGAGCATATACCAGTCAGATCCAGGTGAGCATCACTGAATAGCAGTCAAGAATATTCTTAAGTACTTAAGAAGGACTAAAGAATATTTCTTGATATTTGGAGGCAATGAGGAGCTAGATGTAAAGGGTTACAGTGATGTCAGCTTCCAAACTGACCAGGATGATTATAGATCGCAGTCAGGGTTTGTGTTTTGCTTGAATGGTGGCGCTGTGAGCTGGAATAGTTCGAAGCAGGACACAGTTGTTGATTCTACAACAGATGCCGAGTATATTGCTGCATCAGAGGCAGTAAAGGAGGCAGTTTGGATCCGCAAGTTCATTACTGAGCTTGGGGTGGTTCCAAGCATAGCAGATCCTATAGAGCTCTATTGTAACAATAATGGACGATTGCGCAGGCTAAGGAACCTCGCTCACACCAGCGGACCAAACACATACAACGATGCTTCCATCTCATTCGAGAGATTATCAGTAGAGGGGATGTGAAGATTTGCAGAGTACCCGCAGAGGCTAATGTCACAGATCCCTTGACCAAGGCTTTGGCACATAAAAAGCATGATGGTCACACTAGGTCATTGAGTATTAGATACTACAGTGATTGGCGCTAGTACTAGTAGGAGATTGTTAGTGAAAGCCCTAGAGCCAATCATGTGATAATTATTGTATGGACTTGTTGTATCATATTCCTATTTATAAAGGCATGATTATTATATTTACTTGTATTGGTGCCAAATAACTAAGTATAATAACGTCCTTGAGTAGAAGGTTCTTATCTATATCAATCGATTGGTTGAATCGATAATGAGATGATATAGAGAACACTACTCTTAATCATTCCTAGTCAAGTATTAAAATTCAGGGACAATGTTAATGCAAATAGACTAGCATGTGGGTCAACTCGATGACTTGATTTCATAAGTCATAGATATGAGATATCAAGTTCACATATGGATATGCATTCGATAATATATACTGCATGACCCGCCAGGAGAAAGTATCATGGATCGTTATATGAGTGTCATATACTTTCTCATGTGACTATTAGTCCTTGGACCTGAAGTCACCATGGTTCCCTACATAAGGAGTTGCATACTTTGGCTTCGTCAAACGTCACCCGTAAATGGGTGGACTATAAAGGTGATTACTGGATATGTAACAAATTATGCGGAGGGATGTGAGTGATGTAGATGGGATCTATCCCTCCTATATGACGGGAGTGACATCGTTATTCTTGATAGAGTGAGACCACTAAGTGCATGACCATGCATAAATGAGTCAATATGAGATATTGAGCTCATTTGATTAGAGTGAGTCTACTTGAGTTCAAGATATAGATTGTACCGAGGATGACACGGTCTATGCCTCAATTGGTTGGGTAGCAATGATGTGTTGCTAGATACCGCTCATTGCTTATGTTCCTAAATCGGTTTAGGAGCATTGTCAATGTTACAAGAACCTATAGGGTCACACACAAAGTGCAATTAGATGGAGATTAGTTTCATATGATGAACTATGAGGATTAGGTTCATGTGATGAACCAAATTGAATTAAGAGTAATCCAAATTAGACTAATTGAGTTAGACTCAATTTGATTCAAGTGTTGAATGAGTCTAATTTATATTTGATTCATTGAGTCAATTTAAAATAATGAATAGAGATTCATTAAATCAAATTGACTTGAATCAAGTGGTTAGATTTGATCAACCAACGAAGATAATAGGTCAAGTTTGACTTGACTTAAGAGGGAAGATGAATGATCAATTTTGACTTGACCAATTGCCATTTCATGATGACTTGGCATGGGGGTAAGCCAATGATGATGTTCCACATCATCATGGACACATCATGGGGTGTCACCTCATGAGGGAGACCAAGAGCCCCCCTCAATGCATGTAACCCCCCTCCATGAAGTGGTCGGCCACTTTAGGTGGAGTTATAGTGTGAAGTTATTTATGTGGTAACTTCATCTTCTTCCTTGGATCTTCTCTCTTCTCAAGCTCTCCATCCTCTCTTCTTGTCGTGGACTTCAAGGAGTGCTAGCACATGCTTAGTTGTCTTTCCTCCACCTATTGCTCATGTGGATACCAATAGAGGAGTGTACACTTGACACTCTCGAGTTCTGACAAGTCATTTTGATGAGCGGAATAAGCGAAGGGCGTTGCATCGAGGGTAAACTCTTAACATGTAGATCTAGAGTAGATCTAAAGCTTTTAAACACATACATATAGTTTTATTTACCTTCGCACGGATTCGTGGCCGACTTTCGGGGTTTCCGCAACTCAAAAAGCAATTTTTGCGGCTCGAATAGTCCAACAGTGGTATCAGAGCCACGTACGAAGCATGTATTGTTGGACTTTTCGAGCCGCGAAAACCGCTTTTTGCATTGCGGAAACCTCGAAAGCCAGGCCACGGATCCGTGCGAAGATATAAAAATTAAAAACTACATGTATGTGTTATGGAAAAACCTAGATCTACCATAGATCTATATGATGAGAGTGTTACCCTCGTAGCGACGCCCTTCGCTTATCCCGCTCATCCAAATGCTTTGCCAGAACTCAAGAGTGTCAAGTGTACACTCCTCTACAAGTATTCACACGAACAAATGGTGGAGAAAAATAACCTAGAGTGTGCTAGCACTCCTTGGAAGTTTCGGCCAAAAGAGGATGAGGGAGAGAGCTTGAGGAAGAGCAAGGAAGAAGAAGATGGAGTTACTCACAAAATAACTTCACCCTTGAATCAACATCAAAGTGGCCGGCCACTTTGTTTTGGGGGGTTACATGCATGCTTGTAACTCCAAGAGCCAATGGCTTTTGGTCTCCCTCATGAGGTGACACCACATGATAAGTCCATGATGATGTGGAACAACATCATTGGCCGACTCCCATGCCAAGTCACCATGACATGACAATTGGTCAAGTCAAAATTGACCATTCATCTTCCTCTCAAGTCAAATTCGATTAACCTGTGTCTCCCATGGTTGATCAAATCTAACCACTTGATTCAAGTCAATTTGATTTAATGAATCTCTATTCATTAATTTAAATTGACTCAATGAATCAAATCTAAATTAGACTCATTCAATACTTGAATCAAATTGAGTCTAACTCAATTAGTCTAATTTGGATTACTCTTAATCCAATTTGGTTCATCCCATGAACCTAATCCTCATGGTTCATCATATGAACCTAATCTCCATCTAATTTTCCTTTGTGTGTGACCCTATAGGTTCATATAACGTTGGCAATGCTCCTAAACCAATTTAGGAACATAAGCAATGAGCGGTATCTAGCAACACATCATTGCTACCCAAGTTACAAGAATATTGAGATCCAACATCACCTTTGTGACTACTAATTGTGACTCTCACAATATGTGACAATGTCCCTCTATCCTTGACATCTAGATTTACCAATTGAGGCATAGACCGTGTCATCCTCAGTACAATCTATATCTTGAACTCCAAGTAGACTCACTCTAATCAAATGAGCTCAATACCTCATATTGACTCATTTGGGCATAACCATGCACTTCGTTCTTGCCAAGTTGGTTTTGTACTTCATTCTTGAATTCTTTGAACTTTTCAAAGGATTCAGATTAATGTGTCATTAGATACACATAACCATATCTACTAAAGTCATCAGTAAATATAATGAAGTACTTGTAACCACCTCTAGCAACAACATTGAAAGGACCGCATACATCACTATGTATAAGTCCTAACAAGTTTGTTGCTCTCTCGCTGTGTCCACTAAAGGAAGTGTTGGTCAGCTTGCCTAAAAGGCAAGACTCGCATGTCTCATATGATTCAAAATCAAATCAATCTAGCAGCTCATCCTTATAGAGTTGAGATAAGCGACTCTCATTTATGTGACCTAAGCGACAATGCCAGAGATAGGTTTGGTTCAACTCATTTGACTTGAACCTTTTGGTACTTATGTTATAGATGGAGCTCTCTAAGTCAAGAAAGTAGAGTCCATTCATTAGAGGTGCACTACAATAGAACATATCATTTAAATAAACTGAACAACATTTGTTCTTTATTATAAATGTAAATCCTTTCTTGTCCAAATAAGAAACCGAAATTATGTTCTTAGTTAAAGCAGACACATAACAACATTCATCTAGTTCTAGTACAAGCCCAGAGGATAGAGATAGATCATAAGTTCTTGTAGGGAGTCGCTTCGGAGGCTCATTGGCTCCCATGTCCCCGGATTAAAATTTTCACTAATGAAAGGATTAATCCGGATGGGATGAGCTTTCTTAGCAACACCATTTCGTCATCGTGCTAACAACTTGAGTGGTCGCTTGAACAAACTAGTTGTTCAAGCAACACAACTCTTCTAGTTGGTTAGCCGCGGAAGAGACGACGGACGGATCGCCGGTTTTTGTGTTTATCTTCGGGGTCCATGATTATACAATATATTTACTAATTCACACATGCATAATCAAAACATAAAAGAACATGCTCAGATCTGTAAATAAAGTTAAAATAACTTTATACCTCACAATCTTCTACCGTATGTCCTATCCTTCTCGTGGACGACGTGTGGAAAAAGATCTTCCACGAGTAGAAGCCTTCTAGATCGCTTTCTTCTCTACCTTGTCCGCTGCGAACAAAGAGAAGAAACAACAAATACCTTCCTATCTAGAACCGGACACCAAATTAGGGAATTTGGTGCAACCGCCGGCCAAGGAACAATTGGATGATGCGCCGGCCAACTTTAAGAAGTGTTGCCGCCGGCCACTCTAGGATGAAGGGAGGAAGATGAATGCCGGCCACCTATGGAAGGAGAACCGCCGGCCAAGGAAGAAGGGAGAGGGCTCTAGGATGGGCGCCGGCCAAGTGTTGATGGAAGGAAGTGGGCGCCGACAACAATTGATGGAAGATGGTTGCCGCCCACTTTTGCTCCAAACCCTAGCCGCCCACCTTTGCTCCAAACCCTAATCCCAATTCCAAAATCTCTTCTTGCCGCCCAAGCCTAAGCCCCCTATTTATAGAATTGGGCATAAGCCTCCTTTAATCTCCACCGTCGGTTCTAGGGATTTAATCTCCACCGTCGGATCTAGGGTTTTATCCCAATCGTCGGATCTAGGGTTTCATCCCAACCGTCGGATCTAGGATTTCATCCCAACCGTCGGATCTAGGGTTTCATCCCAACCGTCGGATCTAGGGTTTTATCCCAACCGTCGGATCTAGGGATTTAATCCTAACCGTCGATTCTAGGGTTTCATCCTAACCATCAGATCTTAGGGATTTAATCCCAACCGTTGGTTCTAGGGTTTCATCCTAACCATCGGATCTAGGGATTTAATCCCAACCGTTGGTTCTAGGTTTTGTTTTACATTCTTGGATCTAGACTTCACAAGGATTATATTAGGCTACGATAGGGACCATAAGGAGGAGTTGGGTCTTGGCCACCCGATGGATCGGAACCACACAAACTTGATCCATCAATGATGTTCCATTCCACTAGAGGATCATCATTGAACTACCTCACCAACCCCCATAAATCAATACGGGCTCCATATATTATTTGTACATTAATCTCCCCGTGTTTAAGATATCGAATGTCCGTCAATTAATTGATTTACTGACCATCAATTAATTAACATCTAATTCCTCGAGTAGTACCACTCAACCTTATCATCATGTTGACTAAGTCAACCAAATTGGGTTTACATGATGAACCTTATGAGCTCTCAAGGGGACATCATCAACCTAATATATATGACAAAGTTTCATCATATAATCAACTGCACACCATGTAAATAATATTATTCCCAAAATTACCGGTAATATTGATTTAATCCATCTAAATCTCAGTCACTGGTAAATCAAAGAAATAAATACTATGTACATGTGCCCGCTATTATATCGGGATTAAGAGCATGTACAATATAATATCCGAGGTCCGATTCAATTATGTAGTCAAGAATAAATCAATCACCTCTATGTCGGTCCCGCTCAATACACCTAAGTGTACTAGTGTAACTCTATGTTCAAGACAAAATAATACTAAGCTACACTACAACCATGCCAATGGTTTGTCCAAAACCATCTTGGTTGTGAGTCTACTTATATTTTATAAGGATCGATAACATGATCTTCTGTGCCACACCAAGCACCATGTTATCTACAATGTAAAATATTAGACAATATGCACACATATAATAAATATATAAAGTGCAAACAATGATCATGTGATTCTTATTTCAAAATAAAATGTTCATACAAAAAGAGCTAGGCTTTCAGTATACATTCCAACAATCTCCCACTTATACTAAAAGACTATGCCGTCATCACTCTGCCATACATATGATCCCTATGTCCTCCACATGCCTATCAAACGCTTTCGCTGGAAGGGCCTTAGTGAATGGATCCGCCAGGTTATCCTCTGATGCAATCTTGGCGACAGCAACTTCCCCTCGCTTTACGATCTCTCATATAAGGTGGTACTTGCGCTCTATGTGTTTACTTGCCTTATGGGCTCGTGGTTCCTTCGAGTTTGCAACTGCACCACTATTATCACAATAAATTGTGATAGTTCTGGGCAAACCAGGAATCACATCCAAGTCCATCAAGAAGTTCCTGAGCCATATAGCTTCCTTGGCTGCCTCAGAGGCTGCCACATACTCATCTTCCATGGTAGAGTCCGCCACGCATTTCTGCTTGACACTCCTCCATACTATGGCTCCACCTCCAAAAGTAAACACAAACCCCGAGGTAGACTTACTCTTGTCCCTATCTGATTGGAAATCCGAATCCGTGTAACCCACAGGGACTAATTGATCTGCCCGGTAAACCAGCATATAATCCCTAGTCCTTCTCAGGTACTTGATATATGCTTTACGCGATCCAATGTCACTGTCGAGGACTACTCGATATACGCTAACCATGCCCACTTGCAGCGAGATATCCGGTCTAAATACATGCAACATGACATACATGAGACTTCCTACTGCCGAAGCATAAGGAACCGCCTTCATGTCCTCTATCTCCTTTGATGTTTTGGGATACATCTCTTTAGATAAAGGGACTCCATGCCTAAAAGGTAAAAAACCTTTCTTGGAGTTATGCATGCTAAAACGAGCAAGGATAGTGTCAATGTATGAAGCTTGAGATAAGCACAACATCCTTTTCTTGCGATCCCTTATAACTTTGATCCCAAGGATGTGTCCCACTTCTCCCAAGTCCTTCATATCAAACTGTTTGTACAACCATACCCTTACATCTGATAACACTTTGATATTGTTGCCAACTAACAAAATGTCATCTACGTATAGTACAAGAAATACCACTACGTTTCCGTCACATCTCTTGTATACACAAGGCTCATCCGGACTTTGAATAAATCCATATGACTGGATTACCTCATCAAAGCGGATGTTCCAAGATCTAGTAGCTTGCTTCAATCCATAAATGGACCGATTAAGCTTACATACAAGATGCTCTTTGCCTTTAGCAATGAATCCCTCTGGTTGCCGCATATAGATGTTCTCCTCAAGACTTCCGTTAAGGAAAGATGTCTTGACATCCATCTGCCAAATCTCATAATCCATATGAGCAGCTATAGATAAGAGAATCCGAATAGACTTAAGCATAGCTACCGGCGAAAAGGTCTCCTCATAATCGATACCCTCTTTCTGAGTATACCCTTTCGCAACAAGCCTAGCTTTGAAGGTCTCAACCTTCCCGTCTACTCCTCTCTTTCTCTTGTAGATCCACTTGCATCCAATGATTTTTACACCATCGGGTGGTTCTACTAGCTCCCAGACCTGATTAGAATCCATAGATTCTATCTCTGAATTCATCGCTCTTTGCCAAGATACCGCATCTCTATCTTGGATTGCCTCGTCATATATCCAGGGATCACGTTCATGTTCACCAGGGACTAAGTCCGAAGACTCTCCCAAAAACATGAATCTCTCGGGTTGTCTAACAACCCTCCCACTACGACGAGGTGCCTCCTGTGTATGCTCTGTGACATGCGGTGCAGTGACTTGTGGTGTCTCCTCTTGTACCGGTGGTACTGAAGTCGGGACTTCCCCTGTCAACTCCTCAAGAACAATCCTACTCGTGGGCTTGTGGTTCATCACATAGTCCTCCTCTAGAAATCTGACATTCGTACTCACGATCACCTTCTGATCTCTAGGACTATAGAATAAACCACCCTTCGTTCCCTTAGGGTAGCCAACAAACAAGCGTACTTCTGTACGAGATTCCAACTTACCAGCATCTCCCTTCAGCACATGTGCTGGACTACCCCAAATCCGAATATGTCTTAGACTAGGCTTTCGCCCAGTCCACAACTCTGTGGGAGTAGAGTGCGGCTTAGATGGAACCAAGTTCGAATGTGTCTTTCTTTGTTTCGAGCAAACCCCGAGCAGTCGTAACTTCGAGAATAACTCATCATCGATCTGACCATCTCCATAAGAGTCCTATTCCTTCGCTCCGCCACACCATTCTGCTGGGGTGTGCCAGGTGCGAACAATTGGGATTGAATCCCAGCCTCTGATAAGTAACTCCTAAACTCTCCCAAGAGGTACTCGCCACCACGATCAGATCGTAATGTCTTGATACTTTTACCTTGACGGTTCTCCACATCAGCCTTGAATTCTTTGAACTTGTCAAAGCATTCAGACTTGAGGCGCATCAAGTAAATGTATCCATACCTTGAATAATCATCTATAAAAGAGACGAAGTATTCAAAGCCACCTCTTGCCTGGATAGACATAGGACCACACAAATCAGAATGAACCAATTCTAACACATCTTTGGCTCTATACCCCTTGGCCTTAAAAGGCCTCTTGGTTATTTTACCTTCCAAGCAAGATTCGCAGGTTGGGAGATCCTCCACCACTAATGAACCCAAAGGTCCATCAGCTATCAACCTTTGAATTCTGCTTAGGTTAATATGACCAAGCCTTAGATGCCAAAGATATGTTTGGTTCATTTGCGAAGGTTCTTTTCTCTTATTAGACTTAGAAGATGAGTTATTGATTTCTATATGCATCGTGGGAGTTTTTGATTCAAGAGTATATAAATTGCCAACCAATGTACCAGAACAGATAATCTCCCTATTCCTTTTTATAACCACTTTGTCATTAAAAGAAATAGAATATCCATCCATAAACAATTTAGAAACTGAAATTAAATTCTTTCTAAAAGTAGGTACATAAAGACAATTTCTTAAAACCAAAACTTTATTCCTATCAAAAGATAAATAAACGTCTCCCACTGCAATAGCCGCCACCTTTGAAGCATTGCCCATGAAGACGGTAATCTCTCCCTCAGCTAGTCGTTGGGTTTCCTGGAACCCCTGCAAAGTATTGCAGACATGATCAGTGGCTCCTGTATCTACACACCAGGCACTGGTAGATAACACCGCTAAACATGTTTCAACAACTAAACAAGAAGATATACCTTTGTTCTTTCGGTGAGGACAGTCCGCCTTCCAATGTCCAGTCTGCTTGCAAGTGAAGCACTTGCCTTTCGGCTTCTTCACTCCTGCTTGAGGTCCTACTGCCACTTTCTTCGCTCCACCTTGCTTCTTCTTCTTCTTACCTTTCGGTTTAGAGGAAGAAACCTTCTGAGCGACCATGGCTTGAGCACTCTGACGAAAAAGCGCCTCTGCGCTGGAGTTACATCGGAAGCTCCGCCAGAATACAACCTCTTGTTCATGTTGTAGTTGGCGGCTGCTCAAAACTCTAGCGGCAGGGAGAATGATATCGACCTGGGTTTCCCCATCGATCTCAGCTCCGAGGACTTCCATCTCATTAAGATGAGTCATCATCTTGAGAACATGATCCCTAACGGGTGTTCCCTCGATCATGGTGGTCGTCATCAAGTTTCTCATCGCCTCCTGTCTAGCCGCCCTACTCTGATGTCCGAAAAGTTCCTTGAGATTGAACATCATGTCATAAGCTGTGGCTATGGCCTGATGCTGATGTTGCAGCACATTTGACATAGATGCCAAAATGTAACATCGCGCCATCTCATCGCCTTGACCCATTTCTTATAACGTTCTTTCTCCTTTTCATCGAGTCATCGGAGGGCTTAGGAGGACAGACCTCGAAAGTATAAATTTGTACTCCTCACTGATTAAGACAATATCCAAGTTTCTTTTCCAATCAATGTAGTTTGGTCCAGTAAGTTTATTTTCTTTTAAAATCACAGCAAGTGGGTTGAAAGCCATTTGAAAATCCTAAAAATCACAATGATCAAAATATTAGATTTCAAATATTATTGATTCCTCAAAACAATAAAATTCTGAAATCAACCAACACCTCAAAACACCGAGAATATCGCATGCCACGATAGTGTGGACGTATACGAATTCTACATTTGTAAGAGGAGGTTTTACCCATTAATTTTATTATCTTGTCAACCTTACTTTTTGACAAATAAAATTAATAGTTGGTTCCTCTTCAGCCCTACAAATAAAAGCAGTGACTCCGATGGGGAGGATACTTTTTATTTGCATCTAAGTGTGCACCATTACACGATACTAAGGGAATTATTTCGGATTATATGCCTTACCGATGGGGAAGTACACATGCTCCTAAATAATTTCCTATAACCATTATTTGACCTAGTGATCCGCAAACAAACCCATCCGATGGGGAGGAAGACACTTAAAGCCAACGCGCAAGTTTGTTGCATCACACGTCAAATTGTAATGGAGGCCGCGGGAATTAATTAAAATGTCCCTCTCCCACTTAATAAATTGAAAATGAGGAATTTTAAAATCATACACAACATGCATATAAAACAAATAAGCAATAAATATGGAAAAAATATAATTTTTCCAACTATTATGGCATTGTCCTCCAATATGCATCCCGTCGTGTCGCCACCTCATCCGCTCCATCTTTTCCCGTGCGCAAGTCACCAAAGAGTTTCGAACCGAGATAAAACATTTTAATTTACATCCATCGATCCTATACTCCACGAAGGAGTGTACAAATCATCTTGATCGAAAGTAAACTAAAATGAGCGGCTAAACAATGCCGTATTTAAATACAAAAATTAAATACTAATCTAGCCTCGTCAACCCCGAGGATTCAAATAATAAATTTTTACACACATTCATTCACATACACACACATGGCCATAATAGTGGGATCTTATGTCTGCAACCAAAGAGTTAAATTACGCATATCCTACTATTATCCGGCACATATAATATATGAAAAATGCATAAAAATTTAACCGAATCCTAAACACACAAAACCGAAAACCTGGCTCTGATACCAATTGTAGGGAGTCGCTTCGGAGGCTCATTGGCTCCCATGTCCCCGGATTAAAATTTTCACAAATGAAAGGATTAATCCGGATGGGATGAGCTTCCTTAGCAACACCATTTCGTCGTCGTGCTAACAACTTGAGTGGTCGCTTGAACAAACTAGTTGTTCAAGCAACACAACTCTTCTAGTTGGTTAGCCGCGGAAGAGACGATGGACGGATCGTCGGTTTTTGTGTTTGTCTTTGGGGTCCATGATTATACAATATATTTACTAATTCACACATGCATAATCAAAACATAAAAGAACATGCTCAGATCTGTAAATAAAGTTAAAATAACTTTATACCTCATGATCTTCTACCGTATGTCCTATCCTTCTCGTGGACGACGTGTGGACGAAGATCCTCCACGAGTAGAAGCCTTCTAGATCGCTTTCTTCTCTACCTTGTCCGCTGCGAACAAAGAGAAGAAACAACAAATACCTTCCTATCTAGAACCGGCCACCAAATTAGGGAATTTGGTGCAACCGCCGGCCAAGGAACAATTGGATGATGCGCCGACCAACTTCAAGAAGTGTTGCCGCCGGCCACTCTAGGATGAAGGGAGGAAGATGAATGTCGGCCACCTATGGAAGGAGAACCGCCGGCCAAGGAAGAAGGGAGAGGGCTCTAGGATGGGCGCCGGCCAAGTGTTAATGGAAGGAAGTGGGCGCCGGCAACAATTGATGGAAGATGGTTGCCGCCCACTTTTTCTCCAAACCCTAGCCGCCCACCTTTGCTCCAAACCCTAATCCCAATTCCAAAATCTCTTCTTGCCGCCCAAGCCTAAGCCCCCTATTTATAGAATTGGGCTTAAGCCTCCTTTAATCTCCACCGTCGGTTCTAGGGATTTAATCTCCATCGTCGGATCTAGGGTTTTATCCCAACCGTCGGATCTAGGGTTTCATCCCAACCGTCGGATCTAGGATTTCATCCCAACCGTCGGATCTAGGGTTTCATCCCAACCGTCGGATCTAGGGTTTTATCCCAACCGTCGGATCTAGGGATTTAATCCTAACCGTCGATTCTAGGGTTTCATCCTAACCATCGGATCTTAGGGATTTAATCCCAACCGTTGGTTCTAGGGTTTCATCCTAACCATCGGATCTAGGGATTTAATCCCAACCGTTGGTTCTAGGTTTTGTTTTACATTCTTGGATCTAGACTTCACAAGGATTATATTAGGCTACGATAGGGACCATAAGGAGGAGTTGGGTCTTGGCCACCCGATGGATCGGAACCACACTAACTTGATCCATCAATGATGTTCCATTCCACTAGAGGATCATCATTGAACTACCTCACCAACCCCCATAAATCAATATAGGCTCCATATATTATTTGTACATTAATCTCCCCGTGTTTAAGATATCGAATGTCCGTCAATTAATTGATTTACTGACCATCAATTAATTAACATCTAATTCCTCGAGTAGTACCACTCAACCTTATCATTATGTTGACTAAGTCAACCAGCTGGGTTTACATGATGAACCTTATGAGCTCCTCAAGGGGACATCATCAACCTAATATATAGGACACGGTTTCCTCCTATAATCAACGGCACACCATGTAAATAATATTATTTCCCAACTTACCGGGCATATTGATTTAATCCATCTAAATCTCACCCTCTGGTAAATCAAATAAATAAATACTAAGTACATGTGCCCGTTATTATATCGAGATTAAGAGCATGTACAACATAATATCCGAGGTCCGATTCAATTATGTAGTCGGCAATAAATTGAATCACCTCTATGTCGGTCCTGCTCAATACACCTAAGTGTACTAGTGTAACTCTATGTTCAAGACAAAACAATACCAAGCTACACTGCAACCATGCCAATTGTTTATCCAAAACCATCTTGGTTGTGAGCCTCTACTTATATTTTACAAGGGACTGATAACATGATCTTCTGTGTCATACCAAGCACCATGTTATCTACAATGTAAAATATTAGACAATATGCACAGATATAATAAATATATAAAGTGCAAACAATGATCATGTGATTCTTATTTCAAAATAAAATGTTCATACAAAAAGAGCTAGGCTTTCAGTATACATTCCAACAGTTCTTACAGCAACAACAACAACTCTTGCTCCATTACCTACTCGTAGGTCCACCTCGCCCTTTGTCAATGCCCTGCTATTTCTCAGCGCTTGTACATTGATACAAATGTGAGATGCACATCCGGTATCTAATACCCATGATGAAGAAATAGATAGATTGATTTATATAACATTTATACCTGAAGTAGAAGTCTCACTTCTCTTCTTTTTTAGATCTTCAAGGTATGCTTTGCAGTTACGCTTCCAGTGTCCAGCTTCCTTGCAGTGGATGCAAGCCCCTTCTTTGGCCACCCCTCCTTTGGGTTTCAGTTCTTTGCCTTTGCCCTTGGCTTAAGACTTTCCCTTACCTTTAGGCTTGCCCTTGCCTTTCTTCTTTTGCACCATCAAAATGGAGTCATATTTTCCCTTCTTAAGGTTGAGCTCGCCAGTTCTCAACATGTTGAGCATCTCAGGCAGTGGCTTATCAATTTCATTCATGTTGTAATTCATGACAAATTGATTGTAGCTTTGTGGCAAAGACTGCAAGATCAAGTCAGTGGCCAGCTCTTGGCCAAGTGAGAATCCCAATCTCTGTAGGTTTTCTACGTACTCAATCATCTTGAGTACATATGGACCTACGGGAGTCCCATCTTGCATCTTGTACTGAAACAATGTCTTAGAGATTTCATATCTCTCATGCCTTGCTTGTCCTTGATATAGTTGACAAAGATGTTCAACCATATCATAAGCATTCATGAACTCGTGTTGCTTATGAAGCTTAGAGTTCATGGTCGCGAGCATGAGACATGACACATCTAATGCATCAACTTGATGCTTCTTGTAAGCATCTTTGTCAGTTCACGAGGCAGTGGCAAGAGGTGCCTCCGGAATGGGTTGCTCCAGGAAATACAGTTTCCTTTCTTGGGTGAAAACAATTCTCAGGTTCCTGTACCAGTCCCGAAAATTTACTCCATTGAGCTTGTCCTTCTCAAGGACAGAACGCAGGGAGAGAGTGTTCGTGTTTGTCGACATAGTAATCTACAACATACACAATGCAGAAAATTAATATCATATTCCTTTTATCATTTAATTAGGCCTTTAATCAAATGATGCTCCCACTGAATTATAGGACTTTTGTAGAATCGAGTTATGGATGTGGTCAAACCACATTACTTGATTCATACAAACTAGCTATAATTCTTGCGGGACAAGATCCACATCATACTACGCCTTGAGTTAGCTTTGGCTAAATCGCCCAAGACTTAGTATGATCGGTAGGTAACACATTACTGATTATATCTCTATGCAACTCTTCTTTATAGGATCAAGACCCACATTTACAAAAGACCTTGAGTTAGCTTTGGTTAAATCGCCCAAGATTTAGTGTAAATGCGATCTTATCCTTTCTTTCCAATGGTTGAAATATGCCTATAGTTCTACTCGATCCAATTGAGTTAACTAGTTTTACTCAATCTAATTGAGCTTACTCTAACCCAAGCCGTGATAGGCGGGACCAAGATTGTCCCTCCGCATCCTACCAAGATAATATGCATTGCTCTGCTTTGGCAAATTTAATAACTACAAATGATCGAGGTAGTGATGGGTATCAAGACTTGGTAGGCATTTTTCGAGTTGATTCGATTATGATCTAATCTAATCGTGAATGTGTATCATATACGCATCAAGGCCTTTATTATCCTATACTAGCATGCATCACATACATACAAGCATTATACTAGCATGCATCATATACATACAAGTAAAATATCCTAGCATGCATCATATACTTACAAACAAAATTTACTAGCATGCATCACATACATACAAGAAAAATAAATAAATAAATATATATATATATATATATATATATATATATATAAATTAATTGTGATTAGGTCATGACCCTACTACGATCTTCTCAATCCAATGAGAAGATCAGACGGTTAACCTAGGGTTAGCGACTTCTCCAAGTGCCTCCTTTGACCGCCATGTGTTGTCGGCTCCCTCCTCGTAACTCCGTCTACAAGTGGACCTTCCACCGCTCCATTTTTGTACATTACAAACATGAAACTCGAGTTACATTTGAGTCTAAAACTATTTACAACTATAATTTTAAAAGAAGAGGCACGACGCGCATGTCGCATATCCTATACAACATGCACAACCACAAAAATGGCACGTAGGTCGTATTATGAATTATAACACATTATCATCTAATCATATTGGGGTTCTTGGGCCATGATCATCACAGAATTATACATAATTCTAAATTATGTATTTTACAGAAAATTTCTATAATTTTTCCTTTTTTTTCAATTTTATGAGTCACATCTCCGTAACGGTCCCGCTAAGCGGTTTCCGGGCGCGATCGCGGGACAAGGCCCCTTTCGGGGATAGGGGCAGCGCCCCTACTCACAAAAATAAACTTTGTGAGTGTCCCTACTTGATCTTACAGTGACTTAAGTCTCTGTCCCAAAAACTTAAAGCGAGAACTCGCCATTTCGGAGAGTTTTTATCGGCGGTTGAAGCCTACAAGTTTCCCAACACTTGTTGCTTCGACTCTTCAAGAAAAATACCCAAAAATCTATAAAAATAGGAAATTTACATAAACTTAAAAATCTATAATTTTTATATCTAATACAAAAACTACAAATTTAAAACACATACATGCTTCGCACGTGGCTTTGATACCACTGTTGGACTTTCCGAGCCGTAAAAACCGCTTTTTGCGTTGTGAAAACCTCGGAAGCCCGGCCACGGATCCGTGCGAAGATATAAAAATTAAAAACTACTTGTATGTGTTATGGAAAAACTTAGATCTACCATAGATCTATATGATGAGAGCGTTACCCTCGTAGCGACGCCCTTCGCTTATCCCGCTCGTCCAAATGCTTTGGTAGAACTCAAGAGTGTCAAGTGTACACTCCTCTACAAGTATCCACACGAACAAATGTTGGAGAAAAACAACCTAGAGTGTGCTAGCACTCCTTGGAAGTTTCGGCTAAAAGAGGATGAGGGAGAGAGCTTGAGGAAGAGTAAGGAAGAAGAAGATGGAGTTACTCACAAAATAACTTCACCCTTGAATCAACATCAAAGTGGCCGACCACTTTGTTTTGGGGGGTTACATGCATGCATGTAACTCTAAGAGCCAATGGTCTCCCTCATGAGGTGGCACCACATGATAAGTCCATGATAATGTGGAACATCATCATTGGTCGGCCCCCATGCCTCACCATGACATGGCAATTGGTCAAGTCAAAATTGACCATTCATCTTCCCTCTCAAGTCAAGTCAAACTTACCTATTATCTCCTATGGTTGATCAAATCTAACCACTTGATTCAAGTCAATTTGATTTAATGAATCTCTATTCATTAATTTAAATTGACTCAATAAATCAAATCTAAATTAGACTCATTCAATACTTGAATCAAATTAAGTCTAACTCAATTAGTCTAATTTGGATTACTCTTAATCCAATTTGGTTCATCCCATGAACCTAATCCTCATGGTTCATCATATGAACCTAATCTCCATCTAATTTCCCTTTGTGTGTGACCCTATAGGTTCTTGTAACATTGACAATGCTCCTAAACCGATTAAGGAACATAAGCAATGAGCGGTATCAGCAACACATCATTGCTGCCCAAGTTACAAGAATGTTGAGATCCAACATCACCTTTGTGACTACTAATTGTGACTCTCACAATATGTGACAATGTCTCTCTATCCTTGACATCTAGATTAACCAATTGAGGCATAGACCGTGTCATCCTCAGTATAATCTATATCTTGAACTCCAAGTAGACTCACTCTAATCAAATGAGCTCAATATCTCATATTGACTCATTTGGGCATGGCCATGCACTTCGTGGTCTCACTCTATCAAGAATAACGATGTCACCCCCGTCATATAGGAGGGATAGATCTCATCTACATCACTCACATCCCTCCGCATAATTTGGTACATACCCAGTAATTGCCTTTATAGTCCACCCATTTACGAGTGACGTTTGACAAAACCAAAGTATGCAACTCCTTATGTAGGAAACCATGGTGACATCAGGTCCAAGAACTAATAGTCATACTAATAGTCACATGAGAAAGTATATGACACTCATATAACGATCCATGATACTTTCTCATGGCGGGTCATTCAGTATAAATTCTCTAATGCATACCCATGTGTAAACTTGATATCTCATATCCATGACTTGTGAGATCAAGTCATTGAGTTAACCTACATGCTAGTCTCTACGCATTAACATTGTCACTGAATGTTAATACTTGACTATGAATGATTAAGAGTAGTGTTCTCTATATCATCTCATTATCGATTCAACCAATTGATTGATATAGATAAGAACCTTCTACTCGAGGATGTTATTATACTTAGTTTATTTGGCACCAATACAAGTAAATATAATAACCATGCATTTATGAACAGGAATATGATACAATAAAGTTCATACAACAATCATCACATGATTGACTCTAGGGCTTTCACTAACATGTATGTGTTTATGTTTTATAGTTTTTGTATTAGATATAAAAATTATGGATCTGTAAGTTTCTTTAAATTTCCTATTTTTATAGATTTTTTGGATATTTTTCTCAGAGAGTCGAAGCAACAAGTATTGGGACACTTATAGACTTCAACCACCGAGAAAAAATCTCTGAAACGGCGAGTTCTCGCTTTAGGTTTTTGGGACAGCAACTTAAGTCGTTGTAAGATCAAGATGGGACACTCGCAAATTTTATTTTGCGAGTAGGGGCGCTGCCTCTTACTCCAAAAGGGGCATTGTCCCGCGATCGCGCTCGAAAACCACTTAGCGGTACCGTTACGGAAAGGTGACTCATAAAAATTGAAAAAAAAATAGAAAAAATTATAGAAATTTCTGTAAAATATATAATTTAGAATTATGTATAATTCTGTTATGGTCATGGCCCAAGAACCCCAATATGATTTGTTAAATGTGTTGTAATTCATAATATGGCTTGCGAGCCATTTTTGTGGTTGTGCATGTTGTATAGGGTATACGACCTGCGCGTCGTGCCTCTTCTTTTAAAATTCTAGTTGTAAATAGTTTTAGACTCGAATGTGGCTCTAGTTTCATGTGTGTAATGTACAAAATGGAGCAGTGGAAGGTCCGCTAGTAGACGGAGTTATGAGGAGGGTGTCGACGACACATGACGGTCAAAGGAGGCGCTTAGAGAATCCGCTAACTCTAGGTTGACTGTCCGATTTTCTCATTGGCTTGAGAATATCGTAGTAGGGCGATGACCACATCACAATTAATTTATATATATATATATATATATATATATATATATATATATATATATATATATATATATATATATATATATATATATATATATGTTGATATATATATATATATTTGTTTTTGTTGGATCGATCGGATCGCTAGAGGGGGGGGGTGAATAGCGATAGAAACTTTTTAGTACGAATTCGTTTTTTTAAAAAAAAACTTATATGCAGCGGAAAGATAAACAAAACAAAAAGTAAAGGAGACAATAGACACAAGAGATTTACTTGGTTCGTAGCCGAAGGCTACTACTCCAAGGCCCTAGTGGTCCTTGACCACGTACGGAGGGCAAACTACTAAAGAACTCCTCCTCGTTGGAGGTAGGAGTTAGACGGATAAAAAGCCCAAGGTAGAAGGACACTCCCCCTCTCCTCGTTATAATGAAAGCTTTACTAAAAGGAATAAACTGAAATACAATTTAGAACTTTCATTACCGACGACTTTAAAGGTTGGAGGTTGAAGCTCTAGTCGTCGTCTCCCGGCCCGTCGTAGGGATGTCGGAGAGCCTTGAGCAATTGATGAAAAACCCTAGGTTTGGCCCTCCTTTTATAGCCTTTGAGCCCCTCATCGAATGGGTCTTTAGCCAATCACAAATGGGCACAAAACCCCTTGAAAAATGGTGATAACTCTTGACTACTCGAGGCTGATCCTTTGACCGTGATGACCGATGGCCATCATCGATTCGATGGCGGCATCGATCGATTGCTAACCTTCGGATCGTTTGATGCGTGAGTCCTCCAAGTCGGCAATGATCGATGCTAGGCTGCGCAAGGCAAGGTTAGCTCAACAAAAACATAATTTTGATGGTCGTCGACCATTCGATCTCGACCTAGACCATCTATAAGAAGTCTTTGGTCGGATCTACGCTTAAGATCATCCCCGTAAAGAGGATACGACCTTACTTACGCTCGCACACACGAGCTTACCTCAGTACTTACGTGTTGCTTTTGCTTTCGGCCTTCCACTTAATTCCTTCGGCTCCCTCCGAAGTCTCTTGAGTGTCGCCCGACCACCGCGGCTTTCTCCGGGTGTCGCTAGCCTTCAGCTCCAGCGTTGAGACTTTTCTACACACTTGATTTAGCTCATGAGATAACAATATATTCTTAACTTTGTATCGTTTGCTATAATCAAAACTTAGGTTCGACTTAGGTGCCTACTGCACCAACAATCTCCCCCTTTTTGATTTATGGCAAACCCACATACAAAGTTAAGTAAATAGCAAGCATGAAGAGTAATAATGTGCATGAGAAACAAAAATATGAAGATTAAGTTGGAGTAGTAAGGATTTTCTTCAAGTACTCCCCCTTGACCGAGGGTGAGTCTTGAAGAAAGACCTTAATCCTCCCCCTTGAGGGTTGCTTTAAGTAATTAACATTACTTAAAGTTGGCCTTAGTAAAACGTTTTAGTTAAGCCCTTTCTCCCCCTTAAGTAAAACATTAACGACATAAAAAAAATAAATTTAAGTAAAACGTAGACGGCACAAATAAGTTTAAGTTAAGAATTCTTTGGCCTTTTGGTAAAAGTTAACTAAGTTTTAACTTTTGGTTTAAATATGAAGTAAGAGTTAAGTTAAAAAAAAAATTTGACCCCTTAACTTTGGCCTTTTTCTCCCCCTTTTGCCGTATATCGAAAAGAGTAAGGGGTGTGTGGAAAACAAAATAAGTGTTAAATTTAAGGTCCAAGCATGTTCCCCATTTTTTATAAAAAAAATATACTGAAAATAAGCTCATCTATAAAATGTTCGACTCATATTTGGCTTGATTGATATGTAAGATCAACGATCTGGTCGTCGGTTAGTATATATGATTATACTCCGTGGTTCATAGCGATGCACTAGCTCTACATCTGGAACCAGGAGTAAGGTCCTAACATCTCACGCCCATCTACGTGGCTAAGTACACAAACACATTAGTCCTATGTGTTGTGAGATGTACTGGCTCCTTAAATCTATAGGTGCATGATATCTAAGGTATGTCCTATGCTAGTTCCATAAAAATGAAATTAAAGAAATAGTAGTAAGAACATATAATTTGCATGTACCTATTCTATTACGCACATGCCCAATTTTCGTCTTAATAGACTAAATTCGGCTTCGGGTAGGGGTTTAGTAAATAGATATGCCAAGTTAGACTTCGATTCGACGTATTCGAGGTGTATGGCTCCGTTGGCCACATGTTCTCAAATGAAATGGTGTTTGACCTCTATATGTTTGGTCATAGAGTGACATATCGGATTCTTTGTAAGATTAATTGAACTAATGTTATCTACGTGAAGTTTAGTATTCGTAAAGTCTAACTTAAAGTCGCGGAGAGCGTGCTTCATCCAAAGAAGCTGCGTGACACAATCACCCATCGCGATGTATTCGGCTTCGGTGGTAGATAAAGCAACACAGTGTTGTTTCCTACTGCACCAACTCACTAGACTCGAGCCGAGAAGTTGACAACAACCACTCGTGCTCTTTCTATCGAGCTTACTACCGGCATAATCCGAATCGGAGTAGCCGATTAGTTCGAACTCCGTAGATCTAGGGTACCAAATACCAACGTTAAGTGTACCCTTAAGATATCTAAGGATACGCTTAACTAGGGTTAGGTGAGACTCCTTAGCACAGGTTTGAAACCTGGCGCACATACTTATCATGAATAGGATGTCGGGTCGACTTCGCATTAAGTATAGGAGACTCTATTACGCTCTCTATAGTATTTTAAGTCAATGGACTTACTTTCTAGGTCTTCTCCTATGTTAACATTTATCGCCATTGGGGTGTTTATTACCTTAGCGTCTTGCATTCCAAATCTTTTAATTAACTCCTTAGTGTATTTTTGTTGATATAGGTATATACCATCCTTAGTTTGTTTAATTTGTAGAGTTCGGTTTTTCCGTTCCACTAGGCTATTTTGCTGAGGGGTCCTAGGGCAAGAGAATTCATGGTGGTATCCGTTTAGGTTACAGAAGTCGATGAACCTTTGATTTTCGAATTCACCACCATGATCGCTTCTAAGTCTTTTAACCTTAAGGTCTTTTTGATTCTCGATTAATTTGAATAGATTGATTAATTGATCTAGGGTATCATTTTTATGTTTGATGAACTTAACCCAGGTAAACCTGGAGTAGTCGTCAATTATGACTAAGCAATATTGACTTCTATTGAGTGACTTGGCTCCATGTGAATCGAATAGATCCATATGCAGGAGCTCAAGTACACTTGAGGTTCGTTCTTGGTTAGTTAACTTGTGTTGTGTCCTAGGTTGTTTTCCTTGTTGACAAGCATTACAGATTTTATTAACCAAGTTGTTGAGGTTGGGTAAGCCTCTGACTAAGCCACTCTGACTCATCTTGTGGACGAGTCTTGGGTGCGAGTGACCGAAGTGCCACAACCATGATTCCTCTTCCTGTGTCATAAGACATTTGGCTGAGGATTTGATTAAGTTAATTGTGTAAATGTTATTTGTCCTGGTTCCTTTGAGTATTGTTTTAGATGTTTTATTTGTTTTAATTACACATTCATTTTCTAAAAATACGACCTTATAGTTATTGTCACATAATTGACTTACGCTAAGCAGGTTATATTCAAAATTCTCTACAAGTAATACATTTTTAATAACAAAATTCGAGTTAAGCTCGATATCACCTGATCCGATGATTTTGAGCTTGCCGTTATTCCCAAAGGCTACCGATCCTTGTCGTTTGAATCGAAGCTTTGTGAATTTGAGTTGATCCCCGGTCATGTGTCGGGAGCAACCGCTGTCCAACATCCATTGATCCTACACACAAGGTGGTTGGATTGGATGTTAGAATTTTTTTTTTTTTTAAAATTGGTTGTAAGTTGTTAAACCTAGGTCATCTCACCTGTGTCTATATGATCAATCATGTTATACTTATGTGTTTTTTTGTGAGATGACTTCCAATTAAGTTAATTAAGTGCATTTAGGTTCAAGTAATTTTATGTTAGATTTGGATTTAAACCTAGGCTTGTCAAGTTTACCTTTTCAAGATCATGGCTTCCAGGTCGTGGCGAGGCCGCAGGCCTTCTTTTATCGGATCATCGACCACTTCCTTAGACAAAGCCATTTTCAAGAAAATGATGACTTGACTCTAAGACTATTATCTCCTAGTCTAACTGTTATTTTTGAAAAGAGGCTCCCGAGGCTCAATCTTTCAAGAATTTTAGTTGGTTATGTTTTGAAAAGAGGCTAAGTGAGTTCACAAGTTTTAAAGCACAAATTTTCTAAGTTAATTAAAGCATGCAATTTCTAAGTTAAAGCACAAACATTCTAAGTTAAAGCATGCAATTTCTAAGTTAAAGCACAAACATGTTTTGTATCGCTCCCTAGACCGCTGAATCGGTTCGGCCTATCCACATAGTGGATTTGGTCCTTGGGAACCCAAAGACGGGTTGGATCCTAGAGTTGAAATCAAAGTTCTTAGGGACCCATGCTTGTTTTATGTCGACTTACAATCGATATATACGACCTATTAGTCGTGGTTTGAGTTAAACCCTAGTCCAAACCTTTGTTGTACACGGCCCTTTGAGATCCAAGTAGGAGGTCAAGTCCTTCGATCCCGGCGAACCTTTCCAACGTGTTCCTAAGATCTTCGACTTGACTTTCAAGAGAGAGTTCTCAACTTCGAGCTTTTCAACTCGAGCTGAGTCCTTCTCTTGAACTCGACTAGTCGAAGAGGTTAGGAGACCCTCGTGCTCGAGGAGCAGCAATACGTAAACTGGATCTCGACCTTAGACTCGGACTTAGCTAACTTCCTAGACAAAAACCTAACCGTATTATGTAAAGTATTAAATAAAGTTCGGCTTACTTTAAGGGTATCTTTTGAACCGGATGCGTATCCGTGGCTTGACTTGAAGGTAGCTTCGTAGTCCGAGTCATCCTCAGGTTCCGACTCAAGTTCAGGTTCGGTCTCCGTGTTTGACTCAATCGATTTCGCCATGAAGACGTGGTCTTCGTCTTCTTCGGATGACGCTTCTTCCCATGTTGCGTTGAGGGCCTTCTTGTGCTTAGGTGCTCGGTGGTTGAGCTTGAGGCACTCGGACTTGATATGTCCAAACCTGTTACACTTATAACACCTAATATTAGAACTTTTAGGCTTACCTTGGTTGGGTCGAGTTGTGGTTCACTTTCGTCCCTTGGCTATCCTTCGAGCTAGGTTCATTAGTTCGGCAGTCAACTCCGGGTCAACTTCTTCTTCGGACTCGTCTTCCTCCTCGGTTGGTGGTGGCTTGCTTGCGATTTTCTTCTTCTTTGATCCTGTAAACAAGGCTATACCCCTCTCGGGTTCCGAGTTGGACTGCTCATGTAATTCGAAATCGGAAAAGAGTTCATCTAACCTAATTTTAGAAAGATCCTTGGAGACCTTGTAGGCATCGACCATGGATGCCCACAAGGTAGTCCTCGGAAACGAGTTTAGAACATACCTTATAAGGTCGCGATTTTCGACCTTTTGCCCGATTGCGTGTAGGTTGTTGACTATGTCCTGGACTCGGGCGTGAAGTTGGGTCGCGGACTCGTGTTCCTGCATTTTTAGGTTATATAGTTTATTGAAAAGAAGATCACGCTTACATACCTTGGCTTCATCGGTCCCTTCGTGTAGCTCCACTAGTTTCGTCCAAAGATCTTTTGCGCTTATGAAGGGGCCAACGCGATTTAGCTCCTCCTTGGATAGGCCGCATTGGAGGATTTGTGTTGCCTTGGCGTCGGCTTCGACTTGTCATTTTGTCGCAATGGTCCATTGATCATAATCCAAGGAGTCACCCACTTCATTAGTCGGAAGTGTGAAACCCGTTTGGATTATGATCCACATATCGATTTGGGTTTTGAGAAAGCATTCCATCCGACCCTTCCAATAACGGAAGTCATCTCCGTTGTAAAACGGAGGTCGGACGGTGCTAAAACCCTCGAGATGGGCCATTAGAACAAAAGACACAAATAGACGGAGACGAAGAAACTAACAACGACAAAAACACGAAAACAAGTACCAAGACTCGCGTCTTGGATTAGTAGTGCGGGAGAAAAACTTAACAAAGCGAAATAAATAAAAAAAATAGAATTAAAAGAAAAATAAATCTATAAAAAGGCTAGATTGGTGGTTTCACCAAATCTTAGCAACCCCCGGCTCTGATACCAATTGTTGGATCGATCGGATCGCTAGAGGGGGTGAATAGATAGAAACTTTTAGTACGAATTCGCTTTTTTAAAAAACTTATATGCAGCGGAAAGATAAACAAAACAAAAGTAAAGGAGACAATAGACACAAGAGATTTACTTGGTTCAGAGTCAAGGCTACTACTCCAAGGCCCTAGTGGTCCTTGACCACGTACGGAGGGCAAACTTCTAAAGAACTCCAACTCGTTGGAGGTAGGAGTAAGACGGATACAAAAAGCCAGAGGTAGAATGACACTCCCCCTCTCCTCGGTATAATGAAAGATTTACTAAAAGGAATAAGATGAAAAACAATATAGAACTTTCTACTCGACTTTAAAGGTTGGAGGTTGAAGCTCTAGTCGCTGCCTCTCGTGCCGTCGAGGGATGTCGGAGAGTGGAGCGACGTGTCAAGCACTTGGAAGCTTTGAATTGATGAAAAACCCTAGGTTTGGCCCTCCTTTATAGCCTTTGAGCCCCTCGAATGGGTCTTTAGCCAATCACAAATGGGCACAAAACCCTTGAAAAATGGTGATAACTCTTGACTACTCGAGGTCGATCCTTTGACCAAATGAGCCGATCGATGGCCATCATCACCGATCGATGGAAGCATCACGATCACGACTTCTCTAATGATCGCTTGACGCAATGAGTCCTCCAAGTCGGCAATGATCGATGCTAGCTGCAAGGCAAGGTTAGCTCAACAAAAACATAATTTCGATGGTCGTCGACCATCCGATCTCGACTTAGACCATCTATAAGAAGTCTTTGGTCGGATCTACGCTTAAGATCATCCCCGTAAAGAGGATACGACCTTACTTACGCTCGCACACACGAGCTTACCTCAGTACTTACGTGTTGCTTTTGCTTCCGGCCTTCCACTCAATTCCTTCGGCTCCCTCCGAAGTCTCTTGAGTGTCGCCCGACCACCGCGGCTTTCTCCGGGTGTCGCTAGCCTTCAGCTCCAGCGTTGAGACTTTTCTGCACACTTGATTTAGCTCATGAGATAACAATATATTCTTAACTTTGTATCGTTTGCTATAATCAAAATATAGGTTCGACTTAGGTGCCTACTGCACCAACAGTTTTGCTAGTGTGTATGTGATGCATGCTAGTAAATTTTGCTTGTATGTATATGATGGATGCTAGAATATTTTGCTTGTATGTATATGATGCATGCTAGTATATTGCTTGTATGTATGTGATGCATGCTAGTGTAGGGTAATAAAGGCCTTGATGCGTATATGATACACATTCACGATTAGATTAGATCTTAATTGAATCAACTCAAAAATATCTACCAAGTTTTGATATCCATCACTACCTCGATCAATTGTTGTTGCTGAATCTGCCAAAGTATAGCAACGCATATTATCTTGGTAGGGTGCGGAGGGACAATCTTGGTCCCTCCTATCATAGCTTGGATGAGAGTAAGCTCAATTAGATTGAGTAAAACTAGTTAACTCAATTGGATCGAGTAAAACTATAGGCATATTCCAACCGTTGAAAAGATAGGATAAGATCACATTTACACTAAATCTTGGGCGATTTAGCCAAAGTTAACTCAAGGTCTTTTGTAAATGTGGATCTTGATTCTATAAACAAGAGTTGCATAGAGATGTAATCTGTAATGTGTTACCTACTGATCATACTAAGTCTTGGGCAATTTAGCCAAAGGTAACTCAAGGCCTAGTATAATGTGGATCTTGTCCCACAAGAATTATAACATATTTGTATCAATCTAGTAATGTGGTTTGACCACATCCATGACTCAATTCTACAAAAGTCCTATAATTCAATGGGAGCATCATTTGATTAAAGGCCAAATTAAATGATAAATGAAATATGATATTAATTTTCTGCATTGTGTATGTTGTAGATTACCATGTTGACAAACACGAACACTCTCTCCCTGTATTCTATCCTTGAGAAGGGCAAGCTCAATGGAGCTAATTTCCTGGACTAGTACAAAAACCTGAGAATCGTTCTCACCCAAGAAAGGAAACTGTATGTCCTAGAGCAGCCCATTCCGGAGGCACCTTCTGCCACTACCTCGCGAACTGACAAAGATGCTTACAAGAAGCATCAAGATGATGCATTAGATGTGTCATGTCTCATGCTCGCGACCATGAACTCTAAGCTTCAGAAGCAACATGGGTTCATGAATGCTTATGATATGGTTGAACATCTTCGTCAACTATATCAAGGACAAGCAAGGCACGAGAGATATGAGATCTCTAAATCATTGTTTCAGTCCAAGATGCAAGATAGGACTCCCGTAGGTCCATATGTACTCAAGATGATTGGGTACATAGAAAACCTACAAAGGTTGGGATTCCCACTTGGCCAAGAGCTGGCCACTGACTTGATCTTGCAATCTTTGCCACAAAGCAACAATCAATTTGTCATGAATTACAACATGAATGAAATTGATAAGTCATTGCCTGAGATGCTCAGCATGTTGAGAACTGCTGAGCTCAACCTTAAGAAGGGAAATCTGACTCCATTTTGATGGTGCAAAAGAAGAAAGGGAAGGGAAAGCCTAAAGGTAAGGGAAAGTCACAAGCCAAGGGCAAAGGCAAGGAACTGAAACCGAAAGCAGGGGTGGCCAAAGAGGGAACTTGCTTCCACTTAAGGAAGCTGGACACTGGAAGCCTAACTGCAAAGCATACCTGGAAGATCTTAAGAAGAAGAGAAGTGAGACTTCTACTTCAGGTATAAATGTTATAAAAGTCAATTTATCTATTTCTTCATCATGGGTATTAGATACCGAATGTGCATCTCACATTTGTACCAATGTGCAGGCGCTGAGAAATAATAGGGCATTGACGAAGGGCGAAGTGGACCTACGAGTAGGCAATGGAGCAAGGGTTGATGTTGTTGTTGTAAAAACTTATTTTCTATCTCTGCCCTCTGGGCTTGTACTAGAACTGGATGAATGTTGTTATGTGTCTGCTTTGACAAAGAATATAATTTCAGTTTCTTCTTTGGACAAGAAAGACTTTTCATTTATAATAAAGAACAAATGTTATTCAATTTATTTAAATTATATGTTCTATTAAATGAATGGACTCTATATTCTAGACTTAGAGAGCACCATCTATAACATAAGTACCAAAAGGTTCAAGTCAAATGAGTTGAACCAAACCTATCTCTGGCATTGTCTCTTAGGTCACATATATGAGAGTTGCTTATCCCAGCTCCATAAGGATGGGCTGCTGGACTCATTTGATTTTGAATCATATGAGACATGCGAGTCTTTCCTTCTAGGCAAGATAACCAAGACTCTCTTTAATGGACACAGCGAAAGAGCAACAGACTTGTTAGGACTTCTACATAGTGATGTATGTGGCCCTTACAATATTGCTGCTAGAGGTGGTTACAGGTACTTCATTACATTTACTGATGACTTCAGTAGATATGGTTATGTGTATCTGATGACACATAAATCTGAATCCTTTGAAAAGTTCAAAGAATTCAAGAATGAAGTACAAAACTAACTTGGCAAGAGTATTAAAATACTTCGATCAGATCGAGGTGGTGAATACCTTAGCCATGAGTTTCATGACTATCTAGCTGAGTATGGGATTCTATCCCAACTCACTCCTCCTGGAACACCACAGTGGAATGGTGTATCCGAAAGGAGGAATCGTACCCTATTAGATATGGTACGATCTGTGATGAGTCACACAGATCTTGTTATATCCTTTTGGAGATATGCTCTAGACACAGCAGCCATCACACTTAACCGTATACCATCCAAGGCTATGATAAAGACACCATATATGATATCGACAGGGAGAAATCCCAAGATGTCTTTCATGAGGATTTGGGGTTGTGAGGCTTACATTCGACGTCAAGTCTCAGACAAACTGGGACCGAAATCCGAAAAGTGCTATTTTGTTGGATATCCCAATGAGACGAAGGGATATTACTTATACATTCTCAGTCAACACAAAGTGTTTGTGGCAAAGACTGGGATATTTCTAGAAAGGGATTTTGTTTCTAGAAAAACTAGTGGGAGTACGTTCGATCTTGAAGAAATTCAAGATAAGGACCATAGCACTGAGGCCTTGATGGAGGTTTAACATGAACCACAAAGTGTTGTGGGTGATGAGATTGTTGCATAAAAAGTTATGGAACAACAACCTGTTCAGGTAGACCTACCTCTTCGCAGGTCTGATAGGGTACATCGTCAGCCTGAGAGATACTCATTTCTCTTGTCTGACCATGATGACATTATGCTCATTGAGAATGAGCCAACCTTCTATCAGGAAGCTATGATGAACCCAGTTTCTGAGAAGTGTCTAGAGGCCATGAGATCCGCGATGGAATCCATGTACACCAACCAAGTATAGACTTTGGTTGATCCACTTGAAGGCGTCAAACCCATTGGGTGTAAGTGGGTCTTTAAGAGAAAGACAGACATGGATGGACTTACGCATACCTATAAGGGTCGATTGGTGGCTAAAGGTTTCAAGCAAATTCATGGTATTGACTATAATAAAACCTTTTCTCCAGTGGCGATGTTTAAGTCCATTTGGATCATGCTTGCTATTGCAGCATACCACGATTATGAGATCTAGCAGATGGATGTCAAAACCGCATTTCTGAATGGAAACTTGCTCGAGGTTTTGTACATGACACAACCAGAGGGTTTTGTGGATCCACATCATACTGGGAAAGTATGCAAGATGGAAAGGTCCATTTATGGGCTGAAGCAAGCTTCTCAGAGCTGGAATCTTCGGTTTGATGATGCGATCAAACAGTTTGGTTTCATCAAGAATGAAGATGAACCCTGTGTCTACAATAGGATTAATGGAAACACAGTTGTCTTCCTTGTATTGTATGTGGATGATATACTACTCATTGGGAATGACATTCCTTCGCTACAGTTTGTGAAGACTTAGCTGGGGACGTGCTTCTCAATGAAGGACTTTGGTGAAGCAGCTTGTATTCTAGGCATCAAGATCTATAGAGATAGATCTAAGAGATTGCTTGGCCTAAGTCAGAGTACATATATTGACACGGTATTACTATGGTTTGCCATACAGAATTCCAAGAAGGGACTTCTGCCGATGTCACATGGTGTGAGTCTTTCAAAGACTCAAACTCCCTCTTTTAGAGAGGAGAGAGACCATATGGATATGATCCCTTATGCATCTGCTATAGGATCTATCATGTATGTCATGTTATGTATGTTAGTGAAAGCCCTAGAGCCAATCATGTGATGATTGTTGTATGGACTTTATTGTATCATATTCCTATTTATTAAGGCATGGTTATTATATTTACTTGTATTGGTGCCAAATAACTAAATATAATAATGTCCTTGAGTAGTAGGTTCTTATCTATATCAATCGATTGGTTGAATCGATAATGAGATGATATAGAGAACACTACTCTTAATCATTCCTAGTCGAGTATTAACATTCAGGGACAATGTTAATGCATAGAGACTAGCATGTAGGTCAACAAGATGACTTGATCTCACAAGTCATGGATATGAGATATCAAGTTGACACATGGGTATGCATTGGAGAATGTATACTGAATGACCCGCCATGAGAAAGTATCATGGATCGTTATATGAGTGTCATATACTTTCTCATGTGGCTATTAGTATGACTATTAGTCCTTAGACCTGAAGTCACCATGGTTCCCTACATAAGGAGTTGCATACTTTGGCTTCGTCAAACGTCACCCGTAAATGGGTGGACTATAAAGGCGATTACTGGGTATGTAACGAATTATGCGGAGGGATGTGAGTAATGTAGATGGGATCTATCCCTCCTATATGACGGGGGTGACATCGATATTCTTGATAGAGTGAGACCACGAAGTGCATGGTCATGCCCAAATGAGTCAATATGAGATATTGAGCTCATTTGATTAGAGTGAGTATACTTGGAGTTCAAGATTTAGATTGTACCGAGGATGACACGGTCTATGCCTCGATTGGTCAATATAGATGTCAAGGATAGAGGGACATTGTCACATATTGTGAGAGCCACAATTAGTAGTCACAAAGGTGATGTTAGAGCTCAACATTCTTGTAACTTGGGTAGCAATGATGTGTTGCTAGATACCGCTCATTGCTTATGTTCCTAAATCGGTTTAGGGACATTGCCAACGTTACAAGAACCTATAGGGTCACACACATAAGAGCAATTAGATGGAGATTAGGTTCATATGATGAACCATGAGGATTAGGTTCATGGGATGAACCAAATTGGATTAAGAGTAATCCAAATTAGACTAATTGAGTTAGACTCAAGTTGATTCAAGTGTTGAATGAGTCTAATTGAGATTTGATTCATCAAATCAATTTAAATTAATGAATAGAGATTCATTATATTAAATTGACTTGAGTCAAGTGGTTAGATTTGATCAACCATGGAAGATTAGAGGTCAAGTTTGACTTGACTTGAGAGGGAAGATGAAAGGTCAAGTTTGACTTGACCAAATGTCATGTCATGATGATGACTAGGCATGGCCGGCCAATGATGGTGCTCCACATCATCATTGACTTGGTCAATTGGTGTCACATCATGAGGGAGACCAAGGGTCATGGGAGTTACATGCATGCATGTAACCCCCCCTCCATGAAGTGGTCGGCCACTTAGGGGTTATGGGTGGTGAATTCATTTGGTGAGTTATTCCAATTACTTCATCTTCAACCTTGGTGCTCTTCCTCTCAAGCTCTACCTCTCCAAACCTAATCTTGCCGAAATTCCTAAGGGAGTGCTAGCACACTCTAAGGCATTTCTCTCCACCTATTGCTTGTGTGGATACCATAGAGGAGTGTGCACTTGACACTCTCGAGTTCCGGCGAACTTTTGGACGAGCGGGATAAGCGAAGGGCGTCGCTACGAGGGTAACGTTCTAACCTCTTAGATCTAAGGTAGATCTAGGATTTCTGTAAGCACATACATGTAATTATAATTTTTATACTTTGCACGGATCCGTGGCCGGGGCTTCCGAGGTTTCCGCAACGCAAAAAGCGATTTTTGTGGCTCGGAAAAACCCAACAGTGGTATCAGAGCCAGGTTCGAAGCATGTATGTGTTTCGTTTTTGTAGTTTTTATATTAGATATAAAAATTACAGATTTATTTGTTTCTGTAAATTTTCTTATTTTATAGAATTTTTGGGTATTTTTCTCGTAGAGTCGAAGCAACGAGTGTTGGGACACTCGTAGGCTTCAACCGTCGAGAAAAACTCTCCGAATCGGCGAGTTCTCGCTTTAGGTTTTTGGGACAGCGACTTAAGTCACTGTAAGATCATTGTAGGGACACTCGCGAAGTTTATTTTGCGAGTAGGGGCGCTGCCCCTATCCCCGAAAGGGGCCATGTCCCGCGATCGCGCCCGGAAACCGCTTAGCGGGACCGTTTCGGAGGGGTGACTCATAAATTCAAAATAAATTAGGAAAAATTATAGAAATTTTCTGTAAAAAATACATAATTTAGAATTATGTATAATTCTGTGATTGTCATGGCCCAATAACCCAATTGGATTGAATTATGTGTGTTGTAATTCATAATACGGCCTGCGTGCCGTTTTGTGGTTGTGCGTGTTGTAAAGTGTTTGCGACCTGCGCGTCGCACCTATTCTTTTAATATTCTAGTTGTAAATAGTTTTAGACTCGAATGTAACTCGAGTTTCGTATTTGTAATGTACAAAAATGGAGCGGTGGAAAGTCCACTTGAAGACGAGCTTACGAGAAGGGTGACGACGACACATGGCGGTCAAAGGAAGCGCTTGGAGAAGCCGCTAGCCTTAGGTTGACCGTCCGATCTTCTCATTGGCTTGAGAAGATCGTAGTAGGGCCATGACTATATCACATTTAATGATATATATATATATGTTGATATATATATATCTATATTTAATTGATTTTGCTTGTATGTATGTGATGCATGCTAGTAGAAAAAATGTTTGTATGTATATGATGCATGCTAGGTTAATTTTCTTGTATGTATATGATGCATGCTAGAATAATTAATGTATGTATATGATGCATGCTAATATAGGATAATAAAGGCCTAAATGCGTATAAGATACACATTACGATTAGATTAGATCATAATCGAATCAACTCGAAAATGCCTACCGAGCCTTGATACCCATCACTACCTCGATCATTTGTTGTTTTTGAATCTGCCAAAGCAGAGCAACGCATATTATCTTGGTAGGGTGCGGAGGGACAATCTTGGTCCCGCCTATCACGACTCGGGTTAGAGTAAGCTCAATTAGATTGAGCAAAACTAGTTAACTCAATTGGATCGAGTAGAACTATAGGCATATTCCAATCGTTGGAAAGATAGGTTAAGATCGCATTTACACTAAATCTTGGGCGATTTAGCCAAAGCTAACTCAAGGTCTTTTGTAAATGTGGGTCTTAATCCTATAAACAAGAGTTGCATAGAGATGTAATCGGTAATGTGTTACCCACCAATCGTACTAAGTCTTGGGCAATTTAGCCAAAGCTAACTCAAGGCTTAGTATGATGTGGATCTTGTCCCGCAAGAATTATAGCTAGTTTGTATGAATCTAGTAAAAGTGGTTTGACCACATCCATAACTCGATTCTACAAAATTCCTATAATTTAGTAGGAGCATCATTTGATTAAAGGCCTAATTAAATGATAAAAGGAATATGATATTAATTCTCTGCATTGTATGTTGTAGATAACTATGTCGACAAACACGAGCACTCTCTCTCTGTGATCTGTCCTTGAAAAGGACAAGCTTAATGGAGCAAATTTCCTGGACTGGTACAGGAACTTGAGAATTGTTCTCACCCAAGAAAGGAAGTCAGACGCCCCGAGCAGCCCATTCCGAGGCACCTCCCTGCCAATGCCTTGCGATGACAAAGATGCTTACAAGAAGCATCAAGATGATGCATTAGATGTGTCATGTCTAATGCTCGCGACCATGAACTCTGAGCTTCAGAAGCAACACGAGTTCATGAATGCTTATGATATGGTTGGACATCTTCGTCAACTATATCAAGGACAAGCTAGGCATGAGAGATATGAAGTCTCTAAGGCATTATTTGGGTCCAAAATGCAAGAAGGGACTCCCGTAGGTACATATGTACTCAAGATGATTGGGTACGTAGAAAACCTACAAAGGCTGGGATTCCCACTTGGCGAAGAGTCAGCCATCGACCATCTTGCAATCTTTGCCACAAGCCTTCAATCAATTTGTCATGAATTATAACATGAATGAAATTGATAAGCCATTACTGAAATGCTCAAAGATGTTGAGAATCGCAGAGCTTAACCTTAAGAAGGGTAAATCGACACCATTTTGATGGTGCGTAAGAAGAAAAGCAAGGGCAAGCCTAAAGGTAAGGGAAAGTCCTGCCAAGGGCAAAGGCAAAGAACTTAAACCCAAAGGAGGGATAGCTAAGGAAAGGGCTTGCTTCTTTCCAGAAGGAAGCAGACACCGGAAGCGAATCGCAAGGCATACCGAAGATCTTAAGAAGAAGAGAAGTGAGACTTCTACTTGTATAAATGTTATAGAAGTCAATCTATCTATTTCTTCATCATGGGTATTAGATCGGATGTGCATCTCACATTTGTACCAATGTGCAATGAGAAATAGCAAGGCATTGAATGAAAGGGTGAGGTGGACCTACGAGTAGGCAATGGAGCAAGGGTTCTTATCTTGTAGGAACTTATGATCTATCTCTCGCCCTCCGGGCTTGTACTAGAATTAGATGAATGTTGTTATGTGCTGCCTTAACTAAGAACATCATTTCAGCTTTCTTGTTTGGACAAGAAAGGTTTTTCATTTATAATAAAGAACAAATGTTGTTCAGTTTATTTAAATGATATGTTCTATTGTAGTGCACCTCTAATGAACGGACTCTACTTTCTAGACTTAGAGAGCCCTATCTATAACATAAGTACCAAGAGGTTCAAGTCAAATGAGTTGAACCAAACCTATCTCTGGCATTGTCGCTTAGGTCACATAAATGAGAGTCGCTTATCTCAGCTCCATAAGGATGGGCTGCTAAACTCATTTGATTTTGAATCATATGAGACATGCGAGTCTTGCCTTTTAGGCAAGATGACCAAGACTCCCTTTAGTGGACATAGCGAAAGAGCAACAGATTTGTTAGGACTTATACATAGTGATGTATGTGGTCCTTTCAATGTTGCTGCTAGAGGTGGTTACAGGTACTTCATTACATTTACTGATGACTTTAGTAGATTTGGTTATGTGTATCTTATGACACATAAATCTGAATCCTTTGAAAAGTTCAAAGAATTCAAGAATGAAGTACAAAACCAGCTTGGCAAGAGTATTAAGATACTTTGATCAGATCGAGGTGGTGAATACCTTAGCCATGAGTTTCGTGACTATCTAGCTGAGTGTGGGATTCTATCCCAACTCACTCCTCCTGGAACACCACAGTGGAATGGTGTATCCGAAAGGAGGAATCGTACCCTATTGGATATGGTACGATCTATGATGAGTCACACAGATCTTCCTATATCCTTTTGGGGATATGCTCTGGACACAGTAGCCTTTACCCTTAACCGTGTACCATCCAAGGTTGTGGTAAAGACACCATATACGATATGGACAGGGAAAAATCCCAAGATGTCTTTTATGAGGATTTGGGGTTGTGAGGCTTACGTTCGACGTCAAGTCTCAGACAAACTGGGACCCAAATCCGATAGGTGCTATTTTGTTGGATATCCCAAAGATACAAAGGGATATTACTTCTACATTCCCAGTCAGCACAAAGTGTTTGTGGCAAAGACTGGGGTTTTTCTAGAAAGGGATTTTGTTTCTAGAAAAAATAGTGGGAGTACCTTCGATCATGAAGAAATTAAAGATAAGGACCATAGCACTGAGGCCTTGATGGAGGTTGAACAGGAACCACAAAGTGTTGTGGGTGATGAGGTTGTTGCACAAAGAGTTGTGGAACAACCACCTGTTCAAGTAGACCTACCTCTTCGCAGGTCTGATAGGGTACGTCGTCAGCCTGAGAGATACTCATTTCTCTTGTCTGACCATGATGACGTTATGCTCATTGAGAATGAGCATACCTCCTATCAGGAAGCTGTGATGAGCCCAGATTCTGAACAAATGGCTAGACGCCATGAGATCCGAGATGGAATCCATGTACACTAACCAAGTATGGACTTTGGTTGATCCACCTGAAGGGGTCAAACCCATTGGGTGTAAGTGGGTCTTTAGGAGAAAGACTGACATGGATGGACTTACGCATACCTATAAGGGCCGATTGGTGGCTAAAGGTTTCAAGCAAATTCATGGTATTGACTATGATGAAACCTTTTCTCCAGTGGTGATGTTTAAGTCCATTCGGATCTTGCTTGCTATTGCAGCATACCACGATTATGAGATCTGGCAGATGGATGTCAAAACCGCGTTTCTGAATGGAAACTTACTCGAGGATGTGTACATGACACAACCTGAGGGTTTTGTAGATCCACAGCATACTGAGAAGGTATGCAAGCTGCAAAGGTCCATTTATGGGCTAAAGCAAGCTTCTCGGAGCTGGAATCTTCGATTCGATGATGCGATCAAACAATTTGTTTTCATCAAGAATGAAGATGAACCCTGTGTCTACAAGAGGGTTAATGGGAACACAGTTGTGTTCCTTGTATTGTATGTGGATGACATACTACTCATTGGGAATGACATCCCTTCGCTACACGAAGACTTGGTCGGGACGTGCTTCTCAACGAAGGACTTAGGTGAAGCACCAGTATTCTAGGCATAAAGATCTATAGAGATAGATCTAAGAGATTGCTTGGCCTAAGTCGTACATCATCGACACGTATTACTTCCGGTTTGCCATGCAGAATTCCAAGAAAGGACTTCGGTGTGAGTCTTTCGAAGACACAAAGTCCCTCTTCTAGAGAGGAGAGAGACCGCATGGATAAGATCCCTTACGCATCTGCTATAGGATCTATCATGCGACGCCATCTTTGTGACTTCTGATGTCTCGTATGCTTTGAGCATGAGTAGATACCCGATGATCTAGGTGAGCGTCCATGGATAGCGATCAAGAATATTCTTAAGTACTTAAGAAGGACTAAAGAATATTTCTTGATATTCGAGGCGATGAGGAGCTAGTCAGTAAGGGTTACAATGATGCACTTCCAAACCACCAGATGATTACGATCGCAATGTGGTTCGTGTTTTGCTTGAATGGTGGCGTTGTGAGTCGGAAGAGTTCAAGCAGACACAGCTTGTCGATTCTACAATGTCGAGTATATCGCTGCATCTGAGGCAGCAAAGGAGGCAGTTTGGATCCGCAAGTTCATTACTGAGCTTGGGGTGGTTCCTAGCATTGCAGATCCCATAGAGCTCTATTGTGACAACAATGGAGCGATTGCACAGGCTAAGGAACCTCGCTCACACCAGCGGACCAAACACATACTACGACGCTTCCATCTCATTCGAGAGATTATCGATAGAGGAGATGTGAAGATTTGCAGAGTACCCACAGAGGCTAACATCGCAGATCCCTTGACCAAGGCTTTGGCACAGAAAAAGCATGATGGTCACACTAGGTCATTGGGTATTAGATACTACGGTGATTGGCACTAGTGCTAGTGGGAGATTGTTAGTGAAAGCCCTAGAGCCAATCATGTGATGATTGTTGTATGGACTTTATTGTATCATATTCCTATTTATTAAGGCATGGTTATTATATTTACTTGTATTGGTGCCAAATAACTAAATATAATAATGTCCTTGAGTAGTAGGTTCTTATTTATATCAATCGATTGGTTGAATCGATAATGAGATGATATAGAGAACACTACTCTTAATCATTCCTAGTCGAGTATTAACATTCAGGGACAATGTTAATGCATAGAGACTAGCATGTAGGTCAACAAGATGACTTGATCTCACAAGTCATGGATATGAGATATCAAGTTGACACATGGGTATGCATTGGAGAATGTATACTGAATGATCCGCCATGAGAAAGTATCATGGATCGTTATATGAGTGTCATATACTTTCTCATGTGGCTATTAGTATGACTATTAGTCCTTAGACCTGAAGTCACCATGATTCCCTACATAAGGAGTTGCATACTTTGGCTTCGTCAAACGTCACCCGTAAATGGGTGGACTATAAAGGCGATTACTGGGTATGTAACGAATTATGCGGAGGGATGTGAGTGATGTAGATGGGATCTATCCCTCCTATATGACGGGGGTGACATCGATATTCTTGATAGAGTGAGACCACGGCATGGTTATGCCCAAATGAGTCAATATGAGATATTGAGCTCATTTGATTAGAGTGAGTCTACTTGGAGTTCAAGATTTAGATTGTACCGAGGATGACACGGTCTATGCCTCGATTGGTCAATCTAGATGTCAAGGATAGAGGGACATTGTCACATATTGTGAGAGCCACAATTAGTAGTCACAAAGGTGATGTTGGAGCTCAACATTCTTGTAACTTGGGTAGCAATGATGTGTTGCTAGATACCGCTCATTGCTTATGTTCCTAAATCGGTTTAGGGACATTGCCAACGTTACAAGAACCTATAGGGTCACACACATAAGAGCAATTAGATGGAGATTAGGTTCATATGATGAACCATGAGGATTAGGTTCATGGGATGAACCAAATTGGATTAAGAGTAATCCAAATTAGACTAATTGAGTTAGACTCAAGTTGATTCAAGTGTTGAATGAGTCTAATTGAGATTTGATTCATCAAATCAATTTAAATTAATGAATAGAGATTCATTATATTAAATTGACTTGAGTCAAGTGGTTAGATTTGATCAACCATGGGAGATTAGAGGTTGAGTTTGACTTGACTTGAGAGGGAAGATGAAAGGTCAAGTTTGACTTGACCAAATGTCATGTCATGATGATGACTAGGCATGGCCGGCCAATGATGGTGCTCCACATCATCATTGACTTGGTCAATTGGTGTCACATCATGAGGGAGACCAAGGGTCATGGGAGTTACATGCATGCATGTAACCCCCCCTCCATGAAGTGGCCGGCCACTTAGGGGTTATGGGTGGTGAATTCATTTGGTGAGTTATTCCAATTACTTTATCTTCAACCTTGGTGCTCTTCCTCTCAAGCTCTACCTCACCAAACCTAATCTTGCCGAAATTCCTAAGGGAGTGCTAGAACACTCTAAGGCATTTCTCTCCACCTATTGCTTGTGTGGATACCATAGAGGAGTGTGCACTTGACACTCTCGAGTTCCGGCGAACTTTTGGACGAGCGGGATAAGCGAAGGGCGTCGCTACGAGGGTAATGTTCTAACCTCTTAGATCTAAGGTAGATCTAGGATTTCTGTAAGCACATACAAGTAATTATAATTTTTATACTTCGCACGGATCCGTGGCCGGGGCTTCCGAGGTTTTCGCAACGCAAAAAGCGGTTTTTGCGGCTCGGAAAAACCCAACAATGTACTCGTCCTGATGTCTCGTATGCTTTGAGCATGACGAGCATATACCAATCAGATCCAGATGAGCGTCACTGGATTGCGGTCAAGAATATTCTTAAGTACTTAAGAAGAACTAAAGAATATTTCTTGATATTTGGAGGCGATGAGGAGCTAGCTGTAAAGGGTTACAGCGATGCCAACTTCCAAAATGACCAGGATGATTATAGATCACAGTTAGGGTTCGTATTTTGCTTGAAAGGTGGCGCTGTGAGCTGGAAGAGTTCGAAGCAAGATACAGTTGTTGATTCTATAACAGAGGCCGAGTATATCGCTTCATCAGAGGCATAAAAAGAGGCAGTTTGGATCCGCAAGTTCATTACTGAGCTTGGGGTGGTTCCTAGCATGGCAGATCCTTTAGAGCTCTATTGTGACAACAATGGAGCTATTGCGTAGGCTAAGGAACCTCGCTCACACCAGCGGACCAAACACATACTATGGCGCTTCCATCTCATTCGAGAGATTATCGAAAGAGGAGATGTGAAGATTTGCAGAGAACCCACATAGGCTAACATCGCAGATCCCTTGACCAAGGCTTTGACACAGAAAAAGCATGATAGTCAGACTAGGTCATTGGGTATTAGATACTACGGTGATTGGCACTAGTGCTAGTGGGAGATTGTTAGTGAAAGCGCTAGAGTCAATCATGTGATGATTGTTGTATGAACTTTATTGTATCATATTCTTATTTATAAAGGCATGGTTATTATATTTGTTAGTGAAAGCTCTAGAGCCAATCATGTGATGATTGTTGTATGGACTTTATTGTATCATATTCCTATTTATAAAGGCATGGTTATTATATTTACTTGTATTGGTGCCCAATAACTAAATATAATAATGTACTTGAGTAGTAGGTTCTTATCTATATCAATCGATTGGTTGAATCGATAATGAGATGATATAGAGAACACTACTCTTAATCATTCCTAGTCGAGTATTAACATTCAGGGACAATGTTAATGCGTAGAGACTAGCATGTAGGTCAACAAGATGACTTGATCTCACAAGTCATGGATATGAGATATCAAGTTGACACATGGGTATGCATTAGAGAATGTATACTGAATGACCCGCCATGAGAAAGTATCATGGATCGTTATATGAGTGTCATATACTTTCTCTTGTGGCTATTAGTATGACTATTAGTCCTTAGACCTGAAGTCACCATGGTTCCCTACATAAGGAGTTGCATACTTTGGCTTCGTCAAACGTCACCCGTAAATGGGTGGACTATAAAGGCGATTACTGGGTATGTAACAAATTATGCGGAGAGATGTGAGTAATGTAGATGGGATCTATCCCTCCTATATGACGGGGGTGACATCGATATTCTTGATAGAGTAAGACCACGAAGTGCATGGCCATGCGCAAATGAGTCAATATGAGATATTGAGCTCATTTGATTAGAGTGAGTCTACTTGGAGTTCAAGATTTAGATTGTACCGAGGATGACACGGTCTATGCCTCGATTGGTCAATCTAGATGTCAAGGATAGAGGGACATTGTCACATATTGTGAGAGTCACAATTAGTAGTCACAAAGGGGATGTTGGAGCTCAACATTCTTGTAACTTGGGTAGCAATGATGTATTGCTAGATACCGCTCATTGCTTATGTTTCTAAATCGGTTTAGGGACATTGCCAACGTTACAAGAACCTATAGGGTCACACACATAAGAGCAATTAGATGGAGATTAGGTTCATATGATGAACCATGAGGATTAGGTTCATGGGATGAACCAAATTGAATTAAGAGTAATCCAAATTAGACTAATTGAGTTAGACTCAAGTTGATTCAAGTATTAAATGAGTCTAATTTTGATTTGATTCATCAAATCAATTTTAAATTAATGAATAAAGATTCATTAAATTAAATTGACTTGAGTCAAGTGGTTAGATTTAATCAACCATGGGAGATTAGAGGTCAAGTTTGACTTGACTTGAGAGGGAAGATGAAAGGTCAAGTTTGACTTGACCAAATGCCATGTCATGATGATGACTTGGCATGGCCGGCCAATGATGATGCTCCACATCATCATTGACTTTGTCAATAGGTGTCACATCATGAGGGAGACCAAGGGTCATGGGAGTTACATGCATGCATGTAATCTCCTCTCCATGAAGTGGCCGGCCACTCCATTAGATGGGGTAATTGATTTTTGGTGCCTTAATAACTTCATCTTCAACCTTGGTGCTCTTCTCTCTCAAGCTCTACCTCTCTCAACCTCTCCTTGGCCGAAATTCCTAAAGGAGTGCTAGCACACTCTAAGGCATTTTTCTCCACCTATTGCTTGTGTGGATACCAATAGAGGAGTGTGCACTTGACACTCTCGAGTTCCGGCGAACTTTTGGACGAGCGGGATAAGCGAAGGGCATCGCTACGAGGGTAATGTTCTAACCTCTTAGATCTAAGGTAGATCTAGGGTTTTTGTAAGCACATACATGTTTTTATATTTTTATACTTCGCACGGATCCGTGGCCGGGGCTTCCGAGGTTTCCGCAACGCAAAAAGCGGTTTTTGCGGCTCGGAAAATCCCAACAGTGGTATCAGAGCCACGTGCGAAGCATGTATGTGTTTCGTTTTTGTAATTTTTGTATTAGATATAAAAATTACAGATTTATATATTTCTGTAAATTTCCTAATTTTATAGAATTTTTGGGTATTTTTCTCAAAGAGTTGAAGCAACAAGTGTTGGGACACTTGTAGGCTTCAACTCGAAAAAACTCTCCTCAAACGGCGAGTTCTCGCTTTAGGTTTTTGGGATGTGACTTAAGTCACTGTAGGATCGTAGTAGGACACTGCAGTTAATTTTGCAGTATGGGCGCTGCCCTATCCCGAAAGGGGCTTTGTCCTTGATCGCGGAAACCGCAATTTGAAAAAAAAATTAGGAAAAATTATAGAAATTTCTATAAAAATACATAATTTAGAATTATGTATTATTATGTGATTGTCATGGCCCAATGACCCCAATTTGATTGGATTATGTGTGTTGTAATTCATAATACTACTGCGTGCTCGCTTTATGGTCAGGCGTGTTGTATAGTGTATCGACCGCGTGCCGCACCTCTTCTTTGATATTCTAGTTGTAATTAGTTTTTAGACTCGAATGTAACTCGAGTTTCATATTTGTAATGTACAAAATGGAGCGGTGGAAAGTCCACTCGAAGACGAGATTACGAGAAGGGTGACGACGACACATGGCGGTCAAAGGAAGCGCTTGGAGAAGCCGCTAGCCTTAGGTTGACCGTCCGATCTTATCATTGGCTTGAGAAGATCGTAGTAGGGCCATGACTATATCACATTTATTTATATATATATATGTTGATATATATATATATATATATATATATATATATATATTTAATTGATTTTGCTTGTATGTATGTGATGCATGCTAGTAGAATAATGCTTGTATGTATATGATGCATGCTAGGATAATTTTCTTGTATGTATATGATGCATGATAGAATAATGAATATATGTATATGATGCATGCTAATATAGGATAATAAAGGCCTAAATGCGTATAAGATACACATTACGATTAGATTAGATCATAATCGAATCAACTCGAAAATGCCTACCGAGCCTTGATACCCATCACTACCTCGATCATTTGTTGTTGTTGAATCTGCCAAAGCAGAGCAACGCATAATATCTTGGTAGGGTGCGGAGGGACAATCTTGGTCCCGCCTATCATGCTTGGGTTAGAGTAAGCTCAATTAGATTGAGCAAAACTAGTTAAACTCAATTGGATCGAGTAGAACTATAGGCATATTCCAATCGTTGGAACGATAGGTCAAGATCGCATTTACACTAAATCTTGGGCGATTTAGCCAAAGCTAACTCAGGTCTTTTGTAAATGTGGGTCTTGATCCTATAAACAAGAGTTGCATAGAGATGTAATCGGTAATGTGTTACCCACCGATCGTACTAAGTCTTGGGCGATTTAGCCAAAGCTAACTCAAGGCTTAGTATGATGTGGATCTTGTCCCGCAAGAATTATAGCTAGTTTGTATGAATCTAGTAAATGTGGTTTGACCACATCCATAACTCGATTCTACAAAATTCCTATAATTTAGTGGGAGCATCATTTGATTAAAGGCCTAATTAAATGATAAAAGGAATATGATATTAATTCTCTGCATTGTATGTTGTAGATAACTATGTCGACAACCATGAACACTCTCTCTCTGCGATCTGTCCTTGAGAAGGACAAGCTCAATGAAGCAAATTTCCTGGACTGGTATAGGAACTTGAGAATTGTTCTCACCCAAGAAAGGAAGTTGTACGTCCTGGAGTAGCCCATTCCAGAGGCACCTCCTGCCAGTGCCTCGTGAGCTGACAAAGATGCTTACAAGAAGCATCAAGATGATGCATTAGATGTGTCATGTCTAATGCTCAAGACCATGAACTCTGAGCTTCAGAAGCAACATGAGTTCATGAATACTTATGATATGGTTGGACATCTTCGTCAACTATATCAAGGACAAGCTAGGCATGAGAGATATGAAGTCTCTAAGGCATTATTTGGGTCCAAAATGCAAGAAGGGACTCCCGTAGGTACATATGTACTCAAGATGATTGGGTACGTAGAAAACCTACAAAGGCTGGGATTCCCACTTGGCCAAGAGCTGACCACTGACCTGATCTTGCAATCTTTGCCACAAGCCTTCAATCAATTTGTCATGAATTATAACATGAATGAAATTGATAAGCCACTGCCTGAAATGCTCAGCATGTTGAGAACTGCTGAGCTTAACCTTAAGAAGGGTAAATCTGACACCATTTTGATTGTGCAGAAGAAGAAAGGGAAGGGCAAGCCTAAAGGTAAGGGAAAGTCCCAAGCCAAGGGCAAAGGCAAAGAACTTAAACCCAAAGGAGGGGTAGCCAAGGAAGGGGCTTGCTTCCACTGCAAGGAAGCAAGACACTGGAAGCGTAACTGCAAGGCATACTTGGAAGATCTTAAGAAGAAGAGAAGTGAGACTTCTACTTCAGGTATAAATGTTATAGAAGTCAATCTATCTATTTCTTCATCATGGGTATTAGATACCGGATGTGCATCTCATATTTGTACCAATGTGCAGGGGCTGAGAAATAGCAGGGCATTGACAAAGGGCGAGGTGGACCTACGAGTAGGCAATAGAGCAAGGGTTGCTTCTGTTGCTGTAGGAACTTATGATCTATCTCTGCCCTCTGGGCTTGTACTAGATTTAGATGAATGTTGTTATGTGTCTGCCTTAACTAAGAACATCATTTCCGTTTCTTGTTTGTACAAGAAAGGTTTTTCATTTATAATAAAGAACAAATGTTGTTCAGTTTATTTAAATGATATGTTCTATTGTAGTGCACCTCTAATGAACGGACTCTACTTTCTAGACTTAGAGAGCCCTATCTATAACATAAGTACCAAGAGGTTCAAGTCAAATGAGTTGAACCAAATCTATCTCTGGCATTGTCGCTTAGGTCACATAAATGAGAGTCGCTTATCTCAGCTCCATAAGGATGGCTGCTAGACTCATTTGATTTTGAATCATATGAGACATGCGAGTCTTGCCTTTTAGGCAAGATGACCAAGACTCCCTTTAGTGGACATAGCGAAAGAGCAACAAATTTGTTAGGACTTATACATAGTGATGTATGTGGTCCTTTCAATGTTGCTGCTAGAGGTGGTTACAGGTACTTCATTACATTTACTGATGACTTCAGTAGATATGGTTATGTGTATCTTATGACACATAAATCTGAATCCTTTGAAAAGTTCAAAGAATTCAAGAATGAAGTACAAAACCAGCTTGGCAAGAGTATTAAGATACTTCGATCAGATCGAGGTGGAGAATACCTTAGCCATGAGTTTCGTGACTATCTAGCTGAGTGTGGGATTCTATCCCAACTCACTCCTCCTGGAACACCACAGTGGAATGGTGTATCCGAAAGGAGGAATCGTACCCTATTAGATATGGTACAATCTATGATGAGTCACACAGATCTTCCTATATCCTTTTGGGGATATGCTCTAGACACAGCAGCCTTTACCCTTAACCGTCTACCATCTAAGGCTGTGATAAAGACACCATATACGATATGGACAGGGAGAAATCCCATGATGTCTTTTATGCAGATTTGGGGTTGTGAGGCTTACGTTCGATGTCAAGTCTCAGACAAACTGGGACCCAAATCTGATAGGTGCTATTTTGTTGGATATCCCAAGGATACAAAGGGATATTACTTCTACATTCCCAGTCAGCACAAAGTGTTTGTGGCAAAGACTGAAGTTTTTATAGAAAGGGATTTTGTTTCTAGAAAAACTAGTGGGAGTACCTTCGATCTTGAAGAAATTCAAGATAAGGACCATAGCACTGAGGCCTTGATGGAGGTTGAACAGGAACCACAAAGTGTTGTGGGTGATGAGGTTATTGCACAAAGAGTTATGGAACAACCACCTGTTCATGTAGACCTACCTCTTCGCAGATCTGATAGGGTACGTCGTCAGCCTGAGAGATATTCATTTCTCTTGTCTGACCATGATGACGTAATGCTCATTAAGAATGAGCCTACCGCCTATCAGAAAGCTGTGATGAGCCCAGATTCTGAGAAATGGCTAGAGACCATGAGATCCGAGATGGAATCCATGTACACCAACCAAGTATGGACTTTGGTTGATCCACCTGAAGGGGTCAAACCCATTGGGTGTAAATGGGTCTTTAGGAGAAAGACTGACATGGATGGACTTACGCATACCTATAAGGGCCGATTGGTGGCTGATAACTGTCATTTTGTTGTATTATTTTGGTCCTTAATATCACTGTTTTTATCCTCTCGAGTGATTTATTATTGATTATCTGCATGTTTTATGAGTTTGGATTCATTTTGGACCTTTTTGTAAATTCTTCTATATTTTGGATATATTTTTGGACTTATATGTAAATTTTATCTTTATTTGTAGGAGATCGAGATGAGCCACTGGACTAGACTCACAGTGGATCAAATATGGCTTCATCTAGGGTCATAGAGGACATTTCAAACTGGCTTAATCTGAGTTCTTTATCGAGATCGGAAGCAATTTAAGCAAAGGACCATATCTGATCAATCTGGACCGTCCATGGAAGCGACTTGATTCTGAGCTATCTATTCAGATATGGAGAGATCCAGTCCATACATTTCGATCTGGACATCTGAGCCCTTCCTCCAGATTCGACCGATCGTAATTATACCTTCAGATGGATCAGATCCATCCATTCAAAATCAGAGGAATTACAGCCGTTGGATTACAACCTTCTTAGTGGATTAATCAGCTTAATCAAACCTAGCTTCAAATGGATGGCTGAGATCAATGGGTTAAATGATCGGACGACTCAGAAAAAGCCTTTAATCAACTTCTTCACGCGTTAACAGAAACTCGAGAGCCGCAGTTTTTCTCTTCTTCCCCAATCCGCGCAGCCTCCTCTCCAAATCGACTTCGCCGACGGTTTTTTTTTCTCCACGCCACCGCCCGAAGCACCGCCGGCCGTTCCCTTCCTCCACCAAGGCGGGCGGTGGCGTTCCTATTTCCTATTTCATCATCTTCTCAGCGCAGCTTCTTCCTCCTCTCCAACGCGCGGCGGCTTTCGTCCACAGCGATTCCGACGGCAATTTTCCGGCAACTCCAGCGGCGTCCCCTTCATATCTCTCCATCCGAAGTGTCCTTATTTCCGACGAAGCTTCGTTCTGAGGTTAGGCGCAGACGACTAGCTTCACCGAAGGATTTTTTTTGTCCATCTTCACCGGCGCTTATCGACGCCTTTGGCGATCGGGAGCTACCCACCGACGTGGTCGCAGAAGGTGGGTGTGACCTTTCTACCGCGTGGTAGCGGCGATGTATTTCCAGATTCTCGCAGCCCTTCAATTCCTAAATTTCGGCAGAACCCTATTTCCGACATCGGTGAAGACTTGTAGACGATCGCAGATTCGGTACCTTCTCATCGTGGTAGCGGCATCCGGTTCATCACCGAGCAGGTTGATCCGTTCCACCATTCCAACTTTCGTCGGAGGATTATTCGAAGAAAGATCCGTGCCATTGAATCCGTAGGGTGTCGGTTGTCGTGGGTAGCCGGAGAGGGTGGTTCCTTTCCGGGAGTTGTGGATGAGAGTTGGTTAATTTTTAGTTTGTGTTTCAGTTTGTGATTTCAGTGTTGATTCAGTATTGTGTTTACATTTGTATTTGCACTTGTGTTTTCATTTATGTTGTCACTGGTGTTCTTACATTATGTTTGCATTAGTGTTTTCAATTGTGTTTTCGCTAGTGTTTTTAGTATGTGCTTTCACCAGTGACCTTGAACTGTGTTTTTACTAGTGTTCGTAACTTGTGTTTTCACTAGTATCTTATTTTGTATTTTAATCTGCAGTTTACCTTGTATTTTATTCTGTATTCTAACTTGTGTTTAATTCGAGTCGTAGTTAGAGTTTTATTTGTCTTATGCTTTAGTTGTTAGGTTAGTTTCATTTACATTTGACCAGTGTACCGTATAGTGACAGTGCGGTGCCTGGTTGAATTGCATTTCGTTTCTTGCATTTCGTTTACTGCATTTTTAGTGAATGTTTAGCTACTGTGTCGTATAGTGACAGTGCGGTGCATGGTTGAATTGTTCACATTTATTTGATCACTGTGCCGTATAGTGACAGTGCGGTGCTTGGTCGCTTTCTTTTCTCATTAGTTTAGTTTTTCGATCGTTTGACTCATCGTCGTATAGTAATGATCGCGTGCATGGTTGAATTGTTCACATTTGTTCGATCATTGTACCGTATAGTGACAGTGCGGTGCGTGATCACTTACTTTTGCGCATTAGGATAGTTGTTTGTTACTTGTTATTTGGTAGTTAGATTTACTTCTTGCATGCTTAATTCCCATGTTTTCTTTTGATTTTGCATTTTGATTGTTTTGATAAATTGTGAAAACCCCCAGTGTTTACTTCTGTTTAAAAACAAACGTCCAGCCATTAGGTTTGTTGGGAGATGACCCGAGTCAGTCCTATACTGCATTAGTGTAGTTAGGGGGTTCGGTAAATAATTTGGGAACGGTATTGCGACACTAATTCACCGTTCATATCAGTGGCTAAAGGTTTCAAGCAAATTCATGGTATTGACTATGATGAAACCTTTTCTCCAGTGGCGATGTTTAAGTCCATTCGGATCTTGCTTGCTATTGCAGCATACCACGATTATGAGATCTGGCAGATGGATGTCAAAACCGCGTTTCTGAATGGAAACTTGCTCGAGGATGTGTACATGACACAACCTGAGGGTTTTGTAGATCCACAGCATACTGGGAAGGTATGCAAGCTGCAAAGGTCCATTTATGGGCTAAAGCAAGCTTCTCGGAGCTGGAATCTTCGATTCGATGATGCGATCCAACAGTTTGGTTTCATCAAGAATGAAGATGAACCCTGTGTCTACAAGAGGGTTAATGGGAACACAGTTGTCTTCCTTGTATTGTATGTGGATGACATACTGCTCATTGGGAATGACATCCCTTCGCCATATCTGTGAAGACTTGGCTCGGACGTGCTTCTCAATGAAAGACTTAGGTGAAGCAAAGTATTCTAGGAATCAAGATCTATAGAGATAGATCTAAGAGATTGCTTGGCCTAAGTCAGAGTACATACATTGACACGGTATTACTTCGGTTTGCCATGCAGAATTCCAAGAAAGGACTTCTGCCGATGTCACATGGTGTGAGTCTTTCGAAGACTCAAAGTCCCTCTTCTAGAGAGGAAAGAGACCGCATGGATAAGATCCCTTACGCATCTGCTATAGGATCTATCATGTACGTCATGCTGTGTACTCGTCCTGATGTCTCGTATGCTTTGAGCATGACGAGTAGATACCAAATGATCCGGTGAGCGTCATCGATAGTATCAGAATATTCTTAAGTACTTGAGAAGGACTAAAGAATATTTCTTGATATTTGGAGGCGATAAGGAGCTAGCTGTAAAGGGTTACAGCGATGCCAGCTTCCAAACCGACCAGGATGATTATAGATCGCAGTCAGGGTTCGTGTTTTGCTTGAATGGTGGCGCTGTGAGCTGGAAGAGTTCGAAGCAGGACACAGTTGCTGATTCTACAACAGAAGCCGAGTATATCGCTGCATCTGAGGCAGCAAAGGAGGCAGTTTGGATCCGCAAGTTCATTACTGAGCTTGGGGTGGTTCCTAGCATTGCAGATCCTCTAGAGCTCTATTGTGACAACAATGGAGCGATTGCACAGGCTAAGGAACCTCGCTCACACCAGCGGACCAAACACATACTACGACGCTTCTATCTCATTCGAGAGATTATCGATAGAGGAGATGTGAAGATTTGCAGAGTACCCACAGAGGCTAACATCGCAGATCCCTTGACCAAGGCTTTGGCACAGAAAAAGCATGATGGTCACACTAGGTCATTGGGTATTAGATACTACGGTGATTGACACTAGTGCTAGTGGGAGATTGTTAGTGAAAGCCCTAGAGTCAATCATGTGATGATTGTTGTATGGACTTTATTGTATCATATTCCTATTTATAAAGGCATGGTTATTATATTTACTTGTATTGGTGCCCAATAACTAAATATAATAATGTCCTTGAGTAGTAGGTTCTTATCTATATCAATCGATTGGTTGAATCGATAATGAGATGATATAGAGAACACTACTCTTAATCATTCCTAGTCGAGTATTAACATTCAGGGACACTGTTAATGCGTAGAGACTAGCATGTAGGTCAACAAGATGACTTGATCTCACAAGTCATGGATATGAGATATCAAGTTGACACATGGGTATGCATTGGAGAATGTATACTGAATGACCCGCCATGAGAAAGTATCATGGATCGTTATATGAGTGTCATATACTTTCTCATGTGGCTATTAGTATGACTATTAGTCCTTAGACTTGAAGTCACCATGGTTCCCTACATAAGGAGTTGCATACTTTGGCTTCGTCAAACGTCACCCGTAAATGGGTGGACTATAAAGGCGATTACTGGGTATGTAACAAATTATGCGGAGGGATGTGAGTAATGTAGATGGGATCTATCCCTCCTATATGACGGGGGTGACATCGATATTCTTGATAGAGTAAGACCACGAAGTGCATGGTCATGCCCAAATGAGTCAATATGAGATATTGAGCTCATTTGATTAGAGTGAGTCTACTTGGAGTTCAAGATTTAGATTGTACCGAGGATGACACGGTCTATGCCTCGATTGGTAAATCTAGATGTCAAGGATAGAGGGACATTGTCACATATTGTGAGAGTCACAATTAGTAGTCACAAAGGTGATGTTGGAGCTCAACATTCTTGTAACTTGGGTAGCAATGATGTGTTGCTAGATACCGCTCATTGCTTATGTTTCTAAATCGGTTTAGGGACATTGCCAACGTTACAAGAACCTATAGGGTCACACACATAAGAGCAATTAGATGGAGATTAGGTTCATATGATGAACCATGAGGATTAGGTTCATGGGATGAACCAAATTGGATTAAGAGTAATCCAAATTAGACTAATTGAGTTAGACTCAAGTTGATTCAAGTATTGAATGAGTCTAATTTTGATTTGATTCATCAAATCAATTTTAAATTAATGAATAAAGATTCATTAAATTAAATTGACTTGAGTCAAGTGGTTAGATTTAATCAACCATGGGAGATTAGAGGTCAAGTTTGACTTGACTTGAGAGGGAAGATGAAAGGTCAAGTTTGACTTGACCAAATACCATGTCATGATGATGACTTGGCATGGTCGGCCAATGATGATGCTCCACATCATCATTGACTTTGTCAATAGGTGTCACATCATGAGGGAGACCAAGGGTCATGGGAGTTACATGCATGCATGTAACCTCCTCTCCATGAAGTGGTCGGCCACTCCATTAGATGGGGTAATTGATTTTTGGTGGCTTAATAACTTCATCTTCAACCTTGGTGCTCTTCTCTCTCAAGCTCTACCTCTCCCAACCTCTCCTTGGCCGAAATTCCTAAAGGAGTGCTAGCACACTCTAAGGCATTTTTCTCCACCTATTGCTTGTGTGGATACCAATAGAGGAGTGTGCACTTGACACTCTCGAGTTCCGGCGAACTTTTGGACGAGCGGGATAAGCGAAGGGCATCGCTACGAGGGTAATATTCTAACCTCTTAGATCTAAGGTAGATCTAGGGTTTTTGTAAGCACATACATGTTTTTATATTTTTATATCAGACCGATCAAGGATTCAAAATTTCAATCGAACATTATGGACCGCTCGATCAACGCTTTGTGGACGCCTAGTCATCTAACCAGCGCCTTGTCGGTTCCAAATTGCATTTTGATAGTAATACGTAACTGAACGAAGCACATATATCAATCGATTAGTTGAATCGATAATGAAATGATATAGAGAATACCACTCTTAATCATTCCTAGTCAAGTATTAACATTCAGGTACAATGTTAATGCGTAGAGACTAGCATGTAGGTCAACTCGATGACTTGATCTCACAAGTCATGGATATGAGATATCAAGTTGACACATGGGTATGCATTGGAGAATGTATATTGAATGACCCACCATGAGAAAGTATCATGGATTGTTATATGAGTGTCATATACTTTCTCATGTGACTTAACACGCTACCAAGCTGGTTTCATTTCATTCCCGAATTCTTCAACTCAGCAATACGTAACCGAAACGGTCAAAAGTCACCCGTAAATGGGTGGACTATAAAGGCGATTACTGCGTATGTAAAAAATTATGCGGAGAGATGTGAGTGATGTAGATGGGATCTATCCCTCCTATATGACGGGAGTGACATTGTTAGTCTTGATAGAGTGAGACCACAAAGTGCATGGTCATACCTAAATGAGTCAATATGAGATATTGGGCTCATTTGATTAGAGTGAGTCTATTTAGAGTTCAAGATATAGATTGTATGGAGGATGATATGGTCTATGCCTCAATTGGTCAATCTAGATGTCAAGGATAGAGAGACATTGTCACATATTATGAGAGTCATAATTAGTAGTCACAAAGGTGATGTTGGATCTCAACATTCTTGTAACTTGGGTAGCAATAATGTGTTGTTAGATACCGCTCATTGCTTATGTTCCTAAATCGGTTTAGGAGAATTGCCAACGTTACAAGAACCTATAGAGTCACACACAAAGGGCAATTAGATGGAGATTAGGTTCATTTGATTAACCATGAGGATTAGGTTCATGGGATGAACCAAATTGGATTAAGAGTAATCCAAATTAGACTAATTGAGTTAGACACAATTTGATTTAAGTGTTGAATGAGTCTAATTTAGATTTGATTCATTGAGTCAATTTAAAATAATGAATAGAGATTCATTAAATCAAATTGACTTGAATCAAGTGGTTCGATTTGATCAACCAAGGGAGATAATAGCTCAAGTTTGACTTGACTTGAGAGGGAAGATGAATGGTCAATTTTGACTTGACCTATTGTCATGTCATGATGACTTGGCATGGGGGCCGGCCAATGATGATGTTCCACATCATCATGGACACATCATGGGGTGCCACCTCATGAGGGAGACCAAGAGCCAATGACTCTTGGAATCCATGAAGTGGCCGGCCACTTGAGGTCGAGTTATAGTGTGAAGTTATTTGTGTGGTAACTTCATCTTCTTCCTTGGATCTTCTCTCTTCTCAAGCTCTCCATCCTCTCTTCTTGTCATGGACTTCAAGGAGTGCTTGCACACTCTTAGTTGTCTTTTCTCCACCTATTGCTCGTGTGGATACGAATAGAGGAGTGTACACTTGACACTCTCGAGTTCTGGCAAGTCATTTGGATGAGCGAGATAAGCGAAGGGCGTCGCATCGAGGGTAAACTCTTAACATGTAGATCTAGAGTAGATCTAAAGCTTTTAAACACATACATGTAGTTTTATTTACCTTCGTATGGATCCGTGGCAAACTTTTGGGGTTTCCGCAACGCAAAAAATGATTTTTGCGGCTCAGATAGTCCAACACATGGATCATTATATGAGTGTCATATACTTTCTCATATAACTATTGGTATGAATTGTCCTTAGACCTGAAGTCACTACGATTCCCTACATAAGGAGTTATGTACTTTGGTATCGTCTAACATCACCCGTAACAGGGTGCACTATAACGGCGATTAATGGGTATGTAATGAATCATGCGGAGGGGTATGAGTGATGTAGATGAGATATATCTCTCCCATATGACAGGATTGATATCTTTGGCCTCTTGATAGAGTAGGACCACGAAATGCATGACCATGCTCAAATGAGTCAATATGAGATATTGAGCTCATTTGTTTGAATGAGTCTACTTGGGGATCAAGAAATATAAAGATCGATAAGGGGATGACACAATCTATGCCTCATTGATCGATCTAAGATATCAGAGATAGAAGGACACTGTTATACATCATTAAACGACTTAATAAAACCCCTTATGAGTCATATTACTATAAGACACCTAATATTAAATATTTTAAAGTCTTGGCTGTAAAGTTCACATACTAAACACTAAATATTACTTAGGAAAATTTATATCTAAATCATCAAGTGAAATATTTCTAGGTTATTCAACTACTAGTATAGTCTAAGGGTATATAACAATGATTCCTTAAGAATTGAAGAAACCATTAATGTAGTATTTAATGAAGATAATAATCCTACAAAATTAGAGTCAACCTTTGGAATTAACTAATAAAAATTTAGATAATGAAGCCAAACTTGATCACAACTCAAAAAATGAGACAAACATTAACCTAATTCAAAAACACCTCGAATTAGACTTGATCACCTAATAAATCAAGTGTTAGGTGATCTTAATCTAGGCTTCGAACTAGGGCATCCTATAGAATAATTAGTCAAATCTCACTTATATCTAAAATTGAACCCCAAAACCTTAGATCAAGCTCTTCTTGACCCTGATTGGATCATTGCTATGCAAGAAAAGTTAGCCCAATTCACTAGGAATCAAGTTTGGGAATTGGTACCGGCACCTAAAGACAAAACCATCATAGGTACAAAATGGATTTTTTGAAACAAACTTGATGACAAAGGTGATATTGTTAGGAATAAGGCTAGGTTAGTGACAAAATATTTTAGTTATGTAGAGGGATTAGATTACGATGAATTGCTTGTGCAATAGGCCCCGGGTCAATGCTGACCAAACTCGAGTGGGACTCGAGTTGTTTGACAGTGGGTTTGACCATTGTTTGACTATATGGGTTTGACCATAAGTTGACCATATGGCTAGTGGATGATTGAGATATCCAAAGTCATATGGGAGATTATTTGGGAGAGATTGTTGGAGCAATCAACCTCGGAAGTCCAAGTTTGGATACTTGGCAAGAAAAGTCCAAATATGAATATTTGGTAGCGGAAGTCCAAAGGTAAAGTCTTGGCATCATAAATCCAAGTGTGTAGTCTTAACGGCTTAAAGTCCAAGTGAACTCTGGCATGGAAAAGTCCAAGCATGGTCTTGGGATGGAAAGTCCAAGTATGGTCTTGGCAATTGGAAAGTCCAAGTCATGGGTACTTGGAAAAGGTAAAATCCAAGTTTGAAGTCTTAACCACGTAAGTCCAAGTATGTAGTCTTGTCGGTGAAAGTCTAAGCATTGAGGCTTGGCAATGGGAAAGTCCGAGAGTATGGTTTTGGCAACGTAAAGTCCAAGCATGTAGTCTTAGCAGCATAAGTCCAAATGGATCTTGGCAAGAAAGTCCAAGGGTGAGATTTTGACAACATAAAATCCAAGCATGGAGTCTTGGCAGCATAAGTCTAAATGAATTTTAGCAAATGACTTGGTTAGCATGACATAGATGATGGAAGCACTTGAAGGCTAACGCGAAGGATAAAGAGTCGCGGACTTGAAGGATCCGAGAAGCGTGAGGCTGATGAAGGCGACTAGAAGGCTTAGGTCTAGGCTAAGGGTAGTCAATCAAGTATGAGGAAATCATAATTGGGTTAAACCTCATGGTTGAGATTTATTAATCGACTGGGACTTTGGGTCAGTCGATTGGTCGAGTGTTCAACACTTGAAAGCCTAGTTTGACTCGAGCAGTCAACTGGGACTATGACCAGTCGACTGGTCGAAGAGTCGACTGAGGCTCGACTGCTCAGCTGAAGTTGTGGCAGTCGACTTCCATGTATGGACAATCGATTGATGGCACTGTAGTAAGTCCACAGATTCTTTGGTAGTTGACTGGCTAGTCGACTACAAGCTAAAAGTCGACTGTCGATAAGGGCAGTCGACTGCTAGGGTATCCTTTGGAGTAATCCAATGTGGATTAAGTTCATTGTGAGACAACGACACTATGGGCAGTCGACTAGTGTATTTTGGCAGTCGACTGCTAGATACAAAATTAGCCTGATGTAAGTTATAAAAGGAGCAACTTGGGGAGGATTTTGCAAATGATTTTTGAGGCGATTTTGAAGGGAAAGTGATGTTGTATTCCATACATCAAGAGCAATCCAAAGCAATCAAGAGTTCATTTTGTAAAAAAAATTTTACTTGTTTTTGCTTATTGCTTTGTATACTTATTGTATTTTGTGTATTACTGTTGTTATCATCCTGTAAGAGATTTCTCCACCTCCGAAGTGTTTTTCAAAAAGGAGAAGTTTATTAGTGGTGGTGTACATCACTAGAGGTCACTCTAGAGCTCAACCGTGGAGTAGGAACTAGGGTTCCGAACCACATTAAATCTCCTTATTATGATTGTGTTGCTTGTCTTTGTATCTACTCATATTTATATTTGTATTTCGTTGTGCTAATCATTTTGTCGACAAGCACGACAACGGACGAGCGAGATCGAAATCGCTATTCACTCCCCCTCTAGCATGACGTGATAGACCCTACAGAAACTTATGCACTAGTAGCTAGACTAGAGTCAATCAAGATATTGTTAGCATATGTCGCACATAAGGGGTTTAGGTTGTATCAAATAAATGTTAAGTCTGTCTTTTTAAATGGTTTCATCAAAGAGGAAATATATGTAAGCCAACCACCCAAATTTGAAGACCTAAACCAACCTAACCATGTATTAAAAGTTAGAAAAGTCTTATATGGATTAAAACAAACACCTAGGGCATTGTATGAAAGACTAACTATTCACTTAATATCCAAAGGATTTAAACATGGTTTGATAGACCCGACCCTATTTGTAAAAACCTTAGAAAAATAAATATTTATAGCACAAATTTATGTAGATGATATAATATATATTTGGGCCAACAAATAGAATATTTTTAAATGAATTTGTATCATTAATGGAGAATGAGTTTGAAATGAATCTAGTAGGTGAACTCACCTTCTTCTTAATATTACAAATAAAACAAACTAAGAAAGAAACTTATGTATATCAAACAAAATATGCTAAGGAATTAATTAGAAAATTTGGTATGGAAAATGCCAAGGATATTACACCTATGGCAACCATTGTAAAAGTTGATAATGACTTATATGGAGTCCCCACGGAGACGGTGCGATGGTAAGGCAGGGTGTTGCTTGTAGAATGGGCTGGGTTCGATGCCAGATGAGGGGTCTAAAATCCCCCTGGTTTCAGATGGACCCCTCCCTGCCTTGCCACCGTATCAAGTGACTTTGTCCCTCCCCCCCTCACTCTCGCTAGTGCCCTGGGACGGATGGCAGGGGACTACTAGTTGGGCAGATTCCCAACTTTTGCAGATAATGACTTATATGGAAAACCTGTAGATTTAAAATACTATAGAAGTACAATAGATAGTCTTTTATACTTAACTGCAAGTCGACCTGATATACTTTTTGCAGTGGGTATATGTGCAAGATTTCAATCTTGTGCCAAAGAATCACATGTAACATTAGTAAAAAGAATCTTTAGATATATAAAAGGAACACTAAATGTTAGAATTTGGTACCATATGACTAGTAATTTTGAGCTAATCGGATATTATGACTCAAACTATGTCGGTTGTAAGCTCGATAAGAAAAGTACAAGTGGCAATTGCCAAATTCTAGGTCAAATCTAGTTAGCTAGTGTAGTAGAAAATAACATTGTGTTGCACTATCTACTATCGAAGCTAAGTACATGGCAATGGGGGAGTGTATAGCTCAACTCCTTTGGATGAAACACACTCTAAATGACTTCCCATTAAACTTTAAGGTTGCTAAAGTAATGATAGATAATGTTAGTTCAATCAATCTAACTAAAAATCCAATACATCATTCAAGACTAAACACATAGAAGTAAAACATCATTTTGTTAGGGAACATGTAATAATGGAAATATAAAACTTGATTATGTGGAGTCTAAATCAAACCTAGTAGATATATTCACCAAACCTTTATCTAAAATCGAATTAGTGTACTTAGAAGAAAACTAGGGATGTGCTTAGTAGAGTAGAAATTTCTTTTCACTTATATTATTGTCTATTTTATGTGGAATTAGCTTAGGATTTACCTCAGAAATCATGAGCCTATAGATATTTAAGGAGCCAGTGCATCTCATAACATCTAGGTTTAATATGGTTGTGTATTGAGCCACGCAGATGGGCGTGAGATGTTAGGATCTTACTCTTAATTTCAGATGTAGATCAAGTGCATCAACATGAATCATGGAGTATAATTATTAAACCAATCGTACAAGTGAATAACTTCCACCAAGACTTAGTGATAATTTCATATCATTTGAGTCTAAATGGAGCTGGACATTTTCTTAAGGACAAGTCATTAGAATGTTTATTTTAAACTATTATTTCCTAAAAGTAAAGGACACATGCTTGGATTCATAAATCTGATTAGTTACCTCATGTTTTAAATTTTTTTATTCTTTAACGAACTAAACTAAGGCAGTTGACTGACATCTAGTCTGAAATTATGTTCTTGTTAATTTTTTTTTATGTATAAGTCAAAGGGGGAGAGTAAAGTTAAGAATGTTAATTTTTTCTCAAAACTCGAATAAAGTTAAGAGTGTTAATTTTTAACTCAAAACTCGTATTTTCCACATCTTTCAAAATTCTCATCATATAAGGGGGAGGTATAATTAAGAGGGAGTTTTTTAAAATCAATTAAGTTATGCATATGTTTCCTTAACTTTGAATCTGGTTGTCATAAATCAAAAAGGAAGAGATTATTGGTGCAGGGGCACTAGATAATCGAACCTGTATTTTGATAATGGCAAAGGTTCAAAGTTAAGTCATATTGTTATCTTATGTGTTGTGATAAGTGTACAGTAAGTGTATAAGTCTCAGCTAAAGTCAAAGACGCCAAGAGAGTCTCATGGGTTAGAAGAGTCTGAACATCGAAGAGAGCCATGGTATGAGACAAAGGGCCAAAAGGTAAAGCAAGGTAAGCTCTGTGTGAGAAGTGGTGGTAAGGATGAATCCTCAATATGGGACAATCTTAAGCGTCGATCTGACTAAGGCTTCTGAAGGAATACTGAAGTCGAGATTGGATGGTTAAAGGACTTCCATGATTACTTTGTTGTATACCTTGCACTAATCTTGTAATACAGGCGACTGAATGGAAACTCAAGTACAACAGTCGACTGGGAGGGATCATCAGTCGACTGACAAAAAGAGCAGTCGATTGGTCCATGCATTCAAGAGCCAAGTCGCCATGTCAGGATAAGATTTCCGAATAAGTAGAATCCAAATCTGAATCTGGATGAAATGGATCATTTCAAGGCTTAAGGAAGTCTATAAAAGGAGGAGTGGACACAAACCATACATCTTAATCATCTTCTGAGCGGTCTTGCTCTCCGGTCGTGCTCCTTCGTGCTACAACGCTACTCCGACCATGCTTCTTATTTTTCTTTTAATTGTTGGTATATTCTTACTTGTTTTTTGTTTTTTATTGTACTTAATTACCATAAGAAGAGGTAAGGTTGTTAGACCATTTCCAATCACAAACACCAAATTTGGTATAGTTTTGACACCAAAATGGTGTAATTTTAACACCAAACACTATTTCAACTCCAACCCACTTACACCATATCACACTAAAAAGGAATATTCATTAGAATATTCTATTTTTCTTATTCATATAAAATTATCAATATACATTTTAATTTATTAATATTTTTATATGATAATTATTATATTTAAAATTAATACTTCATTAATATTTGAGATTTTTTTTAATTTTGCCTCCAACTAATATATATACAAAATTATGATTTTCTATTTTTATTTTTTATTACATAATTGTTCAAGTATAAATATATGTTAAAAATATTATAAAATCACACACAATTAGAATAAAATATTTTACTAATTTTTATTGAAAACAAACAACAACACTTAATTGAAAATACAATATTATGGGAATTTAACTTTCAGAATTACTATATTGTTCCCATAAATGCTCAATTAATGCATTTCGAAGGGTAATATGAGCTTCTTTGTCTTTGATTTGTCTGTATCGGGCTAAAAACTCTTCAAATCGAGTATTATCATCTCCTGCTAGCTCAACATCTGGAGTTGGCACCTCAAAGTCTTCCACGATTGCTGCATTTAAATCACGTTCATCTTCAATTATCATATTATGCATAATAATACATGATGTCATTATATCATGTAAAATATTTTTTTGCCAAAAATGTAAAGGTCCTGTAATAATTGCAAAGCGTGATTGGAGCACACCAAATGCTCGCTCAACATCCTTTCTACACACTTCTTGCTTCATTGTAAATAATTTATTCTTTCAACTTTGTGGATCATGAATCGTTTGAACGAGTGTTAACCATTTTAGGTATATACCATCAACTAAATAATAACCCATATTGTATTCTTTTCCTTGAACGACATAATGAGCAAGAATAGTAATACCTTCTATAAGATTAGCAAAAAGATAAAGAGACTCAAGTACATTAATATCATTATTTGATCCAGCCAACCCAAAATATGTATGCCAGATCCATAGATAATAATCAGCTACAGCTTCCAAAATAATTGTTAGTTTTCCACTACGATCAGAATATTGTCCTGCCCATGCTGTTGGACAATTTTTCCATCTCCAGTGCATGCAATCTAGGCTATCTAACATACCTAGAAAACCTCGTTACTCACTAATCTGGAGTAGCCTAGCAACATCTTGAGTGTTTGGAGATCGTAAGTACTGCCCTCCAAAAACTTCAACAACAGCATGACAAAATCGTTTCACACTTTCAATGGTCGTTGATTCTCCTATTTTAATATACTCATCAGTAGCATCTGTCGGTACACTGTACGCTAATATCCAAAATGCAGCTGTTATTTTTTGTAAGCTAGACAAATCAAGTCTTCCAAGCCCATCTCTTTTCTGTATAAAATAGTTGTCATGATTACTAATAGCATCATAGATACGCATAAATAAATTTCGTCCCATTTGGAATCTTCGTCGAAACATTACATAATTATACAATAGATTTTCAGCGAAATAATCATTGAATAGATTACGATCAGCAGCTTCACGATTATGATTGATCACGTTGTGACCAAGAATTGACCATCGTGCATGCTTTGATTTTTTTTTCTTCATTGAGATAATTGAAGATCATTTGATTATTGGTAGAAATCACCTGAGCGATCAGTTGTTGCCTTGCACCAAACATTTTCTCATATCATCATCAGAGCTGGAAGATGATAAATTTGATGAACCTTCATTGTAGTTATCCATTTTCTAAGATAATTGAATGAATGAGATATATGTTGCTTATGGGGTGTGTATTTATAATGTGTGTTATATTTATATTTTTTATTTTGTACATACGATGTGATATAACAATGAACATATTTGAACAAAATTGTACAGATGACGTGACACAACAATGACAACATGACAAGTTGTGCAGTTGATGTGACCTAACACTGAACACATATTTTTATGTGTGCAGATAACATGACCTAACAATGAACATATTTAGACAAAATTATACAGATGACGTGACACAACAATGACAATATCGGGGCAAGTTAGCGAGTGATGTGACTTGACACTGAACATATATTTTTATGTGTGCAGATGATATGACATAACAATGAACATATTTGGACAAAATCATACAGATGATGTGAAACAACAATGACGACATCGAGACAAGTTAGACAGGTGACATGACCTGACACTGAACATATTTTTTTTGTGTGCTGATGACGTGATATAACAATGAACACATTTAGACAAAATTGTACAGATGACGTGACACAACAATGACAACATCAGAACAAGTTGTGCAGGTGACATTACCTGACACTGAACACATATTTTTATGTGTGCAGATGACATGACCTAACAATGAACACATTTGGACAAAAATATACAGATGACGTGACACAACAATGACAATATCGGGGCAAGTTGGCGGGTGACGTGACCTAACACTGAACATATTTTTTTGTGTGCAGTTGACATGACATAACAATGAATATATTTGGACAAAATCACACAGATGATGTGAAACAATAATGACAACATCGGGACAAGTTGGATAGGTGACATGACTTGGCACTGAACATATTTTTTTGTGTGCTGATGACCTGATATAACAATGAATACATTTGGACAAAATTGTACAGATGACGTGATACAACAATGACAATATTAGAACAAGTTAAGCAGGTGACATGATCTAACTGTTGGACAATCCGAGCCGTAAAAACCGCTTTTTACATTGCGGAAACCCCGGAAGTCGGCCACAGATCCGTGCGAAGATAAACTGTAAAATACCGGAGAAAAAAAATAAAAATAAAAATATTCCTCGGTAAATGATAAAACATCTTGTGGAATTTTTCAGAAATTTTTAGAAATTTTTCTGGATTTAAACGGAGGTCTTATGGACATTTTATGGGGATAAAACGGATAGACTTTGTAAAGCCTGTTTAGACTATTTGTTAGGAATTAATAGGTTTAATTAAAAACCTATTATATTTTTCCGTTTTCCCGATCGGCCGTTTCTTCCCAAATCGCGACCTTTCTCTTCTCGCCGAACGCCACTGTGCTCAGCCCGATTGCTTGCGACCTCTCCTCTTCGTCTCCGAGGCGATCAGAGCCCCACGTCTCCTTCCCTCGTGCCTGTGCTCGCCGTCGCCGCACCACTTGCCGCTGATGGCCGCCTCTTCACTACCGCCGGTGCTGATCCAGCCCGATCCCCGCCCCATCTTCGCCTCGATCTTGTTGCCACCGTTGATGGCTGCCTCCTCGAGCCGTAGTCACTGTTGCCGCCAGGCAATTTGTCTCCAGCCACCACGGATAGCCCAGGCAGCCGACCTTCTTCGAGTTCCCAGATCTTGCGGCGGTCATCGCCGACTCGCACGACTCGGATCGCGTCGCTCGATAACGCGATCGTCGTTCGCTTTACGGAGATCTCACCTAATTGGCTACCAGATTTCGTGATCACAGTGACGCCACTGCCTCCTAACATCGGCGCTTGCAGCATCTCCTCACCGGCCTCTTGTTGGTCAGTCGCCATCGCGAGCGACCACCCCGACATCGTTTTTCTCTTCAGCAAACATCACCGGCGCAGCTTGTGGATTGTTGCCCTATTGTGATTGTCGCGCCGTGAAGCCTCCGGTGACTGCGCCGACCGCGAGCGATACGTTGGTGAGTTTTGGTTTATGGAGCTAGTTGGATGAGGTGATCAGAGGTTGCTCGGCTGAGAATGAGTCAAGGGTTGTTGATGGCAGTGTGGATTTAGACGTGGTTCAAGTGGGAGGTAAAGTTGTTTTGATCTACGATTCTATCATGTTTCTAAGCTGCAGCATAGTTTTGCTTGTAGTGATTTGGTTGCGAGATGCGATTTGTTTTGTTCAGTTATGCTATATGTGTGTGGAGTTGTGATCGGTGAAAGCTGAATCTGGATGGGCTGTGCAAGATTGGTAGAGCAGAAGGAAGCTGAGTTCGGTAAGATTTGAATGTTAATAGTGCCTATCAGTTGTTTAGTTATCGAGTTTGGATATGTTATAATCAGGTAATGGGATATAGTTTTCCTATGCGTTGTGTAGTGATAGATGGTTAATTCGGATTTACTGGAGATTGGAACCTCTTTAGCCTATCAAGAAGGAGAGGAGGTTGAATCAGTGTGAGGTAAGTGCAGATTAAGATTTCTATGTAAATTGATTTAATTTGATACTGTAAGGAAATTCTATTTACAGTATATATATGGTTTAAGAAATGGATTAAGATCGGTTTAGATTCAAATTCCTATAGCATATATGATAGAGGTTGTGTATGTTGTATTCTACAGTTGGGACCTTGATTCAAGATAGGTTGATGGACGTGAAGACTATTGACACAACCTACATATCAGGTGGGTAATTTCCTACCTGGTCCAGGTAGATGTATTACATTCAGATTTAGTCATAGATATGAGCATGTTAGGTGTTCATATTACCTTGACCCTACTCTTATTATCGTATGCTTGAACTCATCGTTTGATGTATTTATGCTCAATTATTGATATCACACATATACCCTATCATGATTTAGGAGTTATAGATGTGATATAAATTGGCCTAGATGTTTAGCAGGGTGTAAATGTTAGTACGGAGGATGACCCAATTTATTAATTGGAAAAAAGGTCATCCGTGGGTAGGTAATGCCCTAAATGTAGGATTTTCTTCCAATACCTGTATGTTGCATACTGTTACCAACCATGAGTTGTGTAATGGTTAAGTGAAGGGTGATTAGTGTGTCGCTGTGGACCGGTGGTCCCAGCTTGGTATGATTAGTAGAGTACGACTCTCTATCGGATAGAGAGTGCGTTGATCGGTCGAGTACGACTCTCTATTGGATAGAGAGTGCGTCAATCAATTGAGTACGACTCTCTATTGGAGAGAGAGTTATGATCAGTCGAGTATGACTCTCTACAAGATAGAGAGTTCGTCGATCAATCGAGTACGACTCTCTACAAGATAGAGAGTTCGTCGATAAATTGAGTGCGACTCTCTACAGGATAGAGAGTGTATTGATCAGATAGGTATGATTCTCTGTAGAATAGAGAGTTTATGGTGGATGTCTGTATGTGAGACATTGCATTCATGTCATTTGCATGCACGCTGGCGACGAGGTCTCCGTTGTGGTTGAGAGTGTCGCCAGTCATCCTGCCTCCACGGTTACTCATAGGAGGAGTAACCGGTGTGAGGGCAGAGCATTGTGGTGCCGCACTCTACCACTATAGACGGTGGTAGTTGGATTTGCGTGTCGTAGTCCTGCGTGTGTGGCACTCGACCACTCATGGGTAGTGACTGTCGGAGTGGCCAACAGCAGGGACCCCCATCGTGTAGCTTGCTCTTTACGCTTATATGCTACTCGATCATACTGCCCACTCGGCCACTCGAGAGTAGTGGTTGGTGTTGAGTTGGGACAGTTGTCATGCTCGAGCCACCGAGGCCACACTGGGGTCGTGGTAGCTTTAGGGTGAGCCGACATGACCATGCATGCTGCATTGCCGACTTATGACATTTTTGCATATTGTCATATATATACATATATGCATGTATATATATATATATATGGATGATTGTGATTAGTATACATATATAGATGCAGTCTATATATATATGCTTATTGTGATGTTGCATTTGATTGTATTATGTTTGCTGCATTTGATTGTACATCATATTCATGCATGTTTCTTGCATATGTTATACAGTTGTGTCGGATACTGGTATGTGTTGGACAGACCATTAGATACCTTGACCAGTAGCATGAGTAGATTATGAGTTAGTATTATTCTTCCTGTTATATATATATATATATATATATATATATATATATATATATATGTTGGATATATATTCAGGTTGGATCAGAGTAGCGTAGCAGACTTCAGGTATGTCTACATTTTATGTTGTTCATTTGGTTAGACAGTATATGCTTGTATTTATATACTATGCTGATATACCTATTGTACCTCTAGATTATGTTATTGAAATACATGTGATATTACATGTATACATGTTTTCTATTACCTGCTGAGTTTTACTCACCCCCCCAATGGACCCTGGGTTTTTCTATCGCCCAGGTAACAGGTAGCTGACTTCGTGATGGACTTGGAGCACCGCTGGCTGGCATCATCTCATCTCAACTCCAAGAGTCCTATTTTTTGGTGTTCTCATTTGTATTCCGTTATGGATTTGTTTTATGTGATAATTGTAGTTGTGACTATTGATGTTGTACCCCTTTTCTTCCTTTCTGGTTTTATTATGGTGTCCTGAGTCGGTGTTAGTCATACCGGTATGCATGTGTGTTGTCGTTTGTGAGATTGTAGTATGTTTCCGCTGTGTTTTGTGTAGTTGTTGTTTTCATATATATGTATTGTTGTTATTGTGGGCCTACGGGCCTTATATTAACCCGAAATATTGTCACGTACAGGGGAGATGTCGTCCGTTTGATTTTCGGCTCGGCATGCTCTCGGGGCGTGACATAAACAAAATTATATGTATGTGTTTAAAAACCTTAGATCTACTCTAGATCTACATGTTAAGAGTTTTACCCTTGATAAGACGCCCTTCGCTTATCCCGCTCGTCCAAACGGCTTGTCGAAACTCGAGTGTCAAGTGTACACTCCTCTATCAGTATCCACGCGAGCAATAGGTGGACAAAAGACAACTTAGAGTGTGCTAGCACTCCTTGAAGTCCACGGCAAAGGAGGGGGAGAGAGCTTGAAGGAAGAGAGGAGGAAGAAGATGAAGTTACACAACTTCACACTAATGCACTCCCATCCAATAGTGGTCGGCCACTATAAGGGGATTATATGCATGCATGTAATTCCAAGAGCCAATGGCTCCAGGTCTCCCTCATGAGGTGGAACCTCATGATGTGTCCATGATGATGTGGAACATCATCATTGGCCGACCCCATGCCAAGTCACCATGACATGGCAATTGGTCAAGTCAAAATTGACCATTCATCTTCCCTCTCAAGTCAAGTCAAACTTGACCTCTTATCTCCCATGGTTGAACAAATCCAACCATTTGATTCAAGTCAATTTGATTTATTGAATCTCAATTCATTAGTTTAAATTGACTCGATGAATCAAATCTAAATTATACTCATTCTACACTTGAATCAACTTGAGTCCAACTCAATTAGTCTAATTTAGATTACTCTTAATCCAATTTGGTTAATCCCAAGAACCTAATCCTCATGGTTCATCATATGAACCTAATCTCCATCTAATTTCCCTTTATGTGTGACCCTATAGATTCTTGTAACATTGGCAATGCTCCTAAATCGATTTAGGAACATAAGCAATGAGCGGTATCTAGCAACACATCATTGTTACCCAAGTTACAAGAATGTTGAGATCCAACATCACCTTTGTGACTACTAATTGTGACTCTCATAATATGTGACAATGTCCCTCTATCCTTGAAATCTAGATTGACCAACTGAGACATAGACCATGTCATCCTCGGTGCAATCTATATCTTAAACTCCAAGTAGACTCACTCTAATCAAATGAGCTCAATATCTCATATTGACTCATTTGGGCATGGTCATGCACTTAGTGGTCTCACTCTATCAAGAATAACGATGTCACTCCCGTCATATAGGAGAGATAGATCTCATCTACATCACTCACATCCCTCAGTATAATTTGTTACATACTCAGTAATCACCTTTATAGTCCACCCATTTACTGGTGACGTTTGACGAAACCAAAGTATGCAACTCCTTATGTAGGGAACCATGGTGACTTCAGGTCCAAGGACAAATAGTCATACTAATAGTCACATGAGAAAGTATATGACACTCATATAACGATCCATGATACTTTCTCATGGAGGGTCATTTAGTATACATTCTCCAATGCATACTCATGTGTCAACTTGATATCTCATATCCATGACTTGTGAGATTAAGTCATCGAGTTGACCTACATGCTAGTCTCTCCGCATTAAAATTGTCCCTGAATGTTAATACTTGATTAGGAATGATTAAGAGTAGTATTCTCTATATCATCTCATTATTGATTCAACCAATCGATTGATATAGATAAGAACCTTCTACTCAAGGACGTTATTATACTTAGTTATTTGGCACCAATACAAGTATAATAACCATAAAGAAATGTCTTTATAAATAGAAATATGATACAACAAAATCCATACAATAATAATCACATGATTGACTCTAGGGCTTTTACTAATAATCTCCCACTAGCACTAGCGTCAATCGCTATAGTATCTAATACCCAATGACCTAGTGTGACCATCATGCTTTTTCTGTGTCAAAGCCTTGGTCAAGGAATCTACAACATTAGCCTCTATGGGTACTCTGCAAATCTTCACATCTCCTCTATCGATAAACTCTCGAATGAAATAGAAGCATCGTAGTATGTGTTTGGTCCGCTGGTGTGAGCGAGGTTCCTTAGCCTGCGTAATCGCTCTATTGTTGTCACAATAGAGCTCTATAGGATCTGCTATGCTAGGAACCATCCCAAGCTCAGTAATGAACTTGCGGATCCAAACTGCCTCCCTTGCTGCCTCTGATGCAGCGATATACTCAGCTTCTATTGTAGAATCAGCAACTGTGTCCTGCTTCGAACTCTTCCAGCTCACAACGCCACCATTCAAGCAAAACACGAACCCTGACTACGATCTATAATCATCCTGGTCAGTTTGGAAGCTGGCATCGCTGTAACCCTTTACAACTAGCTCCTCATTGCCTCTAAATATCAAGAAATATTCTTTAGTCCTACTCAAGTACTTAAGAATACTCTTGACATCTATCCAGTGACGCTCACCTGGATTTGACTGATATCTACTCGTCATGCTCAAAGCATACGAGACATCAGGATGAGTACATAGCATGGCGTACAAGATAGATCCTATGGCCGATGCATAAGGGATCTTATCCATGCGGTCTCTCTCCTCTCTAGAAGATGAACTTTGAGTTTTTGAAAGACTCACACCATATGACATCGGCAGAAGTCCCTTCGTGGAATTCTACATGACAAACCGTAATAATACCGTGTCAATATATGTACTCTGACTTAGGCCAAGCAATCTCTTAGATCTATCTCTATAGATCTTGATGCCTAGAATATAGGCTGCTTCACCTAAGTCCTTCATTGAGAAGCACGTCCCCAGCCAAGTCTTCACAAACTGTAGCGAAGGGATGTCATTCCCAATGAGTAGTATGTCATCCACATATAATACTAGGAAGACAACTGTGTTTCCATTAATCCTCTTGTAGACACAGGGTTCTTCTTCATTCTTGATGAAACCAAACTGTTTGATTGCATCATCGAATCGAAGATTCCAGCTCCGAGAAGCTTGCTTTAGCCCATAAATGGACCTTTGCAGCTTGCATACTTTCCCAGTATGCTGTGAATCTACAAAACCCTCAGGTTGTGTCATGTACACATCCTCGAACAAGTTTCCATTCAGAAACGTGGTTTTGACATCCATCTGCCAAATCTCATAATCGTGGTATGCTGCAATAGCAAGCATGATCCGAATGGACTTAAACATCGCTACTGGAGAAAAGGTTTCATCATAGTCAATATCATGAATTTGCTTGAAACCTTTAGCCACCAATCGACCCTTATAGGTATGCGTATGTCCATCCATGTCAGTCTTTCTCTTAAAGATCCACTTACACCCAATGAGTTTGACGCCTTCAGGTGGATCAACCAAAGTTCATACTTGGTTGGTGTACATGGATTCCATCTCGGATCTCATGGCCTCTAGCCATTCCTCAGAATCTGGGCTCATCACAGCTTCCTGATAGGAGGTAAGCTCATTCTCAATGAGCATAACGTCATCATGGTCAGACAAGAGAAATGAGTATCTCTCAGGCTGACGACGTATCCTATCAGACCTGCGAAGAGGTAGGTCTACCTGAATAGGTTGTTGTTCCATAACTCTTTGTGCAACAATCTCATCACCCACAACACTTTGTGGTTCCTATTCAACCTCCATCTCAGCCTCAGTGCTATGGTTCTTATCTTGAATTTCTTCAAGATCGAACGTACTCCCACTAGTTTTTCTAGAAATACCCCAGTCTTTGTCATAAACACTTTGTGCTGACTGGGAATGTAGAAGTAATATCCCTTTGTTTCCTTGGGATATCCAACTGTTGGGAAAACTCCGGATCTGATGTTCACAACATCATGAGCGAATACTTCGCACAACCGCAGCGAAAACAATAATTATACCGGATCCCACCAGAGATCTATGCAAAACTATATAAATCGTTTCTTTAATCTTGTCTAGATCTTATCTAGAAGAGGAATATACCTTCGGTGCACGCCCTTTCGCAATCCCGCTTTTCCAAACGTTGTCGTATCTCAATACGGTAAAGGTAACCGTATATCTATGGTGTCCACACTGACACACACACTAGCTTTGGAGTCACGTTGTGCTAGCAACCCCTAGCAAAATGCCAAGAACTCTTTTGGAAGAAGAAGGAGAGGAAGGAGGAGATGAGAGAACACTTTCTCTCTTGGCCCTTTTGGTTTGCACGCCCAAACACCAAAAGACACACACAAAAATTCTCATACACGTTGAACACCAAAAGGCCCTTTTAATCCATAGCCATCAATGTCATTATCTCCCCATTATGAGTTCTCTTAATACCAAGACCCTTGGTATTCCCTTCTTTTAATTCTCATCATGAATATCAAGCCCTTTGGTATTCCTATGCATGATTAATCAAATTAATCATGCATGATGATGAATCATCTTCCATGGTTCAACTTGAGTCTAACTCAAGCTTAACTAGTTTGAGTCTAACTCAAATCTTGGCTATATGCTCAATTGTCCTTTTAGTCCAACTAAAAGAAACCATCTCCAAAACAGAATGTTATTTGTGTGTGACCCTATAGGCTCTTGTAACGTTGGCAATGTATCTAAAACCCTTTTTAGATACATAAGCAATGAGCGACATCTACCATTACATCATTGCTACGCAAGTTACAAGATAGTCGAGATCCGACAATCTTTCCGTGACTATTATCATGTATGACAATGTCCTTCTATCTCTGATATCTTAGATCGATCAATGAGGCATAAACCGTGTCATCCCCTTATCGATCTTTATGTTTCTTGATCCTCAAGTAGACTCACTCAAACAAATGAGCTCAATATCTCATATTGACTCATTTGAGCATGGTCATGCATTTCGTAGTCCTACTCTATCAAGAGGCCAAAGATATCACTTCTGTCATATAGGAGGGATAGATCTCATCTACATCACTCACATCCCTCTGCATAATTCGTTACATACCCAGTGATCGCCGTTATAGTCACCCTGTTATGGTGTGACGTTAGACGATACCAAAGTACATAACACTTTATGTAGGGAACCGTAGTGACTTCAAGTCTAAGGACTATTCATACCAATAGTCACATGAGAAAGTATATGACACTCATATAACGATCCATGATACTTTCTCATGGCGGGTCAATTCAGTATATATATTCTCCAATATATATACTCATGTGTCAATGTGATATCACATATCCATGACTTGTAAGATCAAGTCATCCACTGGCCTACATACTAGTCTCAATGTATTAATATTGCCCTTGTCTATTAATACTTGACTAGGAATATTAAGAATAGTGTTCTCTACAACTTCTCATAATCAATTCTATCAATTGATATACCGTAGATTAGAACCTACTATTCAAGGGTATTATTATATTTATTTTAGCTGGCATATGCATAAAGTAAATATAATAAACAATCTTTGTCTTTTATTAATGAAATATGATACACATGATCCCTAATCAATCATCTCATGATTGACACTAAGGGCTGACACTAACAATCTCCCACTAAAACTAGTGTCAATCACTGTAATCTCTAAAACCCAATGACCTAGTATGACCATCATGCTTTCTCTGTGCCAAAGCCTTGGTCAGGGGATCCGCAATGTTAACATCAGTATCTACTCTGCATATCCGCACATCTCCTCTATCGATGATCTCTCGAATGAGGTGATACCGCCGCAGTATATGTTTGGAATGCTGGTGAGAACGAGATTCCTTAGCCTGTGTTATAGCCCCGTTGTTGTCACAATAAAGCTCTATAGGGATCACAATGCTAGGAACTACACCAAGCTCAGAAACAAACTTTCTGATCCAAACTGCCTCCTTTGTTACATCCGAAGCAGCAATGTACTCGGCTTCTGTTGTAGAATCTGCGACTGTGTCCTGCTTCGAACTCTTCCAACTCACAGCACCACCATTCAGACAAAATACATACCCTGATTGCGATCGCGAATCATCTCTGTCGGTTTGAAAGCTTGCATCGCTGTAACCCTTTACAACTAGCTCCTCATCACCTCCAAAGATCAAGAAATATTCTTTCGTCCTTCTCAAGTACTTAAGAATATTCTTGACTACTATCCAATGACATTCACCGGGATCTGACTGGTACCTACTCGTTATGCTCAAAGCATACGAGACATCGGGGCGAGTACAAATCATGGCGTACATGATAGATCCTATAGCAGATGCATAAGGAATCTGATCCACGCGTTGTTTCTCTTCTGCAGAAGAGGGACATTGAGTCTTCGAAAGACTTACACCATGTGACATTGGCAGAAATCCCTTCTTGGAATTCTGCATGGCAAAACGCTTAAGCACCTTGTCAATATATATACTCTGACTCAGGCTAAACAATCTCCTAGATCTATCCCTATAGATCTTGATGCCAAGAATATAGGATGCTTCACCTAAGTCCTTCATTGAGAAATAATTCCCAAGCCAAGTCTTCACAGACTCCAGCATAGAGATATCATTTCTAATGAGTAGTATGTCATCTACAAACAAAATGAGGAAAACAACTGTGCTCCCACTAGCCTTCTTGTAGACACAAGGTTCATCTTCGTTCTTAATGAAATCAAATGTTTTGATCGCATCATCGAATTGACGATTCTAGCTTCTAGAAGCTTGCTTTAAATCATAAATGGACCTATGCAACTTATAGACCTTTCCGGCATCCTTTAGATTGACAAAACCCTTAGGTTGTGTCATATACACATCCTCGAGTAGATTTTCGTTAAGAAATACAGTTTTGACATCCATCTGCCATAGTTCATAGTCATAGTAAGCAGCAATAGCAAACATAATCCGAATGGATTTGAGCAT